>OX421972.1:54979301-55579301 GCA_949128135.1 Parasteatoda lunata | reverse complement strand
TCCATTTTATTAACATCACGTTGTAAATTTATATTTAATAGTTGATACGATATAAATCGATAAAAATAATTTTATTTTTAAAATTGTAAGATTCACGCCAAAAAGCAAGTACATTACCATGCAATGTGTGTACCGTTATCACCATTCTTAACATAACATTTTTAGAATACTTGTAAAAATTAAAAATATTACATTATGGGGTTGTAAAATAATATTTATATTTAAATTAGGAAAAACAGACTTTATGTGTTTAAATTGGTCTCTTTTCACCATCTCTATGCTTCCACCGACAATTAAAACAAATTTTGTTGTTTTGAATCTCGCCTTCCTCGTTAATGATCCCTCAGATTTCAATAAGGTTTTTCTTTTTTTCTTCGCTTTTAATTTATTTACTACCCCTTTTGCGTATATATTTTTATTTTAAAAATATGCATTTTGGATGGTGATTTCGGAATACCTTATTCCCATGTTTAAAAATATTAATTTAGAATGTCATTTACAAGAATTGCAAACTTAAATAAAATAGTTGGGACTTAAAATTAAAAGCGTTTATCTTTGTTAACCCTTTATAGGGCCATTTTTTATAGTAATGTTATGTAAATGGTAGATCAGAAATGATTTATAAAAAAGGTAATTCATTTAGTAATTATCACCCAAAATTAATTTGATTTTTAAGGCCTATATTTTTTGTGGGAAGGTAGGTAGTAATTTTTTCAAAATTTTACTTCTGTAAATGACTTAAAATACAGTTGCTTATAAGCACAGAAGTTAATTTTATTTTATTAACATCGTTGAACAACCAACCCTATTTTTAGGTTTACCACTTCTAAAGTTCTACTCTAGCAATTTTGAACCCAATCAAGAAGACAAGGGAACTCCTAGATCGAGTATTAGGAGAAATTTTGCCTTCGTGGAGGAATTTTTGATGGAACTAACCTGCATTTGCGTTACATGGAGAGGAAGACCACGAGGACTTCCACGGTTAGCCTGACGGGAAAGGGACTCCATCCCATGATCCGTCTACCACTGAGGATATTTCACAATATCACATTTGTCTACCACTGAGGACATTGCAAGCCGGGTGCGGAATTCGTATCAACTGGGATTCGAACCCGGTGAACGCTCTATCCCCTGAGCCATCGTGGCTCAAGTAACTGTATTTTATTTTATTTTATAACCGTCGTTGAACAGCCGACCCAATTTCATGGGTTTACGACTACTAATGTTCAACTCCGTAGCTTTGTAATTTTGAACCAATCCAGAAGACAAGGAAACTCCTGGATCAGTAGTCCAGAGGTATTGATTTGTTATGGGAACATGGAGGACTTTGAGACTCGACAGATTTAACGTGCATCAGTCACCATTTACTACACGGGGAGTCTTCGGCCGGCAAGGATCGAATCCACGACCTCTTGGACATGGGCCCAGCGCCCTACCGACCAGGCTATCCCGGCCCTAAGTAACTGTATTTTTTTTTTTTTTATAACCGTCATTGAACAGCCGACCCAACTTAATGGGTTTACGGCTACTAATGTTCAACTCCGTAGCCTTGTAATTTTGAACCCAATCCAGAAGACAAGGGAACTCCTGGATCGAGTATTGGGAGAATTTTGCCTTCGTGGAGGACTTTTTGATGGAGCTAACCCGCATTTGCGTTACATGGAGAGGAAGACCACGAGAACCTCCCACGGTTAGCCTGACGGCAAGGGGACTCTAACCCATGATCCGTCTACCACTGAGGATATTTCACGTCAGCACTGTGGTCAGTGCAAGCCGGATGCGGAATTCGTATCGACTGGGATTCGAACCCGGTTCGCCTCATTGGAAGGCGAACGCTCTATCCCCTGAGCCATCGCGGCTCAAGTAACTGTATTTATAAATTTTATGTTCATAACAGTAAAATAACTTGATGGGAAATTATCAATTTTGAACGAGAGAAAATAGATTACAAGTGAAAAGCGCACAAGGGAAAATAGATTCTTTTTGCGTTTTTTCTTTTCTCGGTCTTAGAGTACAGCTCTGTTCAATCAGAGTACGTAATGCAATTTACCTTTGGCTCAGTATAGCCGAATTCTGCTCCCGTGCCAGTAACTCAACATTTTACCATCCACCATACCACTCAAAGGTTTCAAGGATGATTTTTAATATCTGAAGTCAATCCTTAGTCTGTCATTCCATAGTACTTCAATAACTTTTTCATTTTTATTATAAAATTTAAATTTGGTGACTACTTCACATACTATTTTTTAAACGTATTATGAACATTTTAAATTACATCATAAAGCAAGCTGCAACTGTTGAAAATTATTAACCATTTTAACGGTATTTAAATGTTCTAAGTATATTTGTTAGGCAAAGAAATTAGCTATTGTATGTATTAAGATTTTTATAAAATTCTCCTAATTTATTGTTTGTATATGAACTTACGCGACCAAATCACGTTGATTTTTATCAGTTAAGTTATATCGTCTATTTTTTAACGTAAACTTTCAGTGAGAGATGTGCCAATGTTCTTGAATCTTAAGCTTCAGCATTTTAATGACTTAAGAAATATATTGTTGATCGTTGTAAACTTTCTACTATTTTAAAACTAAGCTATCTTCTAAGGGTTATCTCTTTATTAATATCCTACGATGTTGTTCATAAAAATGAATTCGATTTAAATATATGTTTGCATTATTCATATTATTTATAAATATTTGTATTATTTATATTATTTATAATAATTTATATTATTTATAATAATTTATATTATTTATAATAATTTATATTATTTATAATAATTTATATTATTTATAATAATTTATATTATTTATAAATATTTATATTATTTATAAATATTTATATTATTTATAAATATTTATATTATTTATAAATATTTATATTATTTATAATTATTCATATTATTTATATAATTGATATATTGTATTAAATATAACTGTATTTTTTTGGATTGCCCAAACTCCTTTATATTAATCTTAGTTTCATGCAAGTTTATAGATCAACCGTACAAAATAATTACTTTTTATTGTGAAATATCTATCTTTTAAAACTAGATGATGATTTTTTTAAGATAAGTATATTTCATCCTTAATTTTAAGTGTCGTAATAAAGCACGTTTACTGTAGCTATGCTTATGATTTCCCCAGACCCTATTGACTTAGCATGTCGTGCTTAGAAGTCATTAAAGCGAGCATTCCTAAAATAAATCATTAAATCATGTTCAATCTATAAACATAAAAAAATTATTGACTTTTAAGTTGAAACTTTTGTGATTTTGCTTACCAAAATCATTTCGTAGTTGGATAAGAATTCCAATTTCCTCAAATGAGTTCACTATTTAAGTTGAACCCTAATTTGTGTGTAAATGAACTCGAAATAGGCATGTAAATATAATTTCAATTAGATACTTGCCCTGCTTTGCTTGAAACACATTTTAACGAATCCTCGTTGTTAATTAAACATGATCGCATATTAAATATACTCGTTGTTAATTAAATATTCTCGTATATTTGATTAAATACTAGTATTTTCCATCTGAATCTTACACGGCTTTAAATATTTTCAGAACTAAAATTTTTCATTCAATAAAATAATTTAAAGTCCGAGAATGTTTGTTTTTTTATATTCTCTTAGCATTCTATTTATGTTTCCAATATGTCAGTCATGTGTAATATATGATATGAATATACTGATGATTATACAAATACATATTTTATACTGCTTAACAATTTCGACTTTGCGAGTATCAATGTTTTCCGTTGCCTTGTAATTTTTAATTCAACTCATACGACGTAGGAACTCCTGAATCGAATTATATTCTTCTTGGAATTGTGTCAAAATCTGCGGTTACTTTACATTGAGAAGAAAACCTCTTTCAGTTCGCCCGACAGTAAAGAGATTCTAATCCATTATCTGTCAGACACTGGTATTATTTTTCGTTAGCACTGTGGTCATTGCGAGCTGGAGACAGTAGCGAATTGACCGTCCGGACTCAAACCTGGATTCGCCTGATAAAGAAAGGAACGCTCTAAACGAGCCATGGCAGCTATATCTTCTTATACGTTTTATTGTATTGACCTCTCTTTACTAAAATACTATTATAATTGATTTTTTTTCTTTAAACCACATCATTGTAAAGAAATGATGCCTGAATTTATGCAAAGGAAAATGTCTATAATAAGGAATAGTATTATAATCTGAAATTGGTTTTTATAGATTAAACTGTAGAAAAAAATTTTAATTTCATTTTCTGTAGCATGGGATTGTTTTCACAGATTTAGGATATTTTACATCGCTGATTTCAAATGTGAAATAGGTTTCTCTCTCCAAGCTTTAGTTTTTTTTTTAAAAAATGGCATTTTGAGTTCAATTTTTGTCGAAATGTACAAGTTTTTAAACGGTATATAGTAAAAAGATTCGCATAAATGTTGCAACAAACTTCTATGAGAATTAGGGCATATCAGCATGATTAAAATTGCATATGAACCCATGTCCGGAAATGTCGTCAAACGCTGCTAGGGTCGCTTATCTATTATAAACGGCTTCTTCGTGTACTGCTGAACAAACCATAATAAGGAAACGCCCCTAGCCGCATACGATGGCATTTCTGGGCATGTATTTTATGCAATTTTTATTCCGATGATGTGCCCTCACTATCCTAGAAGTTTGTCGCAACATTTGCGTAACCGCCTGTTGTATATTACGTTTTTAAACATATACATTTCGACAAAAATTGACTAAAAATGTCATTTCAAAAAAATCTGTAGCTTTAATTGCGAAACTAATTTCAGATTTTAAATCCTTACATAAAAAAAAGCAATATCAAGTATTTATATAAATAGAACACAATATCCCCCCCCCCCCCAGTGTTATTTCTAACCATAAAATGTAAATGTTTTATTCTACTAAAATCGTTATAAGATATAAGTACGTCGTTCAATTTTTCTCTCAAAACATTCCCGGAACATATGAAACAAGTTGACGTCAGTGAATTTGTCACGTGAAGAGAAAATAAATGAAGGCCCTCATCTTTGGCTGAATTCCAGGTAACTTCCTGAATGAAGCTGAATATGCCACTTTTTTTAGTATCGTTAATTATTAGAATCTATTGTTCATTAATTTAACACCTGAAACGAGATACAATTTCAATTATTTATTTAAAAGAATAAGTCGATAATATTCATTCATCTCTCTCTTCTATTGAATGGTAGTTATCACTGTCTTACATGAAAAGCTATTGTTTTCAAATAGGTTTAAGAAAAAAGTGGATGACAATAAGGTTAAAGAAAACATCATTTGTTTAATCATTAGCCATTTGACACTGATGGGACACCGGTGTTTCTTTTATATATATTTTTCCGACCCTCTAATTAAAAATAAAAATATATTTTGGATATTTTTTTTATTATAAAGAGTCTAATAGTTACTAAAAAAAATCTGTTTAGATTATTGGAATTATATTTGTACTAAAATTTAAAATCTGAAAAAAGTGATTGGAATTTTTTTATTCAAATTCAAAATTTATCAATAATTGATTTTGTAAATTAAAGAAATTTTAATGATGAATAACTGTTTCTCTTAGATCTAGATAACTGCATATTTGAAAAATTGTTTGGAAGTGTGTCGAGTTTAGAAGATTTTATCTTGAACGCAGAAAAAGACACCGGTGTTGTATGCTGTATTTCATACCCACAAATTATTTAAATGCTAAATATAATATTTTTCACTTATTGTGATTTAAATTAATGCAAAATAAAAGAAAAAAGTTTGAAAAATATGTTTAATAATAATTCTGCGTCGAAGGGTTAAGATAGTGGCAGACAAGCTGGAAATTTATGGAATAGACATTTCTGGAAATTTATAGAATATCAAGATTGTGAGATCCTGGCCGATTTTATGCGAGAAACTCAAGTTAAGAATAAAATAAGAAATAGTTGAATAAAGATAAATAAAAAAAATTATAAGATTTTGAAAACTAAATGTTTAGTTTAAAGGCTACGCTTGCTAACTTTTGGATCTATTAGCACACAATTCACTTGTCCAGTCCCAAGTGGGACGGAGTGCTAATAAAGTAGCAAAGAAATCAGGATATTGAACGAAATTAATATTTTTCTTAAAAAATTTAAAAATTAAATTTTTTTTTATTATTATGTTCTCCCCAATCTTAGCAGTTCTAAAATTTCCACGAATCAATTCTGCACTTTTTTCTGACAGCTTCAGTAAAATTATTTTCAAGAAGTTATGAAAAATTCTTCGCTAAGTTATGCTCGTTGTAGCAATATAATATTGTGTAGGTTTTTTCACATTAAACCAGCTATTTTTCAAACATTTCTCCTTAACAACAATGTTCAACTCCGTAGCCTTGTAATTTTGAACCCAACCCAGAATACAAGGGAACTTTTGGATCAAGCCTAGAGGCAAACTAGCCTTCGTGGAGCACTTTTCGATTGAACTAATCCTCATTTGCGTTACATGGAGAGGAAAACCTTCCATAGTTTGCTCGACTGTTAGGGGATTCTAACCAATGATTCGTCTGCCACTGAGGATATTTTACGTTAGCACTGAATTCGGTACGATCTGGGAGTAGATTTCGTATCAATCAGCTAACGCTGGGATTCGAACCTGAGGTTACCCATGCTCGAATCCCGGCTCGCACCGACTCCAGTTCTTACCTAAAATATCCTCAGTGGTCGACAGATTGTGGGTTAGAATCCTTTCGTCCTCAGACTAACTGTGGGAAGTTTTTGTGGTCTTCCTTATAACTTATAACTCAAATGCGGTTTATTTCCATGAAAGATCTCTATGAAGTCTAGTTTGTCTCTAAGCTTGATCTAGAAGTTCCTTTGTCTTCTGGATTCAAAATTACAAAGCTACGAAGTTGAACATTGATAGTCGTAAACTTAGAATTGGATCTGCTGTTCAACGCCGGTTAAAAAATAAAATAAAATCAGGACTCTCAATTAATCACTTCGACTATAACTGTAAAAAAAAGTTGAATTTAATTTATTTTTAGTTCTTTAAACAATGTTTATCGTTATTATTATTATTCTAAAGCATTATTAAAAAGAGTGTTTAATTTGCTTTAAAGGACAGCAAAAAACTACAGCATTTTAAATGGCGGCTCTATTATTATTAACTTGGAGGTGCAAATCTAGTAGTAAAATATTCTATCACTCTATTTTTCTTTCGTTCTTTTTATATATTTATTTATTTATCGAGCAATTTTAAAATATTTTTCTTTTTTTTGTTCCTGGGGAAACATATCTGTATAATGTTATTAGCTTGTTTCCTATTTTGTGATAGAAATGTGAATTGTTATGACAAATCATTTCTCCTTTTACTAAGAAATGTCCGATTGTCGTGGATGTCAAAGAACTGTCGCATCTTCTCCTAAAATAATTCTATTCCCCCTCTCAACAGTAGAGGAGCGAGACGCTCTAGAGACATTATGGCCTTGGCGCCTTCATTCCGAAAATTGTCGGTATGTTTGTGAGTATTAAAAAAAAAAGCTCTTGGTGTGTGTGTAAAAAATAATCATAATAATGTGGATAAATGAGGGATAACTGCATAGAGAATTGAGTCTTTAAATGCAGTTCATTCATCCCCAAATTTTTTTTATTCAATTCACTTTCTCTGAAATTGTTTTATTACTTTTTACTACTAATTTTTTATGTCCAAAGTGTGTGAAAACGATCAAATATCTCTAGAAGTAAGCATCGGAACCAAAATCTAAAAATAGACAATCGAAATATTTTCAAAAGATGCATTTGGTGATGCCCATCTCACTACCTGGTGCTAGGGGCGCTTATTTTGAGAGGGAGTGTAGGGTTTGGTGTTATTAAATTTTTCAAAATGTCAAGCAAGTGTATTTTTTTCCCATCTGATTCATTACCTATGAACAAAAATGCAATAATCTGCATGTCAAATTGGTATACTTTTATATTGCAGATTTGGATTTTACTATTGCAGATTTGGATTTTCCGGAAGAAAAAAAAGTAACTCAATATGATATATGTTGCATTTTAGTTCACAGGTGACGCTGTAATTGCAAAATGAAGATACCACGAGAAATACTTATCAGATGGAAAAAATTAAATAGACTTGTTTGATTTTTTTTATTAACCTAGACACCAGACTCAACCCCCTTACCCAAACTAGACCACAGCCCTCGGGAGGCGTCCTAGCATTACAGTCTGAGATTGAAGGTGTCGAGTTTAGTATCGTTGAATGTTATATTTTGAAAATCTTTCATTTGTGTTTTTAGATTTTTTGATCCATTCTGTTATTGCTCGTGATATTTGCCATTTCCACACGCTTTGGATTCTTATTACTAATTTTATGTTTATTTAAGGCATGGTCTTGTTTATTACCTTTGTCGTCAATCAGATTATGGAGGCCTTTTATTGCTTTCCTTTTGTATAACGCCAATTTTTAAAAATTTCCTTTTAACCAACTCATTTCACCAAAAATCACATTAAAAAAAATTTTTTTTTTTTTTTTGAAAGATAGACTCTTTTATGTTAACGTTTTAACGTTTTTTTTATGTTAGTAAAAGCAAATTATTGTTTCCCCCCCCCCCCATCATTTAGGATATATATTAATACCATCAATTAAGATAACATTTATAGTAATTAAAATACAATAAATTATTGCTATTTATATTTTATTTGCTATACCAAACCACGAAAATATCTTTCAATGAGAGAAGAAAAAAAGGTAGTAGGAATGAGTTTTCTAGGAATATTTTATTGTTTATAAAGTTTTACTTTCCTTGGTGTTATTCCAATTTAGCTTGAATCCTTTTTTTTCCTTCCTAATCACAATTAGCGACAAACGTTGGAAGTGTTACAAAATGGTTAAATTAAAAATATCTTTAGTTAAATTGGCAAAGTAGTAATAAAAATAACAGTTTCGCACTTCACATTCAAGTTAGTACCTTTTATATGAGTCACGTTGCAACTTTAGGGTCTGTACCTGCAATCCACGTTCCCTTTGTAAGTAACTGCATTTGTAAGCAATCAATAGAATCTAAACCTGCAAATAACGTTACAATTGTTTAATCGAAACCTGAGCATTACGTTCCATTAGTGTGCATTGTGCTATGAGTATAACTCAAATGAACCTTATTAAAATTTAAGATAATATTATGAAATGTCTTTTCAGTGTCCTATTGAGTGGTACGTAATAAATGTAAAATCAAAAATGATCATTATGTCTGCTTCCAACTTTTCCAAATTGTAATTGTTGATTTTGAAGTATAAATTTTCATCAATTTTCAGAAGTTTTTTCTCTTGACTCAAAAATAGATTGTTTTTTTTTTTTTTTTTTGTTTTTTTTTCCTCTGTGCAGTAAAAAGAATTGTGTAGTTTGCGCTCTGTATCCCATGAAAAGGCGGATTTTTCTCTCACTGTTAAGTGTGAATGAAATATTTTGAGTTGTTTCCATTTTTGAGTCACGAAAAATCACTAACGTTTTTATTTGACGTGACATTAATGTTTTTTTTTTACGTTACGTTTATTTTTCTGAAGGCTTAAAGCTCACACGTATTTTAACGGAAATTGTGTTAGTTTGTTATAAAGGATTCGCTCTAGATGTTGCGAGTGACTAAATCGTTGAATTACTGAAAATTATTTTTATACTTTGTTTGTCATTAGGTCAATGTTACTTTCAGGCGACGAACTAAAGATTTATATGTCACTTTTTCCTTCTTTTTATTATATAAACAACTATCGTATGTGTTAATTTAAAATGATATTTTGAAGAAAATTTTTTTTTTTTTTAGTTAACTGAGTTGAAGCAGTTGAGCACATCGGGTTCTGAAGGCTTTTGCCAGTCATCCAGTCCGTATTCCTCTTGGTCTTGGTTGGAGTTCCAAGATTTTCAATTTATAATTTTTTTTTTTATCATTTAATTTTTCAATATGACCCTGCCGTTAATAAGTCGATTTATGTTTTTTTTTTTTTCTTGTTTTTTTTTTCCCCTCCATCTGATTAAATGGTCAGTTGATTATTATTTTTTATTCTCCACTGTGTTAGTTTGTATTACTTATTTTAATTAGTAAGAAAATTCATCTACAAATTTTCCTTTCAAAGATTAGTAGGTTAGATTCGTTTTTATTTGATGGAGTCCAAGTTTTAATGTCATACGTAACTATAAGTCAGATTACTGTTTTATAGTTCTTGAACTTGGTTTCCTTAGTACAAAGTTTGTTCTTGAAAAAATATTGATATCTCGGTTCTTATATCTTTCGTTTTAATGTCATAGTTTGTAGCACCTTTTTTTATTTTGTTGCGTTATATATATTATCATTATTTGCGTTGAGAAACCACATCCCTTGTTATTTAAGTGCTTTAATCATCTTTTATGGAACTTACTGGAGGAAAATGTTAGCTATGTTTTAATGAATTTCGAAAAATCCGCATTGAAGGCTTTGACCCATTCTTCTAAAAACAGCGTGGAGCAAATTTGAGTTCCGTGATTACTACGTAGACCAGCCACAACATGATCGGAAGTTTAAAAAAATGGAGAGCTTTTCAAAATGTTTCTTGATATGTTCTGCCACAACCAGCTTGTCTACCACAGTCCTTTATTTGTCTGTTGGTATTCAGGTGAAACCACTGTAATTTGTTTGCCTAACCCCCCGGCACAAAAAAGTTTACAACTTTTAAGTTTTCCTAGGTTACTTAGAAATGTTATAAAATGTATACATATGATGACTCAAGGGATAAAACGTTTGCCTCCCAGTTAGATGAACGGGGCTCGATACAAATTCCGCTCCCAGCTCGCACCGACCACAGTGCTGACGCAAAATATTCTCAGTGGAAGACGGATCATGGGTTAGAGTTATAACCACCTATAGTATCTTTCAATAGGTGTTAGAGTCCCCTTTGCCGTCAGACTAACCATGGGGAGGTTTTCGCGGTTTTACTCTCCGTGTAACGCAATACTATCAAACATTCTATTAAAAAGCCCTCCACAAAGGCAACATTTCTAACAATACTTGATCCAAGAGTTCCCTTTTCTTCTGGGTTGGGTGCAAAACTACAAGGCCTACGAAGTTGAACATTAGGGCTCGTAAACCCAAAATTGGGTCGGCTGTTCAAACGACGGTTATGAAATGTATACATATGCAGAATATAAATTGAAAAGTGTGCAAAGTTATTTTTTTATGTTGCGGGTACTAAGGGTTATTATTATTGCTGGGGTTATCAGTACCGCTTGCAATAACTGTCAATATTGAGAGGCTTCTATAAACAATATATCAAATTAATCAATCAGGGTTAAGTTTGAAAATATTGATATAGCACCGACTATAACTATGCATGAACAATTTTTCTTTCTTATAATAAAAACAAAATTCAATAAAAAATTAAATTGAAAACGTTTAGTCTTTTTTTTTTCTCAGTTTGGAATTACATTAAATTTTACGTAGATGATAAAAGTACTGGAAGCCTTATAACACAGCATTAGTAAAAATATATCATTGGTCTAGAATATTATGAATGATTAGTTCTAGTATATCAGCACCAAAAACTAGGATGTTGATGATTTAAAAAATGCAAATCGTACCTCTAAATGAAATGACATAATGTCCTTAATTTAAATGGTAAAATTTTAAGAAAAATTGCCGAAATCAAATTCTTAAGTATTGAAAAATTTTGTTCAACATCCACATTTAATGCAATTAAATTTTAGGCAAAATTTACACTAATTGATAAAGAAAAAATTTAATCTACTAGCGAAATGCTTCGAAAATGGAAAATATCATTCAAAATTAAAAATGATTAGAGATGGAAAGAATCTGAAAAGTGAAAAAATTTCTTAAAAAACCATGAAAAATGTCCAATGAAAGAAAAAACAAAAAATGCAACAGCAAAAATATTTTTAAAAAAATGCACTTATCATCCACATCCTAGTTTTGCCAGCATCTTACCTTTACAGTTAATAAACTTAATAAGAGCTTTTCTTTACATACTATGAACGCAAACTTCATTCGTTTTAACAGCATTTTTTTTTTTAAATTATTAATTTAGCAGTAAATTTGATGCTTTACCATTTTATTTATAATTAAATAAATTTGATTTGAAACGATTTTCACTACCATTATATATAAAACGATTTAAACAAATATACAAGACCAAATAATCATGCAGTTAAGATTTTAAAGTGCTGGTAAAATTAAACAATTTCTGCTTACCTTAATTGAAACGAACGATTTATTTTCAACTATTTTCACTACCATTATATATAAAACGATTTAAACAAATATACAAGACCCTAATAATCATGCAGTTAAGATTTTAAAGTGCTGGTAAAATTAAACAATTTCTGCTTACCTTAATTGATATTTCTCTTTTTAAAAATTTTGAGGAGATAGAATTTCCGGCATTTTTGATGCACCTTATTTCGTAATGAAATTATATAAAAAGAAACATAACATCTGCTTGGGTGGGAGGAAATGGAAGAAAAAAAAATTTTTTTTTAGTCGGTCAAAATAGATTTAATAAATGAATTCAGAACTTTTTTTTTTACATTTGTTTGAGTGAATAAAAAAAATACATCTGAACGCTTTTATTTTTTTTCGCTTATGTGTAGTAGGAAATTTTCACTTAAAATACATAATAATAATCAGTAATAATGTGAAATTTAATACTATTTTCCATATACGCTTGGCGAGCATTGTGTTGTGCGTTGAGCATGCCAAATGAATAAAACATAGCTATTTATTGTTCTTCTTTTTTGAACAGAAGGAAGAACGAATTAGATCTTTATCAGGTAAGTGTAATAATAAAAAAAATTAGACTTCAGTATATTTTCTGTTTCTTTCTTGAGTCTTGGCACTCTGATATTCTGAATTATTCAAGGTCAGTGATAATAAGCTCTACCGACAATCTGTGAAAGTTTCTTATCGAAATTATGCACATATTATTATCGACTTTTTTTCTTCTTCGCTCTTTTTTAAGTTTTAGTTAGTAGTTCGTTGTAAACTAATGAGTTTTATTCAGGGATGATTTGTGGGTAAAATTTTTATATGCTATATTTTCGATATAGATATTCAGTCAATGTCATCCTCCATAAGAGATGCCCCTGAAAAGAGCATTGTAATAATTTTTTTTTTTTTTCCCAATGCCCACTTGGAGAATGAACTTCGTCATACAGGCATCTAAAAAGCATATTTGTTAGTCACTCTTTCATGGGCACCATAATAGGTGGGCCAACGTAAGGACAGATAGTACAGAGAAGGAAGGAACATCTATGCCTTGCCCGGGATTCGAACCCTGAACCTTTGTGATGCAAGGCCAATTCCCTGACCCCTACACAGACCGGTCGGCAGGATTGTAATCATTAGAGTCCGGATTTTGATGACCTAAAAAATCTCAATTAATGCCCTTAAAAAGTGCAAAAAATGCCTTATGACATGACTTAAATAAAGTAAAAATATTGAACTAAAACAATTTTTTACTCTTTAAAATTATTATGAGTCATTTCAAAAAATATAAAGTAATGCAATACTTGTTCGACGTTCATTAAAGTTTTTAAAATATGTTTTATATTCTAAAGTAACAAAAAAAAAGAAAAAGAAAAAAAGAAAGGAAAAAAAAAAAGAAAAATATATTGACTCTTAAACATTTTCATTTTGTATAGAAACTTTAATGAATATAACAACTTCCATCTCATAATATTACTAAATATCAGAATTACATTGGATTATTAATTTTTTTAAATATTTTGAAATGTAAACGAGCGTCTCTTGTCTGAAAGTTAATTTTTATACCTGAAGAAGCTTCTTTCAACGTCTACTGATGTTATTGGTGCGTACTTGAAAAAGACGGTCTCACTTACTGACAATTCTTCTTCAATTTGAAAAGATGTTGCTTCTCCTGTTAATATCCTAGAGATTTTCTTCATTGTTTGGAAGCCAGTGTAATAATGAAAAATGATAAAAAATAATAAAAATTGGAAAAAAATTAACAAAAAATTTAAAAAATGCTTTAAAATGCAAAATATGCCACAAAATTTAAAGAAAAATGCCCTATAAATCTAAAAAAATGCTCTAAAGGACAAAAAATGTCAAATAATGCAAATGTCATCAAAATCCGGGCCTTAGTAATCATTGTATGGGAGGGGGGAAGCAAATGTAATTTTTTTTTAAAAAAAAGCATAGAAAACAAAAATTTTAATCTATATTTTAAATTTCTTTTTATGTCAGGTAAGTGCAAATTATTAAGGTAAAAATAAAATTGTAGAAAATAATCTTAATTTTTTTTCCTTCTTAAATGCAAAGAATATTTAAATTATAAGGGATCTTGAACTTTATTATTAAATTTATCCTATATCAGAATCATACACTTTTGTTCTTCATCAAAAAATTTGTTCAAGCTAAATATTTACCTGTGAAGAAATGTTAATTTCATGTTAAAAATTGTAATACATTTAAATTTTTAATAGTCGATAGGATACCCTTTTGGCTAGGTGCCTAGGGTCTTAGTCCCTTTCGTCCCTGGATCTGCATGCCACTACAGGGTATGCATATTTTGTATAAGCACTTAATGTAGGTAAAGCACTCCCAAAAGAACCTGTTGTTTGCCAAAGGAGGTCATAGAGGTCAAGTATCCCAATTTCGAAACCAAATACGTGATGTTAGCAATGTCGTGCATTGCGCACCTGTCTCATTTATTTCCAGACAAGTTGGTACCTTTTGATCACACTCTGGGTAAAAACCCTGGTTCTACACATGGATATGAACATTAATTTCATGTACGTTTTTAGATTATGCATTTAAGTTGAAGTGTTTTATATATTATTATTTTTCTTTTGTTGGAAATGTAATTAAGGACATCCGAAGAACTGGTTTTTTTTTTTTTTATCTCACAATTTTTTTTAAACGTATTTATTATTCACAAAATAGTTGTCATGTCATATTTATAATTTCATTTGCATGTAGGCTCACTCATTGCCTTGTGTCAACATCTGAACAATAAGTTTTATTAATTTGACTAAATACTATTTTTAATATTAAGTTCAATTTTCAGACAGTAAAAAAGGAAAAATTTTTAAAAAAGAGAGAAGAAGAAAGTAGAAGAAAAAAAATCGTGACCTAATAGAGAATTAACACGATTAAATTAATTGTGTTAATTCTTTATTCTATCGTTGTAATTCTTCTGTTCTATTGGGGGCCCTCTTATGGTACATTAATTTAATGTAAAGTGGGCCGCCACGATTCATCAAGATTTCAATTAAAATATTATTGGATTTCAAATTACTATAAATTTTTATCATATCGAAGCACCCTAATAGTCTTTTTGTGTCAGACTTAGTTTATAACATTGTTCTATTCCCTTGCTGTAATTTTTATGTGATACTTAAGCGAAAAGTTCAGGCTTTTTTTAAGATTTAAATTCCTGTTTTAGATGAAACAATGGAAGAAAACGATTGTTCTTTATGTGTGCAAGATGTTGCTTATTTATTACAAAACAGATATGCCATCATAACAGGTAAACATTTTATACAAAATATAAAATTCAATTGTTTTCATGAATAACTTTTCCGATCATTTTAGCTGACTGAAATAATTTTCTTTTAGGAGGAAAATCTTTGGAAGGTTTTCCAATTATTACCTTTCCTGATTCATCTGTGGAATTTTTAAATCTCTCTGATGATGAATACAAGAAGTTGATGCTATTTTTAACTGGTGTGCCATGGTGAGTTGATTTTAGTTGTCTTTTTTTGCAATTTCTTATTTTTCAGAACCTTTGTATTAAAAGTTACTCATAAATTACTCATAAATAAAAATTAACTCATAAATTACTCAGAAAAAGCGTATTACTAAAACAATGCACTTTTTTTAAAAAAAAATTCTTTATACTGTCAGGTATTACCGTACTTGTGAATCATATTGTTTTGATTATTTTGCTAATTAGGACGGTTCAACGGAAATTCGCCTTTATGGTAATTCCGATTTATTCCTTCACAGAACAGGAAAAAGTTAGAGAATTCAACTAAAATACCCCTTAAGTCTGGGGTAATGGATTGCATAATTTGAATTTGTTAATTTGAAGCACCATTAATTTATTTATATTTTATTATCGATATTTTTTTTTTTTTTTTTTAATGTCTTGTAGATTTTTTTTTAATGTTTATTTTTTTAACTGTAATTGCAATTATAAATGTTTTTTCAAAGATTTTATGTATAAAAATAAAGCATAACTGTAAAATTAATAATAAATTTATTCCACCAGTTGCGAATTTCAGGGAAATTCAATTTAGTCAGTCTAGAAAAAACAGAGAATTTTTTTTCCTGAGTGTTTGTGTCCACACTGATCTAAAGAATCACTTTTTGCATTTCTTGGAAACGATACTTGCCGCCAAAGTAGATTCAGGATATTTATTCGTTAATATTCGGGATCCTTTTTAACGCGAATTTCCCTTTTTGTAATTTTTATATAAATACACAAACCAAGCATAGATATTCGTTTTATCGCGAGTTTCGAAAAATCGCATCTTGATTTGTATTGAGGTGATTTTTATGTCTCATATCACGATTCAATTATAAATCACGCATTGTTATTAGTATCTGGCCAATCAACGATTTATATTCACCCGATCTAATTACGAATCATCATCATCGCTGGACTTGTGAATCGTACATCGCCATTCTAATTTAATACACCATTTGCAAATCACGTTTTACAGTTCCGCTATTCAGATTTCACTATTTGCGAAGCCATTTCAAAATTGGGCATTTTAACGACTTCTTGCTCTTTAATCTAAATTTTTAAATTATTAAAATGTCTTTAAAAGTTCCATATATGTTTGTATATTATAAGCATACTTCAATCCTGTTTTGTAACTTAATGATTAATTTTAATTATTCAAGTTCATATCGAATACTTTCAGCATGCAAGATGCAGATAGAGGATTTGTTCTTATTATTGATAGAAGAAATGATAAATGGAGCTCTGTAAAAGCAGTTTTACTTAGAATTGCTGTAAGTAATCTTTAAAAAGAATTTTGCTCAATCCATTTTATTTTTAATGTGATTTAATTCTCATTATCTCACATGTTTGAAACAACAGTCTTATATTGCTCTATTAGGCTTGTGGTGTGCTCAAACCTTTACAATAATTTTATTCCCTGAAAATCAGCAAATGTAAAAAAGTTACTGTTAAAAAATCATCTTTATATGAAAGTATGATCTTTTTTACTTCGCAAAAATAATTAGTACAGTAATTTTATCAATTTGTAAGCTTATAATAAATTTTGTATCTTAAATTTTAAGTATTGTTCTTTTTTTTTATATTTTTTTTTTTATAATAATTTTACTTTGCGATTTTCCCTTTTTTTTTTTTTTTTTTTTTTCATATTTTTTTATTAGCTACATTAACAAATCTTTTTATTATTTTATTTTCAAATATAATATTTAAAAAGTTTATTAATTTGCTTTATGTAATAATAATGTTAATATTTTAATAAGAATTAATCACTGATCTTAAATAACTTCAAATTTTTAAAATATGCATTATTATTAATCTCTTGATAATGATAAATTTTTTATTATTTCTGCTTTTAGCGTTTTAAGTTATTGGAAAGTAAATAATTTTCATTTTATTTATTATTCAAAAACGCGGCAGTATGGGGACATTGCCGCAGAACGTTACAGAATTCTTACAGAAAGATTTTTCTTTGGGGTAGAAAAACTTTCGGTTTTCTTTCCTGCAGAAATTTACACATGAAATTTGAATTGCGCATTTAAGTAATCACTTTTTGTCACGTTCAATTTACGCCTGTAGTATCATAATTCCATGTAGTGTTTCGATTGTATTTTCAGCAGTTATTGATTTTCACGTGGTTTTTTCACTATCCCAATATATTTCAGACGATATGGGAAATTCGAATCCTGTAATTGAGTATATACTTTTTATCAATCGTTCTTTCTTTCTTTCTTTTTTTTTTTTTTTTTTTTTTGCTTTTTGCAATTATTGCTTTTGACTTCCATATAGTTTTTTAAATCCGATATTATTTATTACAACATTCAAATCTTGAAACGAAACACGCATTTGAGTAACTATTTTTTGAAGAGTTTGATTCGCCTGATTTCGTTGTAGATCTGTTTTACAGTAATTACTGCTGCGAATTTCATGATTTTTTTTATTACTTTTTTTATGTGATGATGATTTATTAAATGCGATAAAGGAAATAATTAGTGCATTTTTCTCCCCAACATAAGGGGAAAATATCGCCTATAGTATTAAAATGAAAAAATAATGCATATTCAGTGAAAATAATTACGTTTCTTTCTTTTCTTTTCATTTGGTAAACACAGCGTTTTTGTTACTTTAAATTATTAACAAACATCTTTGTTATTATTGAAAGTATCTTGCAGAAAGATATTAATGATGGAGTGTTTTATCGCTCGAAAAAATTCTGCCACAGAGATTATTGCAATCAAATTAAAATAACAAATTATTTATTTATTATTCTGTGTATAAATTTAAACTAAAATAAACTACAGTATTTCCATATTCAAAAGTAGCTTAATAATTAGCAATCAGATCATTTGCAGTTGATTTTCCAACTGATAAAAAAAAAAAAAAATTTGAATTGCAGATCTGTTTTCTTCTAATAATTTTTTAATAATTTATTATTCTTTCATTTAACTTCAAACATACTTACAAGAATATTTTTCTTAATTCAAACTGAATGTTTACAACAGAAATATATATGGTTCATGGCCACATCGCAACAATTATCCCCAAATCTGAAGTAAAAGAAAAATAGGATATTTTTGGATATGAAAATATTTAGATTTGTTTTTATGTTTGCAAATGTTTATGCTTACAATATTAAATAAATAATGTGATATTATTTTGATTTACAATAATTACAATAAATAAAATGAAAATTCTTTGTTTTGCACTCATTCAGCTCATTACTAAAGCAGTCAAAAGCTGAAAACAGTTTGTTTAAACATACTGGCCATAGACTTTAAGACACCTTGCAGTAAAGTAAATTGAATAGGTATTTTATATCTAAATACTTTTCAAGCTTCAGTTCTTAATTCCACTCCTTTAAGGTGTGTAACTCACGTTTAAAAAAAATTATAGACTTGAATTTAATCTAAATATAGTTCATTTGCATTGTCATATATTTTATTATTATTAAAATATAATATTTGAAGAATATAAAAAAGACTCAATCTTAATGGCTTGCGGGAGTGACTCCAAATATGCTAATTAATAAGTGCTGACGATAGTTTAAGTTACGAAAAAAGTCAGATACTTAAAAAGTTGATTTATCAGGAACTATTTGACAGATTTTGCTCAATTTTGTATTTTGCTTGTATTTTTACCATACTTGTATTTTTAAAATCATTCTTTAAAATGAAGCAAAAGTTGTATACCTTGCAATTCAAAAAATTTTCAACTATTATTAAATAAATTCTAATAAATATGTTCGATACATTATTTTTTGCAAGGAATTATCTTTGGATAAACGAATTTCATAGTTATGTGCTAAAATTTTTCAATTTGCTTAAAAAGTTTTTGAGATATAGCGAAATGTGCAAAAAGTAAAATTAACATAAGGGGTCCAAACTTTCGATCGCTTTCCTGATTCAACTACTGGGAGGTCAGAAATCCAAGTCCGTTGGAAAAAAGTTATGTTTATTCAGAGAAAGTACGTTTTTGTGTCTGATTTCGTAACTTAAAATATCGTCTGCACTTATTAATGAGCATATTTGAGGTCACCCACTTGAACCATTAAGATTGAACGTGAAAATCCAATCATTAGATCAAAAATTATTCAGAGAAGGCCATTTTTTTCCCCGCTCTGTACATGAAAATGAAGCTTACTTCACTTTTTTAGAAGCGGAATTGCCTCACTCATCAAACGTATTTCTATTATTCTATGTTTTTCTGTGTAATGATTATTCAAAAATTAAACATATGACTTTAATAATTTGGGAATATTTTTATTATAGGGTTTTTTTCCAGCTTTGATACAATTAGTTTTTGTTTTAAGGCCTGTGGGTTTCTTGCAAAAGGCAATATCTGGTGTCAGTAATAAATTTTTTAAAGAAGAGTTTAAATTCAAGGTATATTTTTACAACATTTTCTTCTAACCGTTACTGCAAATCTAAAAAAGAGAAAGAGATTACTGTTCTTTTATACTTTTTAGGTTATTGTTTGTACAACAGTTGAAGAACTTCACTCTTACATTGATATTAGTCAGCTAACCGATGATCTGGGAGGAAGCATTGCATATGATCATGATAGTTGGATCCAACAAAGAACGGTATTTTTTTAATAATTTATAAAACTGGCATAACTAATTATTAATATTTAACTTATATTAAGGCATTATTAATTATCAATATTTAAATACGGGCATAACTAATAATAGATATTTTGCTTCGATATTATGTCATAACTAATTATAGATATTTTACGTAGATATTATGGCATAACGAATTATAGATATTTAAATACTGGCATAACTAATTATAGATATTTTAATTAGATACTATAGCATAACTAATTATAGATATTTTACTTCGATGCTATGTCATATAACTAATTATAGATTATTATGTCAGTTGAATGTAATTTTGCAGCTGGTAGAAGAAAAGAATTGTGTCTTATTTCCATTTTTACAGCCAGTTTTCTTTAATTACAATAGTTGATAAGCTGCTAACTGACTTTTAACCTTCAAAATTCAAGTTTTTATGGTAGTTTCTTGGCCAAAGTGCACTTTTTGGCACTTTCCTTTTTGTAATTAGCATGTTGTAGAAAGAGTGCTTATGATGAACATATATTTTTTTAAAAAATGAAATTGCTATATTTAATGTAAATAATGAAGAAAAATTAAGAGAATTAAAATTGAATGTGACATAAAAATAAAAATATTTTTATTATTGTATGCATTTTCAATGTCTGTTTCATTACTGATGAATTTGGATCAGGACATACCTTTATTGTTCTTCTTAAGTTTAATAATTGTTGAGAAAAAGGTTAAAGAACTTGATGTTCATTTTTCTGACCCTAGTACTGTTGGAAGTGAGGGGAGAATTTAAAATGCTAAAAACTTAGCACAGAGACAAATTTTTAGGCACCATGGTGACCAAATATCTTAGCTTTATCTACCCTTAGTTGAAAGATTTTTCTGTTGATAGAAAATGACTTTCAGTGCTTTTTTTATAAACCTAATTAATGCATTTCAATATGACTGTTTTCAGCTTAAAATTGGAGCAATTACTATTTATTGAGCTAAATTATTATTTTTTTTTTTTTTACATACGTTGATTTGATTGCTAAACTTCCACTAGACCTACACTAATAGGCTATCGGGGTTGGTTAGTAATTCACTCTTAATGTTCTTAAGACAATACTTGCACATAGTGCACTACATTGTTACAATTTAGATCAAAGAGTATATGGTTATAGTATTCACTCAGTCTCTGCCCCACGCTCCCCAACTTTCTTATCTTATAATTTTCTGATTGTGAGCCACATAACTTGAATCAATTAGAATATTAGATGTTATTTTGCTTATTTTTTTCTACCTTTTTTCCCCTTTGACAACATACTAATAGGACAACCTCTTAATTTTTTTATTTATTTCAATAGTTAATTAATCTATGTATGTTTGATGTGCAGTAAAACTAAAAAAAAATGTTTTTTTTTTTTTTTTTTTTTTTTTTTTTTTTTTTTTTTTTCTTTTTTCAATTTATGAAGATCAACAGAAATTTTATTATTTGTCATTCAGCAGATTTTTTTTTAAAATAAAATTCCCCTTCCTAAAAAAACTGTATTTTTCAATGTTTGATTATTTTTCTTTAGCTTTATATTTATTTTTGTCAGTAACTGTAATAATTATATCATTGAACTTATTTATCAGAACTCATGAGCGTTCTTATCTATATGCTACAAAAACCATTATTAGGATATATGGAAATCATTAAATTGTGTATTCCTATGTTTTCTTTTACAGCTGTAGTAAACTGAAAAAACTTCTATTTCTAATTTTGTTAATTTACATGCTTAGATAACTTTATATAAACCTCCTTATACAAATACCTAAATTTAAATAAACCTCCAAATAGTTTTATTTCGTGTGATTCATTTTTGCAATTATTAGGAAATGCAAAAAAAGAGAACAATGATCAATAAAAATTTTTCCTCTTAGGCTGTTGAAAGATTCTCAGCTAATACAAAAGAAATATCAATTACTCTACAAGATGCAATTATTCAGTGGCAGTCGAGTACTCTGCCAAATGATGTTGAAACAACAACAATCCTGCTAGAAGAACATTCAAAAGAACAGCAAGAATTGAAAGATGATATTCAAAGTGCAATCCGACATGGAGAAACACTATTAAGCTGTATTCGACGTCCCTCAGAAGAAGACGCATCTCTTGATCTATGTCCTGATAAGTTGATCAATGTGGCTACTGTAGAAAGGTATATTTTAAAATATTTCTAATTTGTTTGTTAGAAATATTTTAAGCATGCAAACCTACAATTTTGCAATAAAAATATTTTTGCATTATTTTACTGTTTTTATAAATGTTAGTAACTATTTTAATTTTATTGACACATTGTTATGCTGAGCACAAATGTTGCATACTGCATCAGATCTCAAATGAAAAAAAAAATGAGATTTAAATTTACAACTTAATATTAATAGCTTCTTATAATTATAATGTAATTTTATAATTTTTTTAATAATATTTTTTATCTTTATACACCCAATAAATATCAGCATTTTTAACTGTGTTTTAAAATCAAGTTTTCTGCCTTTAAATTTAATTATCAAAGCAGTAGTTTATTATATATTATTACGTTTTAGAGGGAATTTTTATTTTTCATTATTACTGTAATATGTAGTTATAAATACAGCTTCATTTAGATTCAATAATTGATTGATTTTAACAAGTAAAAAAGTTTAAGGAAATCAGTTCCTGTTAGTTCCAGGCAGTTAAACTATATAAATGATCCATTACCTTTGATTTTTCAAATTCTCTGCTGTCACACTCTTTATAAATTTGATTATATGCACTGTTTTTTGAAAAATTACTATAGTTTTTATAAATTATATGGAAACACTCATAAATTTTTTTTTATTACAGATTATTAATACAATTAGATGAAACAGAAAAGAATTTTGATTCTTTCTGGGAAGATCATAAAGAAAAACTTCAAAAGTGTTTAGAACTGCGACATTTTGAACAGGATTTTAAAGAGGTGATAATAAATTATCTCATAATTATTTGTAAGTTTTATTAATTTTCTTTTGTTATTGAAGCATTTTCAAATGGAAGAAACTCATTTTTTTCATATAAGAAATATGTATGTTTGTCAATAATTATATATATCTTGGTAAATTTTTTTTTATCAATGGATTTTATTATTTGTTTAAGAAAGTGCTATATATTTTAGTTTTAAAATTCTGTTTAAAAAAATTAGTTTTTAAATTTGACAAAGGTCTACTGCTTTTCTAATTAGGCCATTTTTTAGTTCTTCTCATAACAAAACTAACTTTATCCTGTATATTACCAAAGATAAGTAATGATTTTTGTTGAAAGGAAAGTTGGTGGGAGAACTGTACTTAATTTTCACTGCATGAAAGTTAGGAAAAGTTCATTTTTATTTCTTAAGGCTTTTAATTTTTTATCTGTCATATAGAAAAACATCAATCATAGAAATTTAATGCATTTTATTTTGTATATCAAACTTTTTGCTCAACTTCATATGTTTGAGATATTTATCGAAAACTATGAAAAAATATGTATTTATGTTCTCTCTTCATCTTTTTTATGTTCTTTCTTTTCATAAAATAATAATCTATTAACATATATAATTAAACATGTTACTTGTAAAAATTTGAAAGGAAAGTTGCCTTTACACCCTGTCCAAATGCCCTACATATCTCTGCCATATTATGTAACTGCATTTTTTTACCGTGTTTTTTAACTTGTACTGTTACCTGAACTTTCAATTTTTTTTTCATATATTTTACCATATCTATAAAAATAAATCTATGTAAAGTCTGTTCAAAATGTTTTTGACTTATATATTTAAAACCAATGTTTATCAAAATACAATTCTACTGTCCTTCAAAATATTCTAATTTTGCTGCTCACGTCTCCAAAAGGTTTTGCCACTTATGAAAGTAACACAAGAAATACCTTTTTGGTATGATGTGCTGGTAGTCCATCGCAATCTGCATTACTGGGATCTTTAAAGTGATTGTGCCATTTCTTCATCTATATGCTATTCATTGATTCCTCTTGAAACACTTGTTTACTTTTAAAGATTGTTTCCAACTGAGAATTCTTAGACGAGAAACTTAGACGAAATTTGTGGCAGTAATGTTGATAAACTTTTTTTTCTATTTTGTTTCAAAATAATGCGTTCAGATGATTCTTTCTAATTCTTTAACCTTGTAGTATTGCCTGAGAGGTGCTATGGTCATAAAAAAATTGAGCAATCACTTCAGGTCAGGGTTTCTTGTACTCTTTGGTGTAGGGTAGAAACCACATAGTATTTACTAAAATTTTATGTGACCCCGTAAAATAAGCATTGTGCAAATCCGATACCTTGAGTGTAACTGTCAGTTACTTGTATTGTAATATACTAGTTTTAAAGTCTTTAAATTTAATTTTAAAACATTGAGCAATGTAAGAATTTTTAAATAAGCAAAAAAGCTTGAAAATATAATACAATAATAAAAATGAATCGATAAAAAATTAAATAATAAAAATAATTGAAATGTTTAAAAATAAATCAAAATGTTTTAATAAAAATGAATCGGAATGAAATCATTTTTTCTTTGTCTTCATTGTATTATCTTTATCTATTTTCCCATACATTGTGCAAAAATATTTGGATAATTGTTAAATTATTATAATAAGTTAAGGAAATATCAAAATTGCTAAAATGTTTGACAACCCATGCGATAGATCCTGCAACCAAATCGAGCTTGGGACCCACAGTTTAAGAAACTCTGCTCTAAAGTATACTTAAAAAAATCACTAAACCCTGTACTGTAAGCTTTGTTTATGTTGGTTTAACAAACTATAGTCCAGGTGCTTATGGAACAGACCTTGTTTATATTGACTTTATTTGATCGCATATCTATTAATTTTAAGGTATTTGAGTTTTAAAATTTATGTAAAGTGTTAAAATATTTTTACACAAGTTTTGCAATATATATACTAAAGCCACTGCAGATTTGCTCAGATGAAATAATTGGAATTTTTTCTTTAATTTTTCATGACATTTTTTTTAAAAATTTGAATGTGTTACTATCACTAATTACCTTAAAATTGATGATGAATACTGAAACCAATGGTGTAGGATGTAAAAATTGACTATTTTCCTTTTTATAATTTAATATAGTGGTACACATTTTTGCTTTGCTTTTGAAAAGGCTTTAACTCAGAAGATCTTTTTCTTTTTAGATCCAAAGTGTCTTATCTTCTTGCATTGATAAATTAGCTGGCATGCCGATTTCTGCTGACTCAGCTTCACACGTTCAAGAAGTTTTAAGAAATGTTGAAGAATTTGATCAAAGTGCTCAGGTATACTATTCTTTCCCCCCCATGATCCGTTCACTTTTATTCTTTTTGTTATACTTATCCAAAAAAAATCATAATAAATAAATAAATAATAGTTTTTTCATGAAACCATTTGAAATTTACTTAAAATATAATTTTTTTTTTTTTTAAAATTTATAAAAATGGAAAACTGTAAAATATTTTGAGCTTTTTTTTCATTATATGCAGTTTAATTTCAAATTTTTAAACCTCATATGTTTAAATGTGTTAAGAGTTCTTATTATATTTTAAGTTCTGAAAACTATTATAGTTACTTGAGCTCATTTAAATGTTTAGTTGTTTAAGCAGCACAGCATTGCCAATGGACCCGGTCTGGTCATTTAATCAAGTACAAAAGCGTGTTAACTAGACTCTAGTCTTAAACCAGACTGAAATTGTCATGAATGAACTCGGTTCAGTCATCAAGCTTGCTGGGATGGGAAAAATTCTTTTAAATGGTGGCAAAAAAAGTGAGAAAAATATAGGTTTTTTAGTTCATTAGTAAAAGTAAATATAGGTTTTTTTAGTTCATTAGTATCTACCAAAAACATTTCAACTTAAAGGAAATATATATAAGTGCAAAAAGCTTAAGGAATGTAATGCTCAAGTAGGAGCAAAATTTAAAAATTTTTTAGTAGTCTGGAGAAACTTGAGCTGCCACTTTTTGATTTTCCCAAGTCAAACTCCACAGAGGAAAAAGGTGTTCCAAAATAAAAACGTTAGTTTCTTTTTGAAAGCCTGCCGCTTTTAGTACATTTTCCAAAAAAAAAAGGTGAAGTGCTGAATCACTTAATAATTGGAGTGCAATGACAATGTAAGTCTGAATAAATGATTTTTAAAGCAAAAATACAAAGAGATTTAAATTGCTGGTTTTATGATTTGAATTCTATCATCAACTGTATAAAATAATCATTATTTTTCTTTTCATATTACTTATTTTTATGCAGCTCTCTCTTTTTTAAAATTTTATTGTTTGATATACATTTCTGTATGTTTTAGGTTGAGTTAAATAAAGCAATAGAGGTGAAAGAGATGGGTGAGAAGCTTATTGGTGATAATCACTATGGTGTTGATTCCATTGCTCCGAAGTGTGTAGAACTTGAGAAGATGGTAGGTGACTTCAAACAGCAGCTTCATCATAAGCTTGACATGCTTAGGAAATATTGTGATCTGCATGAAAAAATAGAAAAGGTATTTTGATTTTACTATCTAACCATTTTTCTTTGCCGAAGGGAAAAGAAGAATTTTAAAGTTTGCATGGATGAGCGTGTGGTATATCTTTTGTCAAGCTGCTGTGTGTGTTCTTTATATGTGTTCTCAATAAATTGCTGCATGTTATACTATTCTTAATTTCTATTGCATCAATAAATGTTCATTTAGACTTATTCATTGGATTTGAAAGATGTCTTGTTCTGTTTGTGCCAAGTATATTTTTGGGGCACTTTTTGGCTTTTTACTGTATTAACATAATTGTGTATTTGAATTGCATGTTTATTTAAATGGAACAAAAAGTTTCTTATTATATATTCTCCTTTAAGTGGTAATTTAGTATAACGGTGCACAAACTTTTTTTTTTTTTTTTTCTTTAAAAAATTATATACATATCGAAGGGTTGCATTGAATTTGATTTTTATGTCATTTAACAATTAGTTATTTCATAACTGAATGACAATACCCATTTGTCCTAATTAAAAGGTAAAGTACATCATATTGCGTGCATATATTTACTAAGTATATGTACAGTAGTTCCAAAGTAAAAAAGGCATTAAGGTTTGGACCTGTTATTTTTACTTTTTGCGTATTTCACTGTATCTTCAGAACTTTTCGAGCAAATTGAAAAATTTTTGCATGCAATTATAAAATTAATTTATTTAAAGATAATTTCATGCAAAAAATAATTTTTAATAATTATTTATTGTTTATTACTTTACTTAAGAGTTAAAAAATTTTGAGTTATAAGGTATAAAAAATGTTACAGCACTTTAGAGAATGTAATATTATATGGCAAAATACGAAATAGGTCGAATAGTTCCTGAGAAATCGTATTTTAAATATACGACACTTTTAAAATTTGAATTCTTAGAAAGTATTTGATAGGTTTCATTCAAATTTTCTATTTTGAACTTTGAGGAAAGCAGTCGTAACTTAAGGCTGCTTTTCTAACTAAACTGTTGGAATATTTCCCTGATTTTGTCTACCTCCTTCCATATTTTGAGGATCAGAATTTGTATGATTTTGTAACTAAAAATATTGTCTACACGAATTAGCATTTTTTAGGTCACCCTAGAACTAGTGAAGAACAAAATTTAATCAGGGTGATCCTTTTCTTTTAAGCATTGTACATGAACATAAAAGTACATTACTATATTTTTGTACTTTAAATTTAATTGGATTTTATATTTTACTTAACTTATAATGCATGGACTGTATTTCCATTTTATATTTATTTTTTTAGTTATGCGCTATTGTTATGGGTGTTTTTTCATCAATCCATTCTTATTCTATGTTATGGGTGTTTTTTCATCAATCCATTCTTCTAAATTATTTCGAAGTAGCTGTATTATGAGAATGCTATTTTTATATATTTTTTTTTAATAATTTCATCTTTATTTATCTATCATCATATTTATTAGAAAATCATTTTGATAAAGACCTTTTATGTGGAATGCTAAATTATAGTTTATTTGATCTAAGTGAAAACATTTAGCAGCAATTCTTATAACTGTAATTTGTTTGTAATCCTTATTCTTGGCTGTTAGATTAGGTTTCATTCATCCTAATGAGCACCTTCCATGTTTGTTGTAAAAGTTATATCAATTCCCCTTATTTAGAATTTGTCTTATAGCATATTTGAAACATTTATATGATTTCAAGTTTCTTAAGTAAAATTGTGCACGAAAATAGATTTTAAAAAAACACTTGATTTTAATATTATGGCAAAAATTATGTCTTACTTAGATCTATCTCTTTAATATATGTTTTGAAATATGCATTTTTAAAAAAATTCAAATTTATACTAGTAATTATAGGTTAATTATAAAGTTAGATATATAATTTTAAAGTTCCAATTTTTTTTACAGTTCTCCTCATAATTAGAATTTAAAGGACATGATGAAAAAAATTTTAAATGCTGTTGCTTGTTATGATGCTTGTGTGTTATAATAAAGCAAATGCCCCAAAAATCAGAGGGTACACAAAAAGTTATTTAGTACGCGTCCCAGAGAACATGTAGTTTTTCAGTGCGGAAAAAAAAAAGTGCAGGCAAAAATTATATATATATAATAGAAGAGAGTCGAGAACTCATATTCAAAATAAGTTCTAAGGCTTAATGCAGTAACCTTATAAATTATTTTAAGCTTTATTACTTTTATTATATTTGTTGTAATGCGAGTTAAAATATACATAATGTTACAATTATGCTAGTTATAACTATGTTACTTCAAGCTGAATGTAATAAATTTTCATTGCATAATAATTAAAACAATCAAAAGTTCTAAAATATTCATTTTATCAAAACATTATCTCATAAAGTCTCTACAAATTTTAAATATAAAAGTCTTTAGTTAAGTCTTTTGTCCTCATTATTTATTTGAATTTTTATTTTATTTTCAAAGGCAAACAAATGGTGTAAGGAAGGTGTTGAATTCTTAGCCTCTCATCAGATTGAAAAGTGCACTTGCCATGAGTTTGCTGCAAGAGCTTTAAAAAATGTAGAAGAGTTTTTGCAGAAAGGTTCTGATCTTCAAATCAGTGAAGAATTAGAAAACCATTCTATTCTTAAAGGTGCTATTTCGCCTGAAACAAGAGTACTTGTGCAACAGGTAATATATTGAATTTGTACTATTTTTATTAGACTTTTTTTTTTAAATACGTAAATACAGAGCATTTTATTTGTTCTTTATATAAAAATATATATATATATATACAGTCGAACCTGTTTATCTCGAATGTCACGGGAAAGGCGAAAAATTTGAGATAAAGAGGTTTCAAGTTATACAGGTACTATAAAAAAATTAAACTTAATTAAGAAATTCTATTAAAAGTGCTTTAATTGTTTTTAGTAGAAAAATTTAGACATTTCTTTAAATTAATTATACCACATACATCTATTTACATAACAGTTTTTTAACATACATTTAACACTGAAAATAATTTTTTCCAAGACTTTTTACTGATAACGTTATTTGTTTCGATTATTCTTTTGAGATTAGAAAGATCGCAAATTCCTCGTAGTCAACATTTTCCTGTGATTCCAGAGTAGTTTACAAGAATTCTACAACTTTTTATACTTCTTTTGCATTCACTTTATATTCATCAATATGATCTTCAACTTCCTCCTCTTCATCTGATATTCCTTTGACATTATCTATGATTTCCGCATCTGTCAATGTTCCTCGTGTTGCCAGGCAGTTGTCCACTTGTAAAAATCTTCAAAATTAATGTCAACGTTAAATCAAGATTTTATTGCATTTCATTCTGGCAAATCTGACATTGCATTTTCAGCATTCACAGTTTCTTCTTCTTTACTGATGCCTTCAACCACTTATTCATCATCTTCACAGCTATTCTTGAAACCAGCTTTTTAAAACCATTTTGGATAGTTTTTAGAGACACATTTCTCCAGGCAAAACAGTAATTATGATAGCCTCTAATTTTTTCATCGATGGCGACACAAGTTAGTGTACCAACTGTTTTCTATAGTTCACTTTAAAACTCTTAATTATCCTTTGATCCATCGGTTGCAATTTTGAGGTCAAAATGAATTTCTATTCTTAGCTTTCTTATCTATGTTGAAAAGCTAACCCTTGATGGTCACTACTCATTCACCTCTCACTTACTGCCAGAATCATTGTATTCCTTTCTAGTTAAGGAAGTGCAGGGATAGAGATTGAAATTCCAAGAAACACCCCCAACTTGTTCATCCCTACTTCCTGTTGATTCATGAAATTCATCTCTGTCTACAAGTTCTACTGATAAAGAAAGTTTTGACATTTGTGCTCTATTATTAGAAATTCGAGAAACGGAGATTTTGAAAAAAAAAATTTGACATAAACATGGAAAATACATTGATTTTAGACAGTAAATGTAGGGAATTTTAAAAATTTCGAGATATAGTGGTTTTTGAGATAAAGTGGTTCGAGATAAACAGGTTCAACTGCAATGTTTCTAAAAATATTTATTTAAATACGATGTTTAATCAAGTGAGTAGAATTAAAAGAATTCGTAGTAATGTTAATTTATCAACAAAAAAAAAAAATAATAATAATAATAATAAATCAATGAGCTCTTCCAAAAATTGATAAAAGAAAACAATGGATACCCTACTAATGTAATTTAATTCTATATAAAATCACTGAGTTAATTGTATATTATAATTATTAATAAATTTATTAAAAATTTCTTTGTTAACTAAATTTATATTTTTACCATGTGCAAATCCAATTCGGGCTAATCCATAGCAAAAAAAAAAAAAAAAAATTAATTTCTTATTTAAATATTTGTTAGTTTTATCATGTAATTCTGAATTTAGAAATTTTGTAGAATTAGTAGAAATTTTGTATTGTTATTTCCAAGTGATTTTATTTGTGTTTAAAATTGTTTTCTTATTTTGATACCTTTTTTGTGCCTTTAAAAAATCTAATTTATGAGTTATAGATATATAAAAGTTAAAACTTAGACTTTTTTTCTTTACTTAAGTTTCCGTTTTAGTTTTTTCATCGTTATGAATCTATTATTATAAATCAGTTAAAAAATTTTTAAATTATTATTTTTCTTACTGTTTAGCTATTATTTGAGATTTATTTCAATTAAATATAATATTTCTGTTACAAATGTGATCCAATTACTCATTTATTTAATTAAAAAAATTATTATTTAGGTCCTAAAACGTTTAGAAGATATGAAAACAGTGTGTGAAAAGCGCAAAGCTAGTTTAGAAAAGTTAGCTGCTAAACCAGTTCGGCCTGTCCAAGCTGTTGTTCCTGAGCCTAAAGTGCCTTCTCATGTTCAATTGCGTAGGCCCTCACCAGATGGTGATCGCAAACTTCATAAGAAAGGCTCAAAGGTTTATTTATTAAAATTTTATTTTTCACTTGTTCATTAATTCATAACTATCTTTATTACGTTTGATTCATTTAAAATTCATCTATTGTTGTATGGCAGTTGCAAATAGTTGATGTAATGAAATGTTTTTGCGAAGAATTATTTGATACACATTGTTTAAAAACAGTATCATTAATAAAATTTTATTTAGTGTTATTTTACATTTTTATAACCTTTTAGACTACTATTGAGATTTGTTTTGAAGAGAATGAGGCTGAAGAAGCTCCATACTTTTATCCTATTCGAAGTGATTCTAATCCTCCTTCTCAACGTAATAGTGCTGATGTATTAAAGTTGAAGCAATGGTAAGATATAAATTTATCTCTCTGAAACTATTCAAAATCATATATATATATAATTTTAAGAATCTCTGCAAAACAAAGTTTCTGTGATAAAACACCAACCATATTGCACATAGATTAATCATCCAGTGATTTCTTCCTCATTTAAAAACTACAAATGTTCTTATATTTGATTTTTTTCCCAACCTGTATATTTCGGCTTCAACCTCATCTAACTTTCATTATTGAATCAATCAAATAATTAAAAAGGAGACATATATTTTCCATGTTGATTCCAAAAACAGCTGTTAAATCTGATAATGAATAACTTTTTAATTTGGTTTCATCCTAATCTTCCTTTATTTAAAAATTATGGAATGCTATATATTTTTTATATATTTTTCAAATAAATGCCCTGAAACCACAACTGAAAATATATGTATGTTGTTTCATTCCTTATTTATCAACACTAAAAACATCTATAATCTGCAGATATTATTAAACAAAACTGCTGTGACTTTCATACTTACAATGAAGTCCTATTTGTTAACACACATTTTTTAAACATTACTTTAAATTTATTCAATATTTAACTTATTAAAGATTTCATAACTGTGAAATATTACTATTGTTAGTATCAGATTGTATAAACTTAATTATTAGCATTTGTTTCACATATTTTTATTTTTTTTTTAAATCTATCCTCAATAGTTATACAATCAATTTCGCTAATATTATCGCATCTGAAAATCAGTTTAAAATTACTCTGGTGCTTCCCTGAAGAAATGAAAAAATTTAAAAAAAAACAACATAGTTTTTATTCTACACTGTAATCTGTAAATGTTGACCACCACGCAATTAAATTTTATATCGTTCAGGAATCAAAGTACTTTTTATATTGTGCAGGAATTGTATAAAATATAATATAGCCTAAGACATCAAGCACCATGATTCTAAGAGTTTCACAGAAAAAACTCTCGGGACATTAAATTGGTGTTATTTTATTGTATGCATTCTAGTCTTTTTAGAAATAATTGAATTTTACAGGCACGTCATGACTGAACTCATCGAAACTGAAAAAACTTATGTCACTGAATTGAATAGTATATTAACTGTAAGTGTTGACATTTTTAAATATACTCTTTTATTAGTGATGCTTCCTTAAGTAATATTACATTTTTAAAGTGGGAAATTCAATAAGTGGATTTGAATCATTAAAGAACCAGTACTCAATATGCTTAAAAATTGTTTATCCTGTGTGTTTTAAACAGGGTATATGCGCACCTAGAACGTCATGAAAAATCATGGAAAGTCGGGAATTTCGGTATTGAACAAAATTTGTCATGAAATTTCACGATTTTAACTATTTTTTTTTTTTTTTTTAAATCATAGAAAGTCATGGATTAAGGTCGCCATAAAGTCTAATTTTTAAAATGGAATTCACCCCCTCCCAATTTTATGGTGTTCCGAATATCTGAATTTGTAACAAAATCCCCACTCACAATCGTATTTGATTAAAATATAAAATGTTTTTATCATGTACTTTAAAAATTATGGTGTTCTTTAAAAAAATGAAAGAAAAAACATAATTTCTAACGCAAATTATCAATTAAACTTCTGTGATTTCAGAATTTTTGTTATTATTTTTTTTTAAATTTATTTTATCAATTTAAAATTCTAACTGAAGCAAGCCAGTCATTGGCGAATGTTTTTTGAATTCCGAAATGAGAACAGAAAAGTCAGGAATATTTCTTTCCTCTCCGATAAACAAGAAAAGTAAGAAAGGAGAAAAAATTATTTGCTTTTGTATTTTTTTCAGCTATTCTATTGCTTTAACTCTTTCATTTCTCTGTTTTTTAAATTTAAAATCTATAAATATGAATATGCAGAATATAACAGTTTTTGTTATATCAATTCAATTAATGTTATTATAATGCTTTTTAAATTTATTGTTGTTGTTTTTTTTTTCGGAGAAAATAGTAACTTCTTTAAATCATGAAGAATTCTTGGAATTAGTCATGAATTTAAAAAACTAAAATGTAGCAGATACCCTGTTTAAATTTATTTGGACAAAATAAGTAGAATCATCTCCAATACGAATAAAAGAATATTTGCTTTGTGTTTTGAAAGACAAATAATATAATATGCCGTTATGAAAAACTTTTGTATTTCAATAAATTTACATTGTGCAAAATTAAAAACAAAACACTTTTTAATTTTTTTATTTATTTAATAATCGGATATTCACTCACTAAGGTGTAATTTATCTGATTTAAGGGACTCGACGTAAATATGTTAATTTTTGCAGGTGATATTCTATATTACATAATAAAATACATCTTTCTCTGATAAACATGCCTTTTTATACAACAAATTAGGATTCTTGACCTGAGAAAAGGGGGTAGCCACAATCTGGAGAATATGGTCCAGATAGTTTTCGCAGAGTGGTTTGAGTCTCTTAATGTTAAATTTTCTTTCTATGTATTTCCTCACATCTTTCGAGCTAATTTAGATAATTAAATAGTTTTTGCATATAATTGAACGCCATTGTCCAAAGATAACTCTATAGGGAGAAACATTTCATAATGGTTAAAAATAATTTTTAACTGTACAACAACCAAGTTAACAAGTTTAAGGTCAAGGGAACTATATTGGTCATCTTCAATAAATGAGAAGTGAAAATTCAAACATATGTCTTTTTTCATATTGTAAAAAGTGAAATTAACATTAATTGACCCAAACTTTCGACTGTTCTCCTGCTTAAACTATTGGAATTATATTGTCTAGGTTGTTGCTATCTCTCTTATTTTGAGGATCAATAATCCAAATTTGTGGGAAATAAAGGCATGTTTATTGAGAGAAATTATGTTTTTGGGTCAAATTTGGTAACTTTAAATATTGCCGTTAATCATGTGGAAGATTAATTTTTTCGAATCTTTAAGATTGTGTCTTAGTACATAAAAATCCAATCATGAGATCAAAAGTTAGTAAAAAGTTCTCTTTTCATTTTGCACTCTGTAAAATTCCATCATCACAGATTAATTAACATGCTTAAGATTAGTTCCTAATTTATTAAGATTGTATTTTATCTCGTGAAAATCAAATGATGATATCAAAAGTCATTAAGGAGTACTATTTTTATTTCGTGCCTTGTCCCTTTTATTTAACACATTATATTATATAGTTTAAAATAACAAATCATTAACATATTTTAAATACCTAATTGAATCCTTGGCTAAATATGTTACTTCTGACCACTTTGTTTTTTTAGACAATATTAAATTATCTCTTTCATTTCTTAAGTATAAGTTATTCCTGTCATTGCATAAAACAAAAGTATGCTACTTTTCATTTTATAATATGGCTTCCAAGAATTGGTTCTTTATCTTTCAAAGTTCAGTTGGTTCTCTATCTTTATCTTTCTTCGCTAAACAAAAAGAGTCTATGCTACTTTTCTATAATATGGCTCTTAAGAATTAGTTCTGGCTCCTGTCATTTCGTAAAGCAAAAGTAGTCTTTGTCATTTTGTTGAGCACAAAAAATCTATACTTCTTTTCATTCTATAATATGGCTCCTGGAAATTTTACACTTTTGCAAGTCTTTGAATTGTTGTCACTTGGTTAATATTATAGTTTTTAATTCCAAAAAATAAATTATTTGGTCAGTTGATTTCCGTACACTTCTTTTTCCTCCCATCTACAATTCGTAAGGTATAGAGCATCAAGTTTTTCAATAATTCCAGTTGATAAAAATTTACAATTATTTCAGATAAACTTTGCTTTAAATTATGTTAACAATAATGAATAAAAATCAAGTATCGTTGCAAATATAAAATTGGAAACTTAAAATAGTATTTAACCAAAGATGTGTAGAACTGATTAATTAGTTTATTGGAATTATATTCCATTGTGTTTTGCAAATAGTTTTTTTAATCACTTATATTTCATTATTAGAAAAGCATGTACTGAAAATTAATTATTTTGCAAAAACTAAATTATTTATTAGAATATTTTGTGTGTGTTTGTGTTTTGCTAGTGATGTTTTTCTTAAGTTGTTAAATTTTATCTTTAAAGGGGTATATGAAGCAAATTGATAATCCTGCCACGAGTGAACTAGTTCCTCCTGTGCTTTTTGATAAAAAAGATGTCCTATTTGGAAATATGTCAGATATTTATTTATTTCATTACAAGTAAGAATTATTTTTATGTGTCAATTTTCACCCAAATTTATATTTATATGAATCAATTATTATTTTATACTATTATACTGTTAGTTAAAACAATTATTCCTTTTAAACTAAAGGAAAATGTTGTTGTTTTATACTTTTCTTTTTAATTTCATGACTTTAAAGTTAATTTTATATGTACCTTTTAGTGATTTATATTCTAGTTTGATTTTCCAATTTTCTACTTTTTCTGGCATTTTTATTATTGTGCTGTATGTAAAAAAAATATACATACATATAATGCATAAATACAGGATAGTATATAATACATGTTATACGTAAAAAAAATATATATATAAATATTTTTTAATGTTTTTTTCATTTTATTGTTTTTTAACTTAATCAAGAAATTTTTTCAACTTTTAAAACATTAAATAATAAATTTATATGTTTTCAGCACTTTTTTAATTGACCTTGAGGGTTGCAGCAGCACTCCTGAACAAGTTGGAAAATGTTTTGTTCGTAGAGTAAGTTTTTTGAGTACTGAAAATTAAATTTTGTGAGATATGCAATACATTTATCTTATATTATAGTTCACTAAAAAATAGTATCAAAGCTTTTGCTTAGAATCTTAACTTTTTTCAAATTGTTATTTAAAATTAACCATAGAATTAACTTTTTAACCCATGAATCTATTTTAAAACCGATTCGTTAACTGTTTATTATTCTAAATATAATTTTAAAAATAAATAATTAACACACATTAATTCATGACATACATAAAGGGGAAACTTATTCTCAAAAAGAAGCCATAGTTTTGTTTGCAGCTGCTTTGTTTGGGCTCATTAATATTAACCAAAAGTTTGTTGATACGTTACATATATAACAAGTTCTGAAACTTTCAAGTTATATATGTAATATGAAATTCATTAGGAAATTATTAGAATTCAAAGATATTTATCTAAATTAATAACATACTAACACTATTTATTTTTATGTTAATTACTAGAAATAATTTAATGGTTGCTACATTAATTGTTAAATTAAGACACAATATAAAGTATTCATTATGTTTCAAGTTCTAATTTGGTCAGCAAAAAAATGAATAGCAATTGATTGACTTATTAAATTTTCACGTAGAAGAGTTAAACATAAAAAATTTGATTGTTTCATTTGAAATTCTAGGTACCGTCAGATAGGGTGACTTTGTGCCGGAATTTTCAGTTTTCCAACTTAGACCTAATAAAAAAATAGTTAAAAGATGCTGAATTGTACAGCATCTAATCTAAAATTTGTTGTTAGCCATCTGGGAAGTAATTGCACATAGTTAAGAGCTGATTTGAAATGTTTATTATTTGTAAAAAAATCAATTAGTCGAATGCACAAAGTCACCCTGGGATTGGGTGATTTTGTGCAATGCAATAAAATAATGAATTAGTTCAGTTATTTTCATTCACTTTGACTTAAAATCGTTTAATAAACAATATTTAACATTAACGTACAACACAAGTATATTACTTATAAATATGTACTATGTATTAACAAATCTACTTAAGATGAACATAAAAGCTTTAATTTTTAGATTTTTTCTTATTAATTAAATCTTAATTAACTTTTTTTTATGATTTTCAGATACAATGAAAAATTTGATATGAATTGACATGAATGAACAGTTGAATGAATTCCCTCATTTAACGCCCCCAAATTGCCTGCAACTCGGAATGATCCTCTCTTATTAACAGTCTCTTATTAAATATCTTAAACAATTAACATATGGAAATTGAAATGAAAAATAACAGTATGAAAATGAAAAATAATATTCACTCTGAGATTTCGAATGCTTCGCATGAATTTTGTTTGAAATTGTGTTTCGTTGAATTCTAAACTTTTTTTACGCTTTCGAAACGAAAAAACCATTTTTTACTTCTGTCAAACATTTTTCTAACGCTTCTTTGGTGTAGTAATCACAATAATTTCTTGCTCCAGGCTTTCTTTTATAAGTCCTTGACATGTTTTTCTCTGAAAAAAAAATTGCCCTAAGTCACCCCAGGGTGCATATTTTTATTAATTATTAAATAACTAGCATTATAATAATTAAAAACAAAAAATTATGCATGATTTGTTATCTCAATTGATAAGACATTTAAAGTATAACCTACCTTCCTGGCCAGGATAAATAGAACTTCTTCAACTGAGCAGACTTTCCAGCCTCCGATTTTGCGACGTTAAAAATTTGAAATTGTTTGTAACTTGAGCTCACAATTTTCCAAGAACGATGATGTTTACATTGCCAGTTCTAGGTAAACCATTAGTTCGTTATGTTGACAACTCAAATCAGTTGATATTGAGCTTTAAAAAAATACCCCTAGATGGCACAACACAAAAATTTAAAAAATGACAGTTTGCACAAAGTCACCTCATCTGACGGTAATTAAAAAAATTTCTAGGTTTCTAGTATTTTGTTCAAAAAGCTTTTTTTTTTTTTTTTTTTTTTTTTTTTTTTTTTTTTTTTTTTGGAGAAATTAAAATTGAGGTCCCCTTCCTACTGCATTTACTATTAATTAATCTTCCCTAAGAAGAGACTTTAATACACTTTTTCAGCAGGAAAATCTATTTCATTCCTGATTGAAAAGCCAATTTTTTTCCAGAACACCTATTTTGGACTTTATGTATGATTTAATGAGTTTGTAAAATTTTGAAATTCACTGCTTCTAATTTAAGTCTTGTTTCTATGCTCTTATTTTGGCATTTCCAAAAGCTAAAGTGCCTTTTAAATCATTCACATTAATTTAAAAGATAGCAAGGATTAGGGAAGTGGGAAAAGGCCTTAAAAAGACATTGGAAATGGTCAAGAAAATTCGAAATTTAATGGCAATTAAAAAGTGATGATAAATTAAGCTCTTGAACAATGTTTGATAAAGTGAGAAAAATATACCAGCTTTCTTAGATAAAGTTTACATATGATATCCTTAACTGTGGAATTACTCTTTTTCTAAATTTATTCTGTTTGAGATATCATATGTAATATGAATTTTCATATATTTTAAATGTTTTCTCCATCCTTTGACTTTGAACTATCCAAGTTTAACTTTACCTACTATCAATCATGAAAATTCTAAGCAATTTAGTTTTAAAATCTTTTACAGATATGTTTTATTTTATAGAAATTCCTGTTTTCTGTAAAGATTCTAAATTATAATCCCCCTCCCAGGGAAAAAAAAAAGGCAGATACTATTTATTGAATATGGCACTATCACTGAGGGAAAAATTTGCTTTTTGCTAGCTACTAAATATTACTTTTTATTTAGAAAAAAAATCGTGTTATGTATTGCTTTCTTTTATATCATCAGTAATGAAGTCAAGCTGCTTTCTTTTAATATTTGTGTTTAAATTATACTTATGTTCAGAAGATAAGAATAATTTTACATTTTTAATTATACTTACCTTTTGAACACCAATGTATAATCAGTAGGCTCCTGCCTATCTGATTTGTGACTATTTGTCGTTTGTTCTATCTTGCCTTATAAAAAAGTTAGTTATAAAATAACCAGGTGTTCATAAAATTCATTCTGGTAGGTATAAAAGGCAAAAATAAAGAAGGCTAAAGTGGCCACCTATACTCTTTCTATTCGTAATTTTTCTCATTTGTGTACTTCATTATAAAATTTGAGCTTTTTTTCATAAATTAATTTTCTGTTCGATGCATTTATTTTAAAATTTTAATAAAATATTTTTTAATTACATGTGAGAGTAGTAAGGAGTGGAATTTATTCTTAACTGGCTATTTTGTTTTCTTGTCAATCTTATCACCACATTAGACCAGATAGTTGAGAATTTGCTGTGTGTATATATATATAAACCTTTTCTAAAAAGTTATTGAGTTTTGAAATACTTAATGATATTCATTTAGGGTTTAAAATACTGGTAAAAAAAACTATCGTATATTTTTATTTGTAGTTAATATTATGTATAAGCTTTCAGTATAAGTACAAATTCAAAAAAAAAAATTGACTCAATTCACAATAATTTTATTTTTATTTTTTAGAGTGATTCCTTCCATAAACTATATAGTTTTTATTGCCTGAATAAGCCTAAATCTGAATCCCTCCGTCGACAATGTGGTGACGACAATCCTTTTTTTAAAGTAAGTAAATTGTTGAAAATTTTGAATACCTATAAATTTAAACTATGTTATATGCATGCATAGAAATGTTACTTTAAAAAAGTAATGAGTAAAAGTGCAAATACTTTAAGTAAAAATAACAAGTGAAAAGTTTTGACTAGAAATTGTATAGAGTAAGAAGTGCAAATACTTTTCGAGGAAATCAAAAATTCTAAGTAACCTTAAATTTCATTAAAAAAATATATTAAGTTAAAAGGAATTTTTAATTAAAATGTATAAAACTTTAAAATGCATGAAAATGTTGGGAAATTCCTTGAAATATGAATTTTGTAATTATCCAGAAACAAAACCAGAAATCAAAATTCAGTGTTTGCATATAAAAAAGGAGTTTTATTAATTTTAAATCTAAATCTTTAAAAAATTTCTTTTTACTTTTGGAATCAGTAGTAAATAAGTTAATTTGTTGACCAAATTCAATAAATATTATATTTTTTGTTTAAAGAAATTAAAAAATGTATTTATATGCAAGTAGCCTCTTCCAATCCATTATCCCTCTTCACATCCATCAAATTATATTTTATTTTTATAAAAGTTAAAAAATTATTATTAAATAATGAAGATTTTTTTTGCAATATAGATATTTCATATTGAATCCTCTCAACAAAAATTGAGCACAAAAGCTTTATTTTTAAATTTGTTTCTATGATGAACTAAATGTTTATATGGTAAAGAACAGAAGGTTCTATCAGAATATTTTGTTTTAGATAGAAACAAAATTTATCAAGCCAGTGGGGTGGTTCTTAGTTTCTAGGAATTTGTAGGCGGTTATGTTTCACCTTCAACCTCTTTGCACCCTTATTGTGGTGAGATGTAAGAAAAGAAAAAAAACTGTTCTGTTTTCTTTAGAGAGAAAGAACATATAATACATTAAACTTATAAATTAAAATAAAAGAATTTCAAACATTTAATATATATATATATATATATATATATATATATATATATATATATATATATATATATATATATATATATAATTTTTTTATTAAGAAAAATGTTTTAAAAAATTCAGTAAAAAGAAAGAATTTTTTTTGTTGACATTTTTGTTTCAAATACTTGTTCCCCCCCCCCCCCCCCACACACACACACAAAAGTAGCGATAAAACAAGTTAAACTAAGAATTTTGAAAAATGACAAAGTGGAAGAAAAGTACGTAATTTTTACTTACATTACAATTAAGGAAAGTAAAAGTATTGCCGTGTATGGTTATATTTATGATTTTAAATTTATGTTTAATTTATGTTTATACTTCAGAACTGGTATTGAAAGTCTTGCTGCCTTGCGGAATTTTGTTTTTAATTTAAATTTGTAAATTTTTCTTCTTTTATTTTCTACTTACAACTGTATACCTCATGTTATACTTTGTGGTGCGTTTTAAGTCGTTTAATAAAAATAAAAAATAAAATAAAAAACTTAATGAGCTTTCTCAATAAAAATATTTTGTCTTAAATTTTTAGCAAATGTCAACCTGTAACAAATTACTGTATATTTTGTCAGCAAAAAGTAATTTGTTGAATTATAAAATGTTTATTTTTGTATGTAATTAATATTTTCTTTTTGTAACAATATTAATGTATTTATATACAGTGCCAAACTTTCTCTAACAACCACCTCTAAACACCGGCAAACTCCTAAGAACCTTCTTCGGTTTCATAAAAATGACTGTTCAGTCATATTTTTATGGAACTGAATTTCTTTCATAGGATTTACGTGAGGACAGACCACTGGACAGCAATTTTGCGAACAAAGGCCATCTTTTGCTAGCAAGAATTTTGTTTCAAAATTTATTTTTAGTAATTTTTTTTCACTTATTTATCTGTAACTTGTAATGATATTAATTGTTTATTACTAAACATATTTTCCCTTAACTGTTTTCAAATTCCAGTTACTCTTAAAGAACAAATTTTAAACATTCAATAAGAATAAGCATTCATTTAGGAAGTCAATGATAGACACAATTTGACAGTCTTATTCCACCTACTACTGATAACCAGCATCTCTCGTGGGTGTCTACATAAATTGAGTACATTCCTACAGCAGAACAATCATTGCTACATCTACACGGTTCTTCTTTCTTTAAGTTCTGGACACCGGTAAAAATAAGAGAATTTTAATAAATGAATAATTAAAATACAAATGACTATAACAAGCCAAAATTCTTCACATCAAAGTATAAAAAATTATAGTTATCTATGATTGTAAAAACGTAATAAGCTTGCGAAAGTAAGAGCTGCACTACATAACTGAGGAAAAATGCAAATTGATGCCCTTTAAAATTAATAAAAAAATTACCATTAATGGATTGGTATTTTAGTGAATTAAATTTGTTATATTATTTTTTTTAATGTACCTTTAATCTTCTGAACAATAAATTTGTTTATAACTCAGAATAGAGTCCATTTCTTTACATCCATTACAGGGGCCCCTATTCCGCAAGGGACCTGTGTTTGGGGTTTTTACTGTGTATATAATTATTATTACATCTTTTTTTCCCCTTCAATATATAATTAATCAATATTCATTGGCTTTATACAATAAATATTTTCGTTTTATAAGAAGTTTAATATCTTTCATTTACCTGTTTTAGGAATGCCAGAGAAATCTTGGTCATAAATTACCACTCGGTGCCTATTTGCTAAAACCTGTCCAAAGAATTACAAAATACCAGTTGTTACTGCAGGTAATTATAATCTGAATAGATTTAAACAGAAATTTATTTCAATTGTGAATAATCAAATTTCAGAATCACCAGTTACCTGACTCATAACTGGTTATATTCTTTTAGGATCTTTTAAAATTTTGTGAAGAAAATATAGTTGAGCTTAAAGAAGCTTTAGACACAATGTTAGCTGTGCTAAAATATGTGAATGATAGTATGCACCAAGTAGCCATCACAGGGTTTCATGTAAGATTTCTTTTTTAAATTTTATTTTTGTTTATTACGTGCTTAAAATTATACCACAAATAAGCTTACATTGCAAAAAAAAGTTTGATGGAATATTTATTCTTATCCATTTTAATAAATTTTTACTTTAGAACACAATTGCTTCTCTAGTAGAATATTTGAATTATTCATTTGACTAAAAAAGTAACATCTATCTTATATTTATGAACTCTAATAAAAAAAAAAAAACACTTTTATTTACTTATGAAATTTTTTTTCATCAATGACTTAATTAGTTTATTTTATTGTGAAAGGTATATATTTATTTGTTTCTTTAAAATATTACACAAGGATTTTTATACATTTGTTGCTTTAAATCAAAGGAAAAAATACACATTTGGCCTTGTTTAGTCTTCTGATAATTTAAGATTTCTAAAATTATTGCTATAAAAATCTATTATCCTTACTAATAATCTATAAACCACATGAGTGTATTATATTGTTTTTAACATTTGTGCAATATTAAACTTATTCATTTTAAAAATTACTTGCTTTGAAAATTAAAATCATAAAAACAAATATTATTTAAAATTAATTAGCTTTCTCAAGATTGAAGATTTTCAGATTTGTTGCATAAAATTCTATTAAACTTACCTGTTTTATTGCTTGTATTGTGATCCACAAAATTAAAGTTATACAAAAATTTTATTCAATATTAAATGAAAGTATGAAAAGAGCAACAACAAAAATCCTGACACAAAATTATTGTAGTTTGTTTCATTTTAGTACACATCACTACATTATGACTCATTCTATTACCTTAGTTCTGATTGAGTACAAATTGACATACATTTGATAAAATAAAATTTGTTTTTCTTCTGTAAAGAGTTTCAAGTTACCATCCAGTAAAATTTACTTTCATATACATTTTCTTTTTTTCAATATAATTTCATTAGAACTCAAGTTAATTTTAAGCTTCATCTATAGTGTGAGTCATGACCCATCAATTGACATGATATAAAAGATTTCAATGCTATTTGAACAACTTAACATTAGCCACCAGTAGAAAGCTTCAGTTTGCATTCAAAATATGTATTCATGTCTTTACTTTATGGTTTCATAAATTATCAGTAAATTGTTATCCAAGAACCTGAAAATTCAATTTTTTTATTTTTACTTTTTCCTTTTTAAAAAGGTTAATTTTCTTTACTTAGCATGTGTCATTTTCAGTTTAATATCTACACATTTTTTCTGCAAATTATAGTTTAATAAAATTTATTTAAAAAAACTATAAATGATGCTATAATTTTCTGGCCCTGCATTTATACTTTTTCACAATTTGATTGATTCTAGCTGTAGATATTGGTTTAAATAGCTGATAGTAGAGAATTCTCATTGCTCTCCGTTGTTAATAATAAATCAGGTTTCCTATAATTTGCATAATCAATGAAAAAATTCAGCAAAAAAGGACTATAGTGATGCTGAAATTTTATTAAGCCCCAATGTATCCATAATTATTAGGATTTCATTTTTGAGATTATGGTTTTACAGTTGAGTAACTAAAATTATGTATTTTGACAATTCCTGCTATAATCTGTATAAAGTAATAAATAGAATTTGTTGTTTGCAACTGATCTACAATAATTTTTTCTACACTCAAACAATTTTAAGAACAGTAAATAAAAATTTCATTGAAACAAGATCTAAAAAAAGCAAAGAAATCTCATCTTACTTCTAATTTCAGCTAGCTATTCTGAAACTTAATCTTCTTTCCTTATCAAAAATCCAAAGACCATAAACTCAAACCTGAAGTGCTGTTAGCAAAACACTCTAGTGTTTCAAATTCAAAATAATAAAAAGACTTTATTGTCTAATTTTACTCAAAACTAGAACATTGATTGCAAGTAATCAATTTAATTTTATAATGAAGTATAAAATTTCGGTATTGTGTAATTTTTAATGTAGTATCTTTATCTAAGTGTTACTTAAATTTAATACTAACTTCATGCATAATTTAATTAATATTATATACCTGTGTAGAATAATAGAGTATATACACCTTTAACTTCACTAATTTGAGTTTCGTAATCACCAACTGTACGTATTTCTGTGTCATTGTATCTCTGATTACTGATAGCTGGCTTAGAAAGTTGGTATGTCTGTAAATTTAATATATTATTACTTAAAAGTTTGTTTTATTTTAATTGCTTAAATTTTCACAATAAATAAATTTAGTAAAAATTATCTTCAGTAGAGTGTGTGTAATAGTAGTTTCATTATTCAGAGCAATTAGGCTTTAATTTCTTGCTAGATCATTTTTATTATAAGTTATATCTTATTTAAGTGTTATATCTATCTTAGCTAACTTTTGTAACTTATAATTATATTTTGCTTATTTATTAAAGCTGTTTCTAGGAAAAAATTTTAATTTAATATTTACCTGACTTTTTCATTTTATATATTGTTATTTTTATTGTTGTATTAATTAATATTCAGTTTTATGACGAAGTTTTTTTATATTTTAGGGTTGCCTAACAGATTATGGGCAATTACTTTTACAGGGACCTTTTAATGTTTGGGTTGAAAATAAAAAGGATCGAATCCGAGATTTGAGATTTAAAGCTCATCAGAGATACATATTTCTCTATGAAGGATTAGTATTATTTACCAAAAAATTTGGACGTGAAGAAAGTCCCAGTTATGCCTTCAAAAATTCATTAAAAGTAATTACTTATTTTTCACAATTAGACTGTTTTACTTATTTATTTATTTATTTCAAATTTTCAATATATCGAAGAAAATTTCTTGTTAATTATAATTATATGTTAATTATTAATATTAATTCTTGTTAATTATAATTAATATAAATTCTGGTTAATAACTTAAAAAGAAATCTATGGAAAGTTTAATTGGTGAACTGCCAATGAAGGGGTAGCCCATCAAAAGCTGCATTAGTTGTGAACACGCTAAAATTTCACGTTTCAAAATTCACGTATGATAAACATTTTAAAGAAACTTTTAAACAAATGTGTGTAGTTTCATAAGTCTGAGACTGTATAATAACAAAATATTTAAACTTGAAAGCTAAGTTTCTAGCTGATATAATTTTCTTCCTTTTTATATAATAATAAAGATTGAACTTTCATTTGCCTTGTTTAAAATATGAACTAAGATAAAAGTTTTTTTTATAATTAATATCAATTTATAACATACAGTAAGACACCAATTATTTTTAGTGATTGAAACGTTGGACCTACTATAGAAACTTTTTTTTAAAAAAATTTGTGTTGCTTTAATACTCTGAGACAACATGTCAAACATTGTACCTATACATTTAAAATATTATTTATGCTTGAATGCAAGCTAAATATCTTTTTCGTCTTTTTTGTATAATAACCAAGATTTCAATTAAATTTTCTATGCATAAAATCGTAACTAAGATACTGTTTTTTTGTTTTTTTTTTATCTAAATAAAAAGGAAGAAAATACAAATATATATGGTTGATTCGAAAAAATTTGGTCTAATTTGACTGGGTTCTGGACTTAATGGTCTAATTTGACTGGGATAATTCCGTATTTAACGGTCTAATTTGACTGGGCTATATCACATAACTCAGAAAATTAATTTTCATTTTAATAATTATGTTTTATAGTATTTAAATTTAATACTACCATTTAACAAATGAATTTTTGCCAATAAGGTATAAAGATATTTTATTTAAAATTTCACTTGCAGCACTATTTCCCCAAACAGCGATGTTCTTTTGCTCCTTTTTTTGCATAAACCTTTTGTGTAGTTCTGAATCATTAGCGGATTTATTATTTTAATACAATGTTTAACAAAGTCAAATCTTTTCAATTTAAGTTTATTTTGAATATATAGTATATGAGAAATTATTTAGTAAATTATGTTTATATACATTTTAGACATCACAAATAGGATTAACTGAAAATATGCATGGCAGTAAAGCTGAAGGTCGGAAGTTTGAACTTTGGTTGCATGGTCGAAAACAAATTTATATACTACAGGTTAGTTTTGTTATTCGTATAAATGTAGTTTAGTAAAAATTTTGTGCTTTTAATATCTTCTCATGTTCAAGAATTTATATTTCAGGCTCCTACACCTGAAATCAAACTTAAATGGGTTGCTCAAATTAAAAAAGTACTTTTTCAGCAGTTTGAGCATCTGAAAGGTATTTTCTTAATGGTCATAATTTCATAGTGCTCTTTTTTGTATGTTATTTTTCATTGTTTTTATTTTATTCATTTATTTTTTGTTAGATGAAAACAAAAAACTATATTCTGAAAAAATTAAAAGTTTGAATGGTTTAATATCCCAGTCTCCTGTTTCTAAAAGGTATTTATTTTTCCTTTCCTCATTATATTGTAAATTTCATGATGTTATGAGGCAGTGCATAATTTCAGATAAATTGTGATTATAAATTTAAGTATATTTAAAAACATTTTGACAAGAATATTCTTCTTAATACACTTAGTAAAACAATACTGATTGCTTGAGTACATGTCTACGGTCCCTAAAAAATTTATCATGCATTTTTAATAACTTATGATCACACATGGAACTTATTTTTACATACAGAAACAAAATTTCTGTCACTTTTTAATCAAAATATTCAATAAGGAATTTTTATAGTATATAGGGATTCAGTATTAACATTTATTTCTATTATTAGTTATAAAATTAACATGAAATTTTCAGATAGTTTTGAACTAATAATTTTTTTACAAAATTAAGTGTTAATTAACTTAAATTAAAATAATTATTTGCATTTTTATTTTATATTTCTTTCCTGCCATACCGCTTTAAATAGCAATTTGAATTAAGAGATTCTTTCTTTGTTAGATCAATTACAACATAATTATTCTTAAAATTAAGCAAACTTGTGCCTAATTTTTCCTAGCAAATAGTACAGGGTAAAATAGTTTCTCTATGCAGCAATGAAAAAAAATGCTGTGCTATTAAACTAACAATATAATTGCTTATCTTCATTACTTTAGAGAATAGAATAATTTGACAAATAAATAACAATTTTCTACAATGATCCATCTACATATTTCTCCGAACACCGTTTCCCAGGAACAACCAATTCTTCTTCATAAATAGAAAAAGCAGAATAGAGTTTAGTTTAAAGAAATAATCCATTTAAATCTACACCTCTAGTGATATTTTGTTGTTTTATTATTTTAGAGGTCATGTTGTATCTAGTCAAAGCTGGGATAATACACCTCCTGTAAATAACAATATAATGGACAAAGCATCTGAAAAGACCAGAAGATCCACCATCACATCTGACGATAGCTTTCAAAAAGAGGACCTTGACAATCATGATGATGGTTGGTCCACTGATGAGCTATCACAAACTGAAGATGAAGACGAAGATGGAGACATCTTTCTTCAAACAGCTGAAGTAAGAATGGTTATAACTTCTTGAATTTTTTTACATGAACAACTGATATTTTGAAATACAAAACAGAAAGAAAAAAAATTTATTGTATAACTTCAATGTAACGCACTTAATGTTCACTCACTGCTTTATTTCTAGATTTTATCATTACTATAATAATTTAATTCTATTGTGAGTCTTATGTTCTTATTCAGCAGTTGTTAAAATGGTCAAATTTGATGATTTTCCGAGAAACTACAAATTTGATTTTCCAAAGGTTTTTCTAATTTTTAAAAAATTTTTTCTCGTTATCTAAAATACTGAAAATCTGTTTTAATTTCTAAATTTCAAATTAGCTAAATATTTTATCAAAAAATTAACCTTAAACATAAATGTGATATGATTAATCAGTTGCATAGCTTGAGGGGGTAATATTAATTTCTGTGGCAATATTGATCTCAGAAATATAGAGACATTTTAGTAAATCTATAATAAATCTAATATAAAAGAGACATGTAACAAACATTTTTTAAATTTATAATAAATTAACCAATGATATTTCCATTAAATCTCTCAGTTTTCATTTTTATTAAAGAAGTAAATAATTTTCTCTTTCTGATCACTAATGAAGCCTTGAATTTTTCTGAAAAATATTTTAGTAGTAGTGCTTTATTTACATTGCACTGGAGCTGCTCATTGGGCTATTGGCATCAGTCTGGGTTTACATCCCTGAGAATCATCCAAAGTCATGCCATCACCATTTTTATCCTCTGCAGAAGGGATGGCTTCCCCACTCTGAAAACCTGCACGCAAAGTCGAGCACTTTATGACAGAACAGTTTAACGAGGACCAATACCATACATTCTTAGTCCCCTACGCAGCTTGAAAGTGGTCACATGTACCATCAATGACAACCAGTGGTACTTGACGTGTTCTACTGAGAGCCAAGTCTTCCCGATCAGTCTACTGCTGTTTTAAAAAACCCCAATAGTTATTACGGTATAGGCTACACTGAGATTGGTGGAAATAAAAACCATAGGTAAAGAAAAAGTGTTAGCCAAAGTAGGGTCATACATCATTTTTCACTAGGTTAAACTTAAGCTTGGCTTTCATAACTAATAAAAATAGTTTGAAACAAAAATCTTCTTTTATATGGAGAGCTTATTTTATGAATAAAGTTTAAATTTTCGTAGAGTGATTTATTTATTTGTTTGTTTTACTATAAAAAAATTATACAGTATATCTGGTACTCATCTGTTAAAGGGAGATGTAAAAAAAAACGAATTATTGTTAGCGATTCTAAATTAATTGTGGTAATAGGTACCTAATATACTTATATCGTATACTGTGTACATACTTGTAACGTGGTATAACTTTTTATGGCTCTCTTTAACGAATGATTACTGCTTATTTTTTATTCATTTTAACTCTTTGCTTTTGTTTCTTTCAGTAATTTGAATATAGCTTTTAAATATTATTGTTTTAACCAGTTTACTTGTCATATTTTACTACTAACTCAAAAGCATGTCTGAAAATCCAGTTTTTACATAACCTGAAATCTACAAAAAGAGAACAAAAAATTGGTTTCACAGTCTGCACTGTACTGTGAAACCAATTTTTTGTTCTCTTTTTGTAGATTTCAGGTTATGTAAAAACTGGACGTTCCTGTGACTAATTGTATATTTGAAAATTGAATTAGTAGTTTTTCAGAATATCTTTAACTTCCTTAAAGTTGCCTTGGATAGAACGTATACTTTGTTTTAAATTTTATTTTTTAGGGTTATTTTTATTCAGTAAATATGTAACGTATTTCTAATGTGTAGTCAGAATTCATTATAGCTATGAACAGAAATTCAAAAAATTATCAGAACTAATTTATTCAAAAAAATTTGCAAAAAGTTATTTATCTTAATTTGTATTTTTTAGGTTAAAGGTAGATATGTTGTTCTTGGTGACTATGCAGCTGTAGATGTTGGTGAAGTTTCTCTACATGAGGGTCAAGTCGTTGAGGTAGAAAAAATAGGATGTGCCGGTTGGTGGTATGTAAGAGGATTAGATGCAGGGTGCCAAGGGTGGGTTCCTGCTACTTATTTAGGCCCCATCAGTCATAATAACAAACGAGGTTCTAGATCATCACCATCTATCAGTAGTCAAGGTAATTGTAATCTGAAAAATTTTTATATAAATTTTTTATAATTCTGATTTTTTTTCTGATTTTTTTTTAAATTGTTCAGTTATTATTGATATTTTTGTGATTTTTTAAAAAAAATACTGATATTATTATGTCGCGTAAAGTTATAATCGGAAATTCAAGAAATCACTCATTGAGAGGCTTGGTTCATGTCAATATCCTTGTAAATCCATGCGGTGTTTCAATCTTTCTTTCTTCAGTTATTGCTACGAATTTTCAAATTTTTTTGTTAGAAAATATATATTACTTACTTTTAATGTAACAATTTCATAGTTTTTTCAACATCGTTTGACTTTTTATTGCAAGTGCTGCTGATTTTCACAAGATTTTTTTAAAATTCTGGTTATTTCTCTGGTTATTTCTGGTTAAATGTGCATGTCAAATTTACATTTGACATGCACATTTAACTAATCAGTTTTTGGCTCGCTAAATTTATGCCGATAGTATCCTAAATCTATGTAGTGTTTCAAGTGCATTTTCAGCAGTTATTGATATTGATTTTCACATCGTTTTTAAATATCCTGATATATTTCTGACAATATGTAAAATTTGAATTATGCATTTGAATATTTAATTCTTAACGTAATGACTCGTCTTTTTTTTTATTATTTGCGCATAGTTTTTAAAATCCGATATTTTTAGTACATTATTTATTACAATCGAATCTCGAAATGAAATGTGCATTTAGCAACCCCTTTTTTGAAGAGTCTGATTCTCATGATTTTTTTGGATAGTTACTGCTACCGATTTCATGATTTTTAATTCATTTTTTTTAAGTGTGATGATGATTTACTAAAAGTGAAAAATTAAATAATAAATGCGTATTTCCTCCTAAGAGAGGCAAGAATATCATCCATATATTAAGAATTAAAAAAATAATACATATTCAATTTAAAAATTTCTATATAATTTTATTTGATTTAAATAGATTTTTTTTATAAACGCAACGTTTCTGTAATTTCAAATTAGTAACATGCACAGTGTTTTCACTACAGAGCGAGAACACGAGAATCTCACATATTTTTTTCTTTTCTCGCATTAAAAAATTATTAACGCGAGAAGTTCGCACACTCTAATTAATCAATTTTAAAATGCGCGAATCTCCTGAATTTTCGAAAAAATTTCGTCTTCCGTCATTTTGAAAAAGACATGAAAACAGCTACGACAAGTGTTGAGGAAAAAAAGTCCTTTATAATAAGTTGTTAAAAGTTAGCTTTATTTTTTGCTGTTAATGAACTACTAAACTCTCATCGACAATTTACATGGTCATCGACAATTTACATGATTTGTAAAAGTTGAAGTCTGTGAAAACTATGCTGGAAGACCTAACAAGAAGTATGAACATGGAAATAACTTCAACAAACTTCACTATTCTATAACAGAAATAATTTAAAAGCCTATGCTGGCAGATGTAGAGGATAGGAAAGAGTGTGCACAATGCTACAAATTTAATGAGTGATACCGAATAGTTCAGCATCTGTTGCAAGATCATTTAGCACCCAAAACCGAATAAAAACAAAATATCTTAACAAATTGACTGATGAGCATTTGAGCAACCTAATGAGAATAGCTGATGAAAAAGTAGATATAGAAAGTTTTCCATAAGATAATGCAGCAAAAATGTTCAATGGTTTAGAAATTACGAGATGTTAAAAATGTATTACTATAATTAGAGAAAAAAAAAAATTTCCCAAGTCTATTCGTGTTTTTTTAATTTTTAGAAATCTCACTTAACTTTTTGAAATCTCACACAATTTTTGAGAAAGGGTGAGAAGTTCTCTCCCATTTTTTTTTTTTTTTTTTCTGTAATGAAAATGCATAACTGTTATTATTAAAAGTATCTTGCAGAAAGATGCTAGAGTTGTTTGTCGCAGAAATTGAAAAAAAAAATCTGCCACTGGGACTGTTCATTCAACGAAAATTAATTCCGACCAGCATGACACCCATGTATAAACTTAATACGACCGCAAAGGGTTATAAATAGAGAATCGGTAACCATATAAATCTTCGTCGGTTACACAAGAGAGGGAAATAGAATCTAACTACAAAGTACCTTTAGTTCTTCAGTGACTCATATTTAAAATCAATAAATATTAGGTTTTCAATTATAAACTAAACTCAGTGGCGCAACAGCCCATAGAGGGCCAGGGCCTACAGTGCCCATCTCAGTTTTCAGTTATAAACTTCACTTAATAAAGAGTATAAATTAATGTAACTTTTTTTTGTAGACTCAGGAAGTGGTAGTCTTCAGCGTGCAGCTAGTAAAACAAGTGTTGCTAGTAACATGAGCAATACAAGTCAAGAGGCAGCTAATTCCTGATAATTGAGTATTTAATTAACTATAATAAAATCTTATTTATAGAATTTCTACTTATCCTCAATTAACTTCCGTCACACAAATATATTTATCTTACAGTTGTTTGTTGTATATTAGTTGTATTTTCTCACTGATAATCAGATTTTTTATATGTTATCAATTTAATTTTCTAATTTTATAACGAACATTTTTACAATGATGGCTCTTTAGCATTTTATTGTTATAACTCAATTTCCAAGTTTAATTTTTTTTTTTTTTTTTTTTGGCATTTCAGCTAATCATAACTTAAGCAGCTAAAATTAAATAATTTTACTAAAACAAATCCTAATCTATATATTTTATAAATGTGTTTTTCAGTTGTCTCTTTGAATTTTTAATTAAAAATAGTGATCAAATTCTGGTACAAAACTGTATATACATTTTTAGTCATTGTATAGATGTCAGATTAGGTCATTAAAAACATCATTGGAGTAAATCATATTATTTATAAGGTTGTGTATTAATAAAATTGTTTCCTTTGTTGTTTAAGATATAATGTTATGTACATATTTGTAAAAAAATGCATTTTCTTGTAAATATGTTGTTGTTTTGTGAACGATGTCATTTATTTATTTCACCTGTATACACCTTAGTTTGCATTTAAATTGGATGAAAATAGACATATAAATTAATTAGAATTGTATAGTTGACAAATCATTGACTGAATGCAGTAAATTTCAGAAATGTAATAGAAAATCAATAGAATAGAAAAATGATTTTAATTACATTTTGTAATATTAGCATTGATTTTAAAACTGTGCACAGGCAGAATTTTAAGGAGGCAAACTATTTCCTCTTATACTTTATTTAAAATAATTTCATAACTATACAATATATAGTGATGCATGCATGCTTTACATCAATTATTATTTATTTAAAATAGTTGGCACCTTGGTGCATGAGCAATTTTGTGAGAATATTTCTTCCTGATAGATTGTTTCAATATCTATTAACATAAGGAAAATTGCTATGCTAAGCATGCAGTTCAAATTGTGACTTCTAAATGCATGACTTTATAGAATAACATTGAATTCATTATTTAATAATAATTCATTTTTGTTAGATATTTTCTGTTAAGTTTTCCAAATTTTATCCTAAATTTTTTATTACCTACTTTCAGAACTTTATTTCAGATAATGTAGGGTAATATATTGGCTATTTTTTGTAAAATATCAAAAATGATCAGATGTTTATTTACTGTACTTTTTATAAAAAAGAAAATATGTGTGTTCTAGAGTAAAGCTTGAAAATTATTTATCACTAGTAAAACGGTATGTAAGACTTTAAAAAAAATAACTTTAAATTTTGAGAAAATTTTGCTTATTGAAATTGAATGAAAATATACTTGGTTATACAAATGTATAAATTATTCATAGGTAACTTTTAAATTGAAAGCGTTCGTTCAGTTTATTCAAATCTCATGGACATTGAAATCATAGTTATCAATATCAAAATAGTGTGCAATTTTTATAAGCTTTGCTGTTTTTACTACAGGATTGAAAAGCTGTAAATTTTTACTCTTGAATAAAGGTTTCTGTTTGAATTGAAATTTTTTTTTAGTTTCATTTAGTGTTGATTTATTTAATTTTTTAAAAATAAATATTGATTTACCACTAATTTTTTCACTGTACTTATGAATCTAATCCTGATATCTAATGAAATTAATTTCTTTTTCATGGACTTATTTTTAAAATACTCATACACTTGAAAAGTTGAACAAATAACTACAGTATTCTCTAATTTTATCTGTTTTAATTTACATGTGACAATTATAATAGTTATAAAATTAAGGCTACATAAAAAGTTTTATTGTTTATTATGTTATATTGTTATTGTAAACATATTGTTTTGATAAAATCATCAGCTTCTTTTTAAAATTAAAAATCAAATTAAAACAGTTAAAGCTTTTTAGTAAAAAAAATAAATAAAAAATCAGATTCTTGGAAAAAAGGATGACACAAAACTTCGAGCACCTGAAACCCGGATTTCTAAAATTCGTGATTTTTTGAAAAAAATTGATTTATTTGATTTAAATCACATTTTTTTATACTTACCAGCTAAATCATCTGCTAAATTGTAATAACAGTACCTACTTAATATTATTTAAAAACAATATAGCTAAAATAATTGATATTTCTAACTAAACTCTTTAAAATATTACAAACTTTAATCACTGATTTTAATCATTGAATAAATAAAATCACAGTTATTTTTATACAAGCTAAACACCCTAAAACTTTAAAGACAGATTTACATATCCAATCAAGAGTAAATTAGTTTAGATCAAAATGCATTTTTAAAAAAATATTGTTAGTTTCATTGGGCAGAAGAATATAGAATAGCAAGAAGTTTTTTTTCAATATTGTTTAACACTTTAAGTATTAAAAAAAAAAAAAACACAAAACTAAATGGATATAATTGAAATATGTTTATTACTAGCAATAAACATGTTTCAATTATACACATTCTGTTTTAAGTTTTATTTTTTATTTTGTTCTAAAGGAGCCAAGGTCAACTCTGGGTTATTGTGCCACTAATGATAATGAATAATACCAGCAATTATTTTACATAAAAGAAATAGAAAATTATAATTTAACTTAACTCTTATCCACTTTCTCTAATTTTATTCATTTATTAGTCTATTTTGAATAATAATTTACCCTTTCATTATTACTTTGGATAAAACATCTATTATATCAATGAAATCATATTTCAAAAAGAATTACACGCTAAAAAATATGTTTATAAAAATATTTTCAACCTAATGATTTATTTTAAAAAAATATATAAATTGGCTAAAATTGTTGAATTTCTTAAAAATCCTAATGAATTTAAATCAATGGTTTTTTTAAAAAATCATGTCATTTAAATAAATTCATTTAAATCACCAACCCTGATTGAAACATGCTACTTTTCTTCTTTTTTTGGTTTTAACAATGAAGTAAAAAAAATAATAATCTTTTTTGCTTTAGCTTATTTGATTTCAAAAAATCTGATAAATTCAGAAAAAGAAACAGTTGGAAATTAAGAATACAAAACTTTAAGATTAAACTACATTGCTTCAATTTGATTAAATAAAAGTAAAATACATTTTCAACAAACATATTTAATATCATACATTTTCAAATATACAGCTAAATTTAATATATTTATAAAGTTTATTTACATATCTAAAATTAAATCATCAACTTTTGCAGACAATTAACATTTAATAAATTAAATGTTTTCTTCCGAAAAAATGTACTTTCTTTTCAAATGCTGGAGATTTTATTGGAGTATTGTGCTCATAAAAGGGATTCATGGAATGCTGAAAATAAGAAATAGAAATTATTAAAGGAATTCTATGCAAAGTTTTCTCTAATGCTACAACTAAATACTAAAATTTTCCTTCTTTCTCATGCTGCAAATGAGTAGGGTAGATACATACAATTATAAATTCCCAACTGTTACAACTCAACAAAATATTTTCTTCCATTTTAATGCTACAGGTGAAAAGAACATAATTAGCAGGAATATCATAAGTGTAAATTAATTATTCATTTATTATAGTTGAGTAAGGTAGATACTGATTATAAGATCCCTGGTAATATTATGCTACAGCTTGCACAAAAATAATAATTAGTAGTAATTCATTAACACAGTTTCCAACTAAGGCGAATCAAAAACAGATATATTGGATATAGCACAATTTATGAGTATAAATGACAAATTTTTCCGTTACGGCTTTTAAGGGAAATTTTGCTTCAGCTAAGGAAGTTTTCTATTTATTGTAGATTAACCAAAAATGGCAAATACTGTACTGTACAAACTGTATTAGTATTGAAATTTTATAAATATTCATTTTACTATATACATACAGGCAATTTCTTTTTCAAGCTAGAAGAACCAAAATTTTACTTACCTTAAAAAACATATTAAATATGTTTCAAACATTTATCCATGAAAATAGGCTTGATTTAATAAAAATTCAAGTTCACTGAGCAAAATTAGAACGCATAGCAATCTATTTTTATTTGAAAATATTTTTATTAAAATATATCATATAATAAGGATATATTTTATTTCTAGTATTGCTTCCATCTGTTGTAGCTAAAAAAGGGGGCTGATTTTGAAGATGGTATAAAAGCAAATTATGCCACTCACTAACTATAAGTCCAATCAAAGAATGAAATTAATTTATTAAGAAAATAACATTCAAAATAGAAAAGCAGCTAAAACCAAATTTGACTTATTTAAACAATTTAGAAAGTCAGAAACATAAATCAAGCAAAAAAAGAATTTCTAAAAATATGGCACCAAAAAACAGCCTTTTTTAACAATAATATATAATACAAGTGTTCTTATTTGAATTCTAATATTATTAAATCTATTAAGGAATTGAAATATGATTTTATTATTTGTATTATTAACAAAGCATCTAATAATTTTTGCTTTATTAGCAAAAACATTTTTAGGCATTTAATGAGTGGAGAATATGATAACAGTAGTACATTTGTCAAAATTAATAATTCTAAAAAGAAATTGACAATCGAATTGGCTTTTTCCAAGAAAATAGGTTTAAAAATAGATAGCATTAATTATTCTTATTCATTTCCAACAATTAAATTCCACAAAAAAACCGCTTAAATTTAGATTTGTTACGTGAAATACTGAGTGTTATAATTCTGTTTTTGGAAAAAGATTTTTTAAATATTTTAAGTTTAACGTTATTAGTTTAACACATTTTATTTCCAACTAATATTTTAAAGAATATTTTGACTGGTCAAGGTTTAAATTTATTTGTAAAAATAAAACAAATTTTCTTTCAGCTATTGGAAATCTCAAAATTACCTTAAAAGAATAATAATTTTTCTTTTAATTACTGTAATTATAATTTTTCAATTCATTGTATTTTAAAGGCGTTCAACTAATTTGGCCGTTATTGAAGCCCGCATAAAAAGGCCTATGCGATGAAATTTAGGATTTTGGTTCCTGAAGACTGTAGATGGCAGCAATTTATTGGAATTTTTAATCATTGAATGTTTTTTGCTCTATTTTTCAAAAGGGGTCAGGACAATAAATATTTCTAAAGAATTTTTTAAAGATTTTATTTTATTTTGATTTGGTATTCTAACTGTAAGTTTATCTTTATTTATTTTTCTTATATGTGGGATGGAGAAGGAGATTTAACTTTGAATTATACAAGATTTATAAACAACCTGATATTATTAAATACATTAAAATAAATAGAATGAATTGGATGGCCCACGTGATTCGAATGAGTGATGACAATACAATAAAAAAGATACTGCTTTTTAGACCCATTGGAACAAGAAAGCGGGGAAGGCTGAGATGGGCTGACTCAGTGGAGTCTGATTTTCTCGCAATTAATGAAAAGAATTGGAAATCAAAGGTAAATCGGAAGTCGTCATGGAGAAATCTTCAGAGGAAGGCATTGGGCTGCCTGACCAACTATGATGATGATGATATGTGGGCGTTTCATTATTAGTTCTTTTGCTGTGTACTTTTGACTTGTGTTTGTGTATTATTAAAGTTTCATTTCAATATTTGAATTTTTGATTGTTTTTTCTTAATTAGTTTATCCATTATGGGGCCTCCGGGCACAGTCAGTTATTGGTATTAAAACTAACAACAGAAAGGCTCCCGTATGCTAGCAGACAGTGTGTCTTCTGATGAAGTGCTGTTTTTGCTAACATACATATCTTTAGAAATTTTTCTCTTTTTTTTTTTTTGCTTGATTTGTGTTTCTAACTTTCTAAATTGTTTAGACATAAGTCTTATAATATTGTATTAGTTGTTGTACCATATATTTTAATGGATGGACCCTACTGATTTTTTTCCTTTCTTTTTAAATAAGATTAGGCAAAAGTTTCAAAATGAAAGAAAATTGAAAATTTTTAAAATGTTTGGTCATTCAGAAAAAAATTTGGGAGACTTGAAATTTTTTTGGGAGTCTAGGAAGTTCCCTCACTATTCGGGAGTTTTTCGATTTTTTTTTTTCCTTTGAGAGAGTTGGAGGATTTGTCATACATTATTGTTGAGTAAAGCAGTACTTTACTTAAGAGAAAACCAAACGAAGAAAGATTATAGATTATATTATTATTACCTTTATAGATTTTCATTTTCTAAAAATTAAAATTTTGTTTTAAAATTCTACAAAAATTAAAATTTTTCTAGCTAAATTAGGTTATTATAAAAATTATAATTTTTACAAAACAAGATTAAGATTTTATGTATAAAATAGCAAAGTATTTAAGTTGAAGTTTGATAAGTATAATGAAGTTTAAACTAAGCAGGTTTAAATAGCTAAAATTATTTTTTAAATATAACTTTATCTTGGATGAACTATAAATATCTACACATATAAATTACACAAACATATATATAAACATATACAGTGGAACCCTGATTTTACGTTTTCCGTCGAACTAGCATTAAAAAACGCAAGAAAATCTAAGAACATTTCTTAAAAATTGTCACTTACAAGAAAAACAGCGTAATCTTTATATTCTTTTTGTTTTTAGATACAGTTTTAAAAATATCAATGTTCAACATTGTTTACAAATTTAGTCAATGATTTACATTTGTAAATGTTTCAGAGTTTTTATGCTTTCAAATTCTTAATTAGTTGTGAGTATATCCTCCCTTATTTCCGATTTGCTCATCTTCGTTGTTTTCATCACTGCCATCGGGAGAGATCTCACAGACAAAAAGATAATAATATAGAATAAAAAGACTGTCAGAAAAGCTAATAACCAAGTCTTTTTATAAAAAAATAAACTTTTACAAGAAGGGTGCATTTATTGGAATCAAATGGCAACCGGGGCAGACCACCCTTCAAAAAACGCTTATAATGAACACTGATTATTGTTGTATAAGCAATTTTCACGAATCAGCAGAAAATGACATAGGAAGCTATTACATACCAAATGGACAATGTAAAACCAGGATTTCACTGTATATATATATATATTGCAATTTTTTTTCTTTTCCTATTTTAATTTGCATATAACTATCATATGATGAGTTTACATTTTTATTGACATTGGTAATATATCATAGTAAGATACACCTTACAATAATATATATTACTATCCTAAGAATGAAAAAAGAAATTTGATTCTATAAAAAAATAAAAAAAATACGTACTTTTATATAGATCTCATAAACTTCATGAAAAAAATTCTTGATTCCATCTTCATTCTTCTGGTCATGAAGCATAATAAATCGCATTTCTGGAAAAAATTAAGTTAAATTTTTTATAATAAAAAATTATCCCTAAAGAATAAATTTAATTAAAAAAGAATTGAGAAGACAAATTTTGCAAAAATGCAATATCAATTGTAAAGTGATACAGTTTATTAAACTATATTTTTTCATAACTACAGTTTAATATCCATTCTCAATTTAAATTAAAGTTATTTAAGGGATTTAATTGCTTACTAAAATAAACAAATATAATAATAATATAAAACATAAGATGATAATAATAACAAGTACTAATAAAAAATTTATTTGCAATGTTAATTTTATAATAACAATTTATATTATTCAGTTATAACAAATAATAGTGTTTTATTTCATGATCATAAATCAAAAAGAATCTTCAAGATAGTAAATTAATTTTTATATCTTCAAAGATAGCACAAAAAAATTTCATTACTTAATATTACATTTATGTAAAGTTAGAAAAAAATTAAAGGGGTTGTTATAAGTGCAATTACAGAATAAGATCAGTAAGCTACTACATATTTTATAAGCATTTGTTAGTATACATGTACATTTAATCAAAAAATGAATTTAATTTACAAAAGCAAAAAAGGAGACAAAGAAGTAAATAAACTATTAAAACATTAAATCAAAATGGAAAAGTGCCTAAAGCAGCTAAAACCAAATTTGCTTTATTTAATTTGGAAATTCAAAAAAACATTAAATCTTAAAAAATTAAAATATATATGTGTGTTTGTAAGGCAGCACTTCTTCAGGGGGGACACTGTCTACAAACACACAGGAGCCTTTCTGTTGTCAGGGGAAAAACCAAAACTGACATTGCCCCGAGGCCCCATAATGAATAGACAAATAAGAAAATCATTACCATAATGTAAAAGCACTGAAAATAATGAACACGAAACACAACTTAAAAGTGCATAAATTGAGACTTAAAAATGAAACGCCACCTTTTAAATCAAAATATAAATATAGTAACTGTTACAGTTAGATAAATCACATCAAAATAAAATAAAATATAAATTGCCGAATCAGTAAGAAAATATTAAAACCAAGTGCTGACACCTGTTTGAAAATCCTGAACAACGAAACAAAATTTCTTCAATGAGCAAAAAATTCTTCAAGTGCTGCCATCTGCTTTGGAAAAAGAAATCCTTAATATTCACCGCATAGGCCTATTTATGCGGGCTTCAATATCGGCCAAACTATTTTAATGTATTTAAAATATTTTGAATTAAAACATCTAAATTATAGTAATTATAAGGAAAATTATTATTCTTTAAAGTGATCCTGAAATTCCCAAAAGGTGATAAAAAATCTGTTTTATTATTACAAATAAATTCAAATCTAAGAATTTGACAAAAAACAATATTTTTAAAAATCTTAAAGTAAAGGTTGGAATTAAAATGTGTTAAACTAATTACACTAAATTTAAAATTCCTTTTTTTAATCATATAAACCAATGAAAATTTTATTGTTGAGAATTTTAATATTAAGATCTAAGAAATATGCACAATAATCTTCTGAATTAGTCTTAATTAAATTTAGTTCTTCAGGACAAATATCAGGATATATTAATTAAATCAAAATCATTACAATCAAAGATGATTAAATCGTCAATAAATCTAAACCCAATTAATAAATTATTTTGTAAAAATTTATGTTCATAATAATGTAAGAAAATATTATCAAAAGCACTTGAATAACAATTACCAATTGAAATGCCCTTAATTTGCCTGTAAAAAATAATACCATTAAAAAGATAATTTTCGAAAATATTAACCTTACATAAATTTATCCAATCCTCTTTATTAAGGTCTTCATTAATCAAATAAATATAAAAAATTTCTAAACAGATATTCTTCAAACTATTGTGTGGTATACTAGTGAAAAGATTTTCAAAATCACATGTAAGAATATTATTAAAATTATTCTTATTTAAATAGTTTATAACATCTTGGTTGTTATTAATAATAAAATGCTTATCATTTGAAATAATCTTGTTTAAAATAATATTTAAATATTTAAAAAAACTTTTACCAAAAACAGAATTATAACAGCCAGTACTACAAGTTACAAATCTAAATTTAACTGGTGTTTTGAGAAATTTAATTGTGAGAAATAATTAAGGGTAATTAAAACTATTGGGTTTTAATCCTATTTTCTTGGAAAAAGCTGAAATTCTATTATCAAGTTGTTTTTTAGAGTTATTAATTTTGACAAAAGTATAATAGTTATCATATTCTTTACTCATTAACTGTTTAAAAAATTTTTTGCAAATAAAGCAAAAATTATTGTACGCTTTATTAACAACACAAATAATAAAATTTTGTCTCAATTCCTTAATACATTTAATAATTTCAGAATTCAAATAAAATCCTTGGTATTTTATATCCTTGTTCAAAAAATTCAATTTGTAATAATACTATAGATAAAACTTCCATTCACTAAATCCCCCTACAGGCCTATTAAATTTTCTTGAGCATTTTGCAATGAAACCGCCTAAATCCTTACTGAATAAAATTTAAATGATTTTTTTTTCTTCTTGGTCTAAACTTAGTCCCAAGTCCCATTAGAAATCTTAAATTTTTATTATTGATTAGTTTAAGGTCACCTGTGACAATAAGCTTATAATCATTATTAACAAAATCTTTGAAATGCTCTTGCTCACATAAACAAATATCCTCTAAAACTTTTAAATTCTTACAATAGAAATTATAATTACAAATTCTTTTCTTTAAGGTCTTACAATATCTAAAACAAACAGGAACCCCGATCTTCTCTTTAATTGGGAAATATTCAGAAAGTTTATTAACAGTCATAGGTATTAAACCCCTTTCAAAATCTTTATCAAGAAAATTAATAAGACGAAATTCTTTATTATTTTTTTAAACATTTAATAATTTAAAATTGTTGATAGCAAGTTTAAATTTAATAAGATCTAAAACAATATATTTAAATTTAGGAGTAGAAAATTTTACAAAGTTTGTTTAATTGTTCTTTAATCATCCATTTTAACACTGAATTTTTAATACTAAAAATTAAACTCTTAATCTTTTTAATGTTAAATTCATTGACATCCAATAAACAAATAGTTTTGAAGAGAACCAAATTAAATTTATTATTAATTTTACCTTTATGTTTACCCCTGCATCCTCTCAATTTGCATGAAAATTTATTATTAAAAATTCTCAATTTATTATATATGCACACACTATTTAAATCTAGGTTACCTTCTCCATTTAATTTACTATTAAATCCTCAGGGGTTTAAAGTTTTTAATTTACAAATAAAAATATTTTCATGATCTAATCTTAAACTTAAATCCTCAATATATTTAAGAATGAGAATATTAATATCTTTAAAAGAATGCTTTTGAAAATGAAAAATTTCAATATCAGAATTATCATGTTTAGGAAAGTTTTTAATGACTGATCTATGACTATTAATTTGTTTATTTAACTCAGTACCTGTTTGTCCAATATATTTAAGTGAGCACGTTTTACATTCAATAAAGATAAATAATATTTTTCTGTTTGCAAAAAATAAATTTGCTAGAATCTGAAATTTGGTCTGAATGGGCTGCGGGACTAGTTAGACAATTCTTGATGTTACATTTTCTAAATTTTTTTAATTTTTCTTTGTGTTTATTATAACAAAATAATCGTTCAATTGTTTTGTTATTATATAAAAAAAAATTTCTGAGGGACTATATTTTTGTTTTGTTAAAGAAACTAACTGTATTTCACTCTATAAGTAAATATTTTATTAATTAATTTTTATTTTTTGTGTGTTTACTTAATCTGATTAAATGTAAAATAAATTTAACAACATTAGAATGAAACTATTGCAAGAAAAAATTGTAGCCAGTTATAGAATTATTTATCTTAAACCTTAATTAGTATATCAATTATAATATTTATTATTTTTTTATTTTGGCTACTAAAACTAAGTCTCCTGACGATTTCAATTTCTTCTTTAATTGTTAGTTCCATTTTTAAGAAAATACATGGAAATAGAAATATGTATTTTTCACTGGCATCACAATTGATGTAATCAGAAATTATAATAAATGCAACATAGCAAACATTAAATGTACTGAAAAAAAAACAATTTTGATGTTATAAGACAAATTACTAAGTGCAGTCAGACTACTTACTACTTGCAGTTACAAAAGCTGACACATTCCACTCATTAAACTTATCAACTGATTTCAGGTACATATTAGGTGTTGACATCATTTGTTCATCAATTAAATCCAAAGAAGCATGCGCAATAAATTGGCTTAGATGGCGATGATCTTCTTTCTAAGGAAGAAATAAAAAAATATATATAAACAATATATCAGTGAAAAATACACACAGATGCAAGTTTTTTTAATATTCAGTGATGCCAAATTATTATATCTTAAACCATGAACCATCCCAAAGGTCAAAAAATGTCAGGTGCCTTATTTGAAGTATCACAATTGATGCCCAATATTTTAGTAATTTTAAACCTTTTCTTCTTAATACAACATTCAACCAAGAAGTTCTGAAAACAAATCTTTCTGATTCATTTGAATAACATCACACTGGATACAGCCTTTTCATTTTTAAAAGATTCATAATTTTTATGTGCAGTAATTTTTTTTTAATCTTTTAGTTAAATGTTGTTATTGTAGGCCATTAAGGCAGAATTTCCGTCCTCACGGTTGTGAGTTCAGCACCCTGCCAACCAGGCTATCGCGGTCAAATGTTAGATATGTGCCAAATGTGGATTTTAGTCAAATATTAAACCATACGAGAAAGAATAAATGACAAATCAAGAGCCTTGCATCTAACACAGATTACGACAAGCAGCTTTATTTTATGTATATTTAACACAAAGAAACCCTGACAGAAAGCTTTGCCAAAATCAACTATACTGCTACAAAACTTGAACAAGGTTACATACTCCAAATAAGTACACCAATGTTGTAGAAATAAATGTGATGCAAAAAAAGGTAAGATCGTTAAGATACTTCTAGTTTGTGGGACCATTATTTGTTGTATGAAGATAAAATCCTCTTCTTCCTCCCAAAAGGAATTTTAACTATAGACCTGCATCCATAAATTTTTAAAAAATACTTCAATAGAGGGTTTTTAGTTTCAAACGATTGCAATTCAGTTTTAACTAGCACCAATTCTTGACATGCAGTATTAGTAACAAAAAAAAGGAGAGCGAGAAAATTATATAATTATTCAAAAATACAAACATTGGTGCAATTAAGTCAGGGCCAGACCCATCCTGGAAATATCTGATTTTATCAATTTGATATTTTAGGAATTAAAAGTATTGTAAACAATCAATCAATCAGACTCTGATTGGTTACATAAAAAATTTTTTCCAGTCCACCATATGGGAATGTAACACTTTAACTCGGGGGAGAAGACAGTAAGACAAAGTGTAACAAATACAGCATGAAAATAAAGTCTTTTTATAAAATAAAAAAGTTTTTAAAAAAATTATGACAATTTAAATAAAAATTTTAGCTACATCCTAAGCTATATTTTAAAACAACTAAAATTTTCTAATTTATAGCATTATAAAATTTTCTAATTTATAGCATTCTATTGCATTACTGCCAGCAAAATTTGATTAATTCTTAAACTATACCCCTATAACATGTTTAGAGCAATAAATGGACAGGAAGTCCCTGTTGAAATGACCACCTATTATATTCTTAAATTCATTCTTACTGTTAAAAAAAAAAACATTTCAAAAAATTTATATTTTTTTAAAATTCCGTACCTTTTTTTTAAGTAGTTAAGTGAGGACTAGAAACAACAAATGACAGTTTAAATGAGGAAATTTAACATTAGTTTCATATAATATGATTTGGTCTCATTAAATTTTATTGGTATAAGCAGGTTATTCGATATGCAATTCACAGTGTAGACAACTGTATATACACTAATAGAATGGGGATATTTCCGTATCGTCGCTAAGTCTTGGAAACTTCCGGGGAGCGGGGCGCGAGAAATTTAAAAAAAAACATCAAAGAAAGGGACCAACTCGAAAAGGTTTAACTCAGAACCACCCCTAGGCAAACATCCTCTTTTTTTTAAATAAAAAAAAAAATATTGGCAAGTTTAAAATCTATTTGGCGAGTGCCGTTGGGGAGATATTTCCGTATAGGGATCTGTTGCGCCAACTACAATCGCCAAGGTGCAAATACATTTTAAACTCGCAAATTTAAAAATATATATGTAGATGTTTGCCTTGGGGTGGCTACGAGTTATACATTTCGAGTTGGTCCCTTTCTGTGATGTTTTTTTTAGCTTCTCGCGGGCCGAAATCTCCCAGTAGTTGGCCCGACAGATCGCGATACGGAAATATCCCCTGGATTTTAAACTTGTAAATTTAAAAAAAAAAAAAAAATTAGAGGTTTGCCCAAGGATGTTGCGAGTTATATTGGATCTCTTCTGCGATATTTAATTAATTTTTTTCTTAGTTTTTCGCGGACCGCTGACCGGAAGTTGCTAAGGATCAGCAACTATTCTGCCGCATTTCACGATATGGAAATCCTCCCAACATAAATATTAAATTATTTTTAAATGAAGGGATAAGGAGTGAAATGAGAGGCTTAGTATACTTTAGCATCAGTTCTTGAAGGAGGTGAAAACTCCATTTCGAATATTGGATTATCATAATAACCAACGATGACAAAATAATAATTTCCACCACCTGAAGACATTATCTCAAAAGTTCTACAATCAGAAGAAACCAAGTTTTATAGTCAAATAAAATTTGATAAATGTATATTTAGCAGAAAAAAGTCTCAGATTGCAGGACTCCTCTTGATATGGATATTTCAGAAGCAGTAAAGTAAATTATAGACCAAAAGGCAGAGTACTTTTAAATTTAGTATTGAAAATATTAAAATATATATTTATTTTATTTGTTGTTTACTATTCGAAGTAAAGCGTTTTCTTTTGCTTAGTTCTGCTAAATTGAAAAAATACAACTGATGTGTCTTTTCCTGAAGCGTTTTGAAATTGTGCAGTAAAAACTGAGCATTAGAAATTTATAATTACGTATTTCTTTTTTTAAGATGGCAATGTTTTGTAAATTGCTTAAGTTTAGTGAAAACTAGATGTTAGATGTAATTTGTAAATCCTATAAATGATATTTTTTTTTTAATTTTTCTATTATTTTTAGCGTTTTTTATTTCCGAATTTCATCTACTCCAATCTGCTCAAGATTTTAAACCTTCTTTTCATAAAAATTCATTTGAAGTTGTTCTAGAGCTGAGATAAATATTTCATTATGTCCCAACAGCGGGATGTTATCGAACAGAAGCAAGGACATAATAAGATTCTCCGCATAAGAGGTGACAGCGAAACAAATTTGGATGATCTTTTCAACGCTGTTATGCATCCGAAAGGAAATCAAGCCCATCAAAGTAAACCGATGCGATCTCGTAATTTGCCTAAATCATTTTTTCAACAACCCGAGCGCGGATCGAAATCGGCGTCTCATAGTCGAGAATCTAGTACTGATAATACTTTTTCCAGTCCTCCACCTCAACAAGTACCACAAAGTAACAATAATAATAACAATAGAAGTGCAGCTAGTCCTGGTATTTCAAATAGCAATAATGCAGTCAGTCCTCCGCCTGCTCATCCAAATGGATTAGTTATAAATCATCCACGAGCACATTCATCACCAGCTTCTCTTCAACAAACTTATAATGCAGCTCAACATCAACATTTGCGTCAACAGAGTTATGACATCACCGACATTATCCCAATGCCAGCAGGTTGGGAAATGGCTAGAACTGAAAATGGACAAAGATATTTCTTAAAGTAAGTTTGTTTAGCATGTCAATTCATTACTTGAGTACTATTCTGCTATTTATGTATTAAAATGCATAACGATTTCTTATAATTTGTGACAACCGTTTATATCCTGGCTTGTGATTTTTGTCAACAATACTATAACACTTTCAAGGAGCTTGTGTTATTTTGTTAATTTTCCTCTGCACACTCTGTTTCTTGTCTTCTCTTTAATTACTAAATATAGATTTTGTTATTTTAAAATTGCAGATTATAATAATAGCATTTTTGTCCGTTCATTTAATTTATCATATTCATATTTTAAGGCCTTAACTGCCTATTGTAGCAAATTTCCTATAAGGAATATTAGACATAAGAAATAACAGTATTTTATCATTAGCCTTCTCCTCTTCCTGAACCTTAATTTTATTGGAGATATTTAAATCCTGATAGTTCCCATTTCAATAAATTCTTACTGATTTTGCAATAAATTAAAGTTATAGTGGCTCTAAATTTGTTCCTATTTATTTGTTGTTTAATTTCTCTCAGATCACTGTCTAGCTGTTGCAAGAGCTAGGCCACTATTTTGATGCAGGATGCCATGTCAATATTTGTCTAATACTCAGCTAGTCCGATGCACTGGAAAAAAGCTGTTAAAATAAGAAGGAAAAAAAATTTCATGAAAGTATATAAGACCAATGAAGGACTTAACTATGTAACTATCACTAGCATTTTAGGTTATTTGTGTTCTGTTTATGAAATAACTGTAAGAAGTTTTCTCACTCAGAGTGTTTCCTAATTTATCTTGGATTATCCTAAATTAGTCCTAATCTTTCTTCTATTGATGAAGAACTGGCAATGTAGTTCGTTTGATGTATTGTGTATTCTAAAAATTTTTTGTATTTACCTGTAACTTGAAATACAATCTTCTTAATTACTTTTAATTTCAAAAAATTATTCTTATTGAAATTGTTGAGAATTATTTTTAACAAGCACTGTTTGACTGATTTCGTTTAAAATTAATACCTTCTTTACTTCTGTCCTTTTTTTACCGAAATGTGTTAAGATTTGTACATTAATAGTGTGTCCATTGTTGCCATTTTATTACTTTTCTGTTTTGGGGGCTTTAAAAAAAATTCCTCAATTATTGATGCTAGTGACGACGAATTAATTACTGTAATATACGTACCATAGGTATTGTAGTTTTAGGTTTTTGCATCTCTTCCACTATAATAGTTATAAACAGTATTAATATAATAATAAACAGGTTATTTATTATTTATCTACTTTCTAGTTCATCACATTAAATAAAATAATAATAAAAAAAACTCAGTTAATACGAAATCTCATTTTTAAAAAATTCTGCGTGCACCAATAAAATATAATGTAGATTTTAATTCCACGCTTTTTCATTCAAAATTTGCAAATTACATAAATTATTTGCATTATTTTTTGAAAAAATTCATGTTTAATAATCACTTTCTACAGCTATGCAAGTCTATATTAAGGTAGCATTAAATGTTTACTTAATCTGTACTTTCAATCTCAAGAATCAAAAGTTTTTAATATAGTTTCAAATGTGTAGGAATTTAACACACACCAGGAAAGAAAGTAATTTCGTTAACTAAAATTAATTAATTCAGCAATTTATTTAAAATGAATTTTAAAACTAAGAATTGATTAGTTGGTTTAAATCAAAGATTTTTTTTAAAAAAATCATTTGATTTAAATTGTGATTTAAATCAAGCTGATTTAAATCAACAAACCCTGTATGAATATCAATGTATGATTTTCAATCCTGTGATTACAAACCTTGATATTTAGATTTAAAATCTTGTAAATACTTATCTCGATGTTAGATTTTAAAATCTCGTCGGTACAAATCTCAGTGTATGATTTTAAAATCTCGTGAGTGCGAATCTTGATATTTGATTTTAAAATTCAATGAATAGTGATATTTTATTTTACAACCATGTAAAAACAAATTCTGGTGCATAATTTTAAAGTCACATGAATATAAATTATAATATTGGCCCTTTGATCATGTGAATGCAAAACGCAATGTTTAATATAAAATTGTGAAGATAGGAATCGCAATCCGTGATTTTACATTTTGTTAATGTAATTTTAAACCGTGTTTTCATTGGTGAGAAAAATCGTGAAAATAAATATTTTTTCTCTGCAATTTATAAAAGATAAACTTTCTTTGAAGAGGGGGATATGTTTTTCCTTTTAAGTAAAAGTTAAAAACATTTTCACAATAGTGAAAAATTTTACATGAACGTCGTTCACACATCCGTGTATATTATTTAGATCTGCTACTTAGTACTACGTCTAGTAATTCTTTTCACCCAAACAATATTGGGTTGTTATAGTAGCCCTTATTGATCAAAAATAGATTTATCCAAATAAAATAAATAAACATTAGAGAAAAAAAATATTTTTTTATCATATCAAGCAATACACAAAAATTAATTTTAAAAATAAATTCTAATATAAAGACTGCAATGCTCATAGAATGAAAGCAGTAAAAAATTTAGTATATACTAAGTAGATAAAAACGTATTAATACGTATTTGGCAATGTACTTTATTATTTCTTAGTATTGATTATTAGATTTTTTTATATAATAAATGTTTTTTTATTTATTTAATTTTTTTTTACTGAAATAGATCACTTAACAGCAAAAAAAAGTTGATATCAAAATTACAAATAGTGAACAGTTTAAAAATTCAGATTTTCTGCCACTTAGTGAATGTCTTTGGTTAGAGATATTAAGAGTAGTTGGCCCTTTTGTTAAAAGTTCAGTTGGTCGAGTGATCGGCCCAATATCCAGTCTAGTATTTTTTAGCATTGTATTTTCTAAGTTTTTTTTCTCATTTGTATAGATATGATAAAAAATAATATAAAATCATATTTTTAACTATATTGTATTGTTTATTATAAGAAATAGTGTTGACGCAAATTTCTTAAATTTTAAAAATTATGTTTGTGCACATGGCTTGCAAATTTATCTTATAATATATATTTATAGCAAATGGAAGAACAAAATTTGAAGAACTAAACCTAGATTACTTTATACTGAACCACAAGTTTTTGCACTTCTGTTTTATTCTAACAAGTCAATTTTGTCATATTTTGGATACTTTTAGTTCTAAGAATTGAGGATTTTTTTTCCCGTCATGTTTGCGCTTTTTATTATAAAGCAGCATTTTAACGGAACATCTCATACTATTAATTTAATAATGTCACTTTTTCCCTTTACTGTAATATTGCAAAAGCACTTGACTTTACATCATTGGCCCCTTTACTGTAATATAGATATCTGGTAACATAGAACACTGTAATTTTCAGTGTTAAAGCTTTATTTTAGGAACTAAGAACAGTTTGTTTTTTCTGTTTTTCTTTTTATAGGTATTTTTATTATGACACAACATTTTTTTTTACTTATTAACTTTATTTTATAGCAATTTTTTTCTTCTAAAAATATGGCAGTGTAAAAGATTTTAATTAAGAACGTTTTTAGTTTTTGTTTCTATCTGGTTTTTTTTAATATTTTTTTTATTTAAAAGCTTCTTTTTAGAGACGTTTTTGTTATAATGCAGCAATATTTTAGAGCATTTCTGTTAGACTTCTTTCTAGACTTTTTCTGGTAATTGGGAAACTGAGATGTTCTGCTCTAAAATTTTCTTTCGAAATTTATATTCTCTGTTTCTCTTTTATAGATAATCTTAAGTTTTTATGGTAGCGTGGCATTTTCAAAAGCGTTTCTGATAGGCCTTATTTTTTAGCGTTTTATGAATACCTTTTTACAGAAAATATTATTCTTAGCTTTGAAATTTTCGTTTCAGTGTTGCTATGCTGCTTAAAAAATTTTATATTTGGCCACAAATATACGCTACGCTAGTCAAGAACTATTTTTTTGCTGAATATTTGGTATTCAACCAAATCACAATTCATTACCACATTTGACCAAATCGCATATATTACCGTACCGAACCCCGTTCGTACCAAAATACCGTATCAAAAAGTTATTATTTAAATACGCAAATAGAAACTTGCGTGTCGTAATAACATCATAGTTATATAACGGTATCGTCATAATCACATGGGAAAATATAGCAATAATTTTTTATAAAAAATGCTCAATTTAAAATTCGCATGTTGTAATAAAGTTATCGGAATTTTATATGCTATGTGGGAATGTATAGCAATAACTGTCCAAAAAATGGCTGGAAAAAAGAAATAAATAATTGCAAAAAAATAAAGAAAAAAATCGCTTAGATTTACGATAAAATCGGCACAAATAAAGTGCTCCAAAAAGTGACTATTTAAATGGGCAATCTGAAACTCTCGTGTCGTACTAATATCATAATAAAAACTCGAGATTCTTGAATTTACATTCAAAAGCGGATATAACTGTTTAAAAAATCATTTAGATTTACGATAAAATTTGCTTAATGAAAGAGCATCAAACATACATTTACTCTAGAATCTGTGAGAATTAAGCACGTCAAAACGTGATGACTCAAAGGTGCGATTAAAAATTTTAGATTTTTTTTTAATTTTTGAAATTTTTTATTGTGTTTAAAAGCTTTCGTGGTCTGCACTTCAGTAGTCGGCAGGCCACGTGTGGCCCACGGGCCGCAGGTTGTGCACCCCTAAGCTTTGAGTCCATTGTTTAAATAAAATTATATCTCTACCATATTGTGTTACAAGCATATGCTGTATAATTATCTTTCAAAATGAGATTTTTATTTTTACAGCCATTTAACTAAAACTACTACTTGGGAAGATCCTCGTAAAAACTTGAGCACTGGTTCTCTCTCAAGTTCATCAGGTGTCACCTCTTTAAGTCCAAGTACAAGTCCAGCTTCATCTCTTATCAATTTGCAGTTAGTAAATAATTTAGCTCAAGGTCCTTTGCCTGATGGTTGGGAACAAGCCACCACTCCGGATAATGAGATATACTATATCAATCACAGAACCCAAACCACCAGCTGGTACGATCCTAGATTGCGTAAGTGTATTTTTTTCTTCATTGTCTTAAATACTATTTTAAATCTTATGTAAAAAGTTATGCTTATTATTAATGAATCATTTTACTTTTTTCTTTTTAGTTTTCTAATAGTTATTAATAATAACTTAATTTAAATTTTGATTTCTAGTCATATAAACTTAAAACTTAAGCTCTTTTAAGTATGGTCTGTAACAAAATTTTGAGATTTTTAAAACTAAATACAAAACTAGGAATAGATAAAACTAGATAAACTGTTACCAGGAATATATATTTCGGAACAAAATTTATTCTAGCTTTAAGTAATTTATTAAGAAAATTACATACAATCAGTAAAATTTTGTTATTGTCTTTCAAAAAAAAATTACATATTCTTTCTCCGTTGCACATTAAGTGCTGTGTTTCTAAATAATAGTACTAAACTCATAAAGTTTGGTCTCAATTAGTGGCCAAAATATTTTGTAACTACCATCATTGTTGAAGAAATTATAACTTATCTTCGCATTATCCTCAAGTTTCTGATTTCGCATGAAAGCCATCCGCAAAAAAAAATTGAAATCTGTTTTTCTTTTTTCTCCGAATTTTTAACATTTCCGACCATGTTCCAAAAACTTAAAATTTTTGGGGAGTCCAATTAGAGAAACCCAAGCTGCCCGAACAATAGTCAAGACTTGTGACGAGCTTTTCCCCCTGCAGTAGCCTCCTGAAAGAATGATCTTCAAAAGAAATTGGGTGGAGCTTTGGCAGGTACGCTGTTGCCTTGACAACCGCGACTTCTGCTATAGAGCAGAAAGGGGCTCTAAACAGTTTCGAACGCCGATGTTTGATTGATTTTGTTCGGCTGGTTTTCAGAATTTTAAATATCTGGGGAACTGCATTGGAGTCTGCTAAAATCGCAATTCTTATTCAGAGGATTTTAATATCACTCATCGATTTAACTGATTTAAAAGTTGCGATTCGTTTTTACAATATTTAAAAACGTACTCTCAATTCCCATTCACGCAATTTAAAAATCCAATTTCCCGATTTGTATTTCATTTGCATTTTTAAAACCCTATATCGCCATTCGTATTCCCGTGAGTTCAAAATCCAGTGTCGCGACTCCTATTCGCGCATTTTTATTGCGATTCGTTATCACGTGGTTGTAATATCAAACATCAATTTTTGTATTTATACACGGTTTAAAAACTGCTCATTGCGATTCGTATTCATGTAATTTAAAAATTCAATGTCGCAGTTTGTGTATTCGTGTTTTTGAAATCGAATATTGTTATGCATATTCACACAATTTTAAAATCTGACATCGCAGTTCATATTCGCACGATTTTAAAGTCCTATGTGACGATTCTTGAATAAAGTAAGTTTTTCCTTGGATTAGTTACTATAAAGATGTTATATTCTCAGGGGTCTGTTTAGAAGAAATTTGGGTCCATTAACGGACCGTTCATAAAATATCTTTTATTGTTAAACGTTAATTTGAAAGGGGAACACAAAGTGAGTATGATCGATGCTACTGAAAAAAATTAATTCAAGTTTGATTGGTTAATTAAAACAGTCAAAGTTACTGAAATTGTTAGAAACAATCTATCAGAAGATATTGAGGTTAAAGTTGGCAACAGTTTTAATTTAAAATGATTGACCGGTAATTAGTTTAAAATGATAATTAAGCCATGACTTCCTATAATTGGTTAATTTCCTTTAATATAGTAGAGGTCAAAATTTTTGAATTATATTTATTATAAATTTAAATTTCACTGTCTGTCCAAATACTTCTACCACTTTAAATATTAAACAAAAATCTCACAGCAGAGTTAAAAGTTGTTTTTATATATCTCTTCGATGTATAAAATAGATTATCTATAATTTTATCGATGTGATAAAATTTTAAGCGATATATTATGTAAAACAGTGTTTCCCAAACTTATGACATTTGTGTACCCTTTCTAAATTTTTCATAACGATGTGTACCACTAATAAAAAAATGAATGTATTTTTTAACTATAAAAAATTGCTCAAAAGTTAAAAATCACAACTGGCTGTTGACACCACTAATTATTAACTGTTAACTCCGCAAAAAATAGTCAATAGAAAAATACGTAATCGTAAATTTTCATGGCTAGCTTTGTTTTTAAGTAAAAATTTTTTACATTTTCGTTTGTTGCAAGATATTTCGCATAAGGATGTGTCCCCCTGCTAAACTGTTCCTGTACCCCTGTCCTGTGGGTACGCCTACCGCACTTTGGGAAACACTGATGTAGAACATTCCCCTCTTCCAGTGACTACATTGTAAAAATTCAGCTTTTTTTATTTTTGTCCACTTTCATGCCTGTGTTGATGTAGTGTTAAAAATAGGAATTTAAAAAAATCATGTAGAAATCGCTGTAATAACTGTGGAGCTACTATCAAAAATCACTTGGATTTGCAATGAAATTGGTGCAAAATCGGACTTATGTGGTAGAAAAATCTAAAGGTGATTATTCATTTGTGCGATTCAAGATTCAATAATAATAATAATAATTAACATAATAGTTCTGTTTTTAAAATGTTGGAAATTTAAAAATTATTTAGATATCCATGAGTATAATTGCCAACAAAGTTATTAAAAAATGAAAAATTACAACAAAATTGGTGCTAATTCAAATGAACAAATTGAAATTCACCACCTGTGTAATAATATCTATAACAGGATAGAATACATGAAGGATTTCAAAAAACCAATTAGCAGTCTGTAACAATATTTGCTTAAAAACCATTTGCAATGAAGTCAGTGCAAATTGGTACGAACGTATGTGCGATTGAAGATCCTTAGTCATAATAGTTTCCTTATGAAAATAACATTGAAATTTATCGATAAGTGGTTTGAAAACAATATATTTCTCTAAGAAATCAACGAAATCATAAGCATTAGTTAAAAGTTATTCATGAATTGACTGATTTGAAATCCATGTGCCGTAATATTCCATTAAAAATATCTGTATTTCAAGAAACCATGTAGAAAATAATTGCAGAAAAACCATGTAGATTCAGCTCAAAATCAAGCCTTTCAAAATATAATCGCCTAAAAACACATTTTGAAATTTCTGTGACGTAATAATTTTGTAATAAACAAATGGGAATACATGCTCCATCCACTGTTATTTCGGCAAAATAATGAAGAAGAGACGATTTTTACCCATGGCAATCTTGTAATTTTTGTGCTAGGCTTATTATTTCAGGCTTTTCCTTTAATTTGTTTGGGTTGCAGGCAAAGAAGTTTTGATGAAGTAATGCCCCAATTTAATATGCATAAAACAATGATGAATTTTTTCTCTTTTTAGCGGAATTATGCTTTTTTCTTTTTAATTTAGCAATGAGAACATTTGTCTTTTCATTGAAAGTTCCTCTTTTTTCGTGTTCTTGAAAAAATATTACATTTTTATGTTTTTCGTACCATTGTAAACATTATTTAAAATTAAACATCAAGATCACTTGAGATTCACACAAAATAAAGTTACACATCACAGAAATTAAAAATCATACATCTAGGTTCAACATAAATTTTTTCTAAAAATAAATCATGCATCGTTCGCACATCACGATTTATATTCACGAGGTTTTTAATTTAATATCGTGATATGTGTTACACGATATAAAATCACACTGCAATTCATGTCCATGTGATTGAAAGTTACTTGTCATAATTTGTGTTTCTCTCAATATTAAGCTTGTCCCTTATACAAAGAAGAAGAAAAAAAGCTGTATTGAACATTATCTCTAATTCTCTGACAATATGTATATTTAATTGTAAAAACATAATTTTTATTATTTTGATATTTCTTGAATTTAAGTATGTAAGTATTTGATTTTTATGCATGGATGTATTCAAGTTCTGGGGAGAGAAAAACTAAAACAGTATTGATATTTTTACTGGCTATCAACATATTACAAATTCTTGGAGCCCTACTGATGTGAATTAAATATGGTTTATATCAGCAATAATCAATTCACACAAAACATGTTCAAATGTTACTGGTGCCAAGCCCCTAAATAGAGAGTAATTTTTCATCTTTCCTTTACAGTAGGGCTGGGCAATATCAGAATTTTGATGTTGTGTTATATTGAGTGCTTCATATCACGATATTATGATATACCGTGGTAATTAAATTGTTATGTATGTTATAAATGCTAGACTTTTTTGCAAATAAAAATTAATGTGTTTAAAGAACATCATTTAAAAAGAGTAGGGTACTTATCCTATATTAGCTTGCAGGATAAGTATCCTATAGAATTAACGAATTATGAAGCATCATTATTTTAAAACAGAAAAATTTTATTAATATAAACATCAATTACTAATATAAACATCAACACAATTATAAACATCAACACAATTATAAACGTCAACACTATTTCTCAAAATTTTGCAACACAATTAAACATAATTGGAATTTTTACTTAGAAAGATCTGCATCTCAGCTTTGTCAGACAATAAAGATGCACGATCTTTTGTAATGACATTGGTTGAACACACTTTCAGGTGGTACACTTGTCCCTGGTATTGCAAAGAATCGCCTCGCAATCAACTGCAATTTCGGAAAAGAGGCGCAATGTCTCTTCCACCACATTAATGGGCATTCCGAAATGCTTATTTTTGAAACATTTAAGTACTCATTCATCTCCCTCTCAGCTTTTGCTATTGGAGTATACTCCCTAGAATTTAAGTCCTCTTCTTCATCTGAGTCAAAAAACTTAGCAAGTCCTTTTTTTTCTATTTGAGTACTGGATGTAGAAGGAACACTCATCTGTGGGTCATCTTGCATAGTATAGGAATCAGCCATAAGTTCAATTGCTCTAGTTTTAACTGCAGACACATTTTCTAGATATTTAACTTTGAATCTTGGATCACACAATGGACAAAGACCCAAAATCAATGCCATTGATTAATCATCGTATTTGGCTTCAAGAGCCCCCAGAATTTCTTTTTTTATACTCCTGCTAACTTCGGAGTCACTGTCATTAACTTGAAGATTTTTTTTTAACTTTACTTAACAGTGGTAGAACGCAGGAAGCTGTAATGTAGTTTCTTCCACTTAAAGATTTTGTCATTTCTTCAAGCAAATTCGTGACGCTTACAAAATCTTGAAGAACACTGATATCAGATCCCTCAAGCATTAAGTGTTTTCTGGAGAGATAATCCAGCAAAACTTTGCAGAGAGGAAGCTGGTTGGACAAAAATCGCTTGCGAGGTTTTGTTGTGCTCCAACGTGTTGGACATGCACTCGGTAAGCTTTCAACAGTCATACTCAATTGCTCTTGAGCTCTCTGTAAGTCTCTTTTCATCTTCCACGAATGAGAAACGGTGTTTTGTAGCTTTTTCAAGAGAGAAATTGCTCTCTTCAAGGAAGACTGTTGTAAAGATTGGTTGACACCAATGTTTATATTATGGGCAAAACATTAAATCTGGTTTACCTTGAGATCTTTGACAGCTTTAACAATGTTAGTGCCATTATCAGATGTTATTGAGGGCAATGTTTTAACATCAATATTCCAATCTTTTAAAGTATTCGTTAACATTTCAATTAAATTTTCTGACGTATGGTCCTCTATGAAATGTTTGCAGTTCAAACACGCACTTAGAAGCGGCCATTCATTAGAAATATAATGAGCAGTCACTGCTAGAAAAGGAGTATTGGTTGTGGATGTCCAACAGTCAGTAGTGATTGCGATATCACAACTCTGTGTGGAAGATATTTCAGCCTTTATTTTTTCAACCGTATCATTATATAATTTCGGGATAGCTACAGTTGAAAAGTGTTTTCTTCCAGGCAACTTATATTTTGGGTTCAAAACCCTCACTATTTCGATGAATTTTGGATTTTCCACTGTGGCAAATGGCTGCATTGATGTTGCAATAAATTTTGCCACAGCTTCGGTGAAATTTTTAGAGGATTTACTGTCCAGCGGTTGAAAATCTAACATAGTTTTTTGACGCTTTTTCACACTTTCATTTGCGTTCTGCTCAGCATCAACTGGAGCTGGAGGATCATCAACATCAATGGCACGTATAATACTTCTTGTCAATGGTTTGCTTGAAGTGTTCAATTCCCTAAATTTTAAAGGATGATGATGCTTTAGATGGCTTGTCAGGTTACTTGTGCCCCCACTTTTTGATCCAACAGTTTTTGAGCATAATTTACATACAACAATATTTTGGTTTAAAATCCGGTCTTTATCATCAGCTGGTAAACCGAAATAAATCCATACAGCACTTTTAGTGTTGGGCTTTGATACTACCTGGCAATATCTTGGACAATCAGTAAGAGCATCCATAACAGAAATGTTCTAAAAAAGAATAATAATGAAATCAATATAAATTTTTTTTTACAAATGTTTTCAGTCTTACTTTGCAACTCAACAATTATCATAATCCATAATGTGATAAAATATTTGCTATTATTGTTATTTTTTTAAATTTTTTATTTAGTTCATAAAACATAATTTCTGCAAAAATAAACATAAATGAAAAAAAAAGTACATACAATCAAAAACCTTCCATCGTACTATTTTAAAATAAGACTGCATATTTTTTTATAAGAAATTTAATTCAAGAAAATTTATTCTTTGATTTTTTAAAATTCCACAAAACCGGGATAGAAACTAGCAATCTTTCAAATTCCTAAAATTCAAGCATTTTCTAATGCAAGTTTTATTTTTAAATTTAAATACAAAAATAATATAATTTTGTTTTAAATAAAATTGCAGCCTTTACTAGAATTTTTCGATAAAATATCAACCAAAAAAAAAAAATCAAAAAAATTTCAAATCCCTAAAATCAAAAAAATTGTTTTCGAAGGTGCTACTTAAAATACTAAAATATTACCTAAATATATTTTTTAATTAAATTGAGAAATTCGATACATTTCCGCTATTTTCTAAAATTCAACAAAGCCGTAATAATAATTTATTTTTTTTTTAATTTGCTGAAATTAAAGTAATTTTTTTATTTTAAGCTATTGTAAAAAAAAGTTAAAATATATTATAAAAGTATAATAATATTAAAATGTTGTATTAAATGAAATTACGGCATTTTCTAGAATTCTTCGTAACATAGATAAAAATGAATAAAGAATTTCAAATCATTATAATCAAAGCAATTTTTTCAAAAGACACTATTTAATATTTAAATTCTAAACTTTTGTCAGCAAGACATTTTTTTTAAACTTAAAATTTTTTAAAACTATAAATTCCCGCAAATCATTGCTAAAGTTCAAGCATTATTTTTAAATGTAGGCTATTTTAAATTTAAATGCAAAAATATTATAATTTTAAAACTGTTTTACATAAAACTGCAGCATTTTCTAAAATTCTTCAAAACATCAATAAAGATAAAAAAGAATTTCAATCTCTAAAATCACGGAAGTTTTTTGCCATTTTAAATACTAAAATATTATTTAAATATATTTCTTTTAAACTAAAACTGCGGAATTCTATAAATTCTAGCAAAACATTGATAGATGTGCATTTGATTTTCTAAAATTCAAAGAAACTCCAAGTGCAAAGTTTCTTAAAATTGCTAAAATTCAAGCATTATTTTTAAATAAAATTGCAGCATTTTCTAGAATTCTTCAAAATATCGATAGAAATGTAAGAAATTTAAATCGGTAAAATAGAAACGATTTTTTTCTGAAAATGCTATTTCAAATTTAAATACTAAGCCATTTCTATCTGAATTTGTTTTGCTTTTTTTCAATTCAAATTGTGAAAATCTATAATTTTCACAAAGCATCAACAGAAATGCATTTTGGGGGTCCGCATCGTGATCTGTCGCGCCACTACATTCAAAACAGTGCAAAATGGATTTTAATTTTTTCAAATTAAAAAATAAATAAAAATAATTATAAAATAAAATAAACGAAGAGGTTTTGCCCGGGGGTTCAAATTCTTCTGTTTTAATTTCTCGCAGGCGGCTGCCTATAAGTTGTCAAGACTTTTTATTCAGTCACAGATCACGATACGGAAATCCCCATTTTTTTCTAATGGAAAGTATTTTTTCTGTTCAACAATAAATAAATGAGATAATTTAAATTTAATACAAAACAAATAATAAAAAAAATTTTTAATTAAAATTGCTGAATTTTGAAACATTTCTCAAAACATCTATAGAAACGAAATTGCATAATTAATTATTTATTAATGTATAAAATATTTATTGCAAATAATAGATACATACCTTGTTTATCTTTATTTCACTGTATTATTCGTTTTCCACAGGAGATCCAAAAAGCAACGTCGACAATCTCGGATATTTTTAAAATTAGAAGCACACTATTCTCAAAATGAAACCAAAATCAGCAACTAGTATACCGTGGGGATTGATATAACGTGCAGATGTTTGAAATCCGATATTGCCAATACCACGGATATGACGCATGCGCTTTAAAGTCAAATGATACTACAATATATTGTATTGACGGTAGGAGTAATTTCTAGCTGCCGAGAGGAGGTGAGGAGGTACCGTAAATATTACGCGCAAGCCTTTGAGTTCTTAACCCCTAAATCAATCACGTGCCATACCGCCACTTCCTCGCCGCCGGTCGGTAGAGGTGAATACCGAGAGGTGCAGGCGTATCGACGTTCACTAACTCGGTATTACCGAAGAATATACTTTTGAATATCATTAGTGCGGTATTAAAGAAATATCGGTAAATGACGGTATTACGGTATATTGCCCAGGCCTACTTTACAGTATTATATTAATTATATTATAAACAAAAATCACACAGAAAATTATCAAATTGAAAGTAAAGGCAAAATACATAAATTTCATAGTTATTATATTGCTGAATTGATTGAAAAAAAAGTAACTCTGAAAACTTCTTGTTTCCTGATGTATTACAGTGGCTTGTAACAAAATATTTTTTTTTTTAATGTGAATTCCAACTTTATAAAGAAAAGTATTAATTTGATTATACAACAAGCCGCTGGTTGCTATTTGCATTACTGCTCCAAAGTTATGTACAATTTTGGTGGTGTTAGAAGGTCATAGATATGAGAGTTATACTCTAAATGTTTGTAAGCGTGTGTAATGTTTGTAAATTCTTCAAGTTATACTCTAAATGTTTGTTAAAACTTACCATTACAGGATATTTTTATATCTTTTAAAAATTTATATGTTTACAGGAAACTTTTAAAAAATTCATAGAGATTGTAATATAACACAATTTTACTGATTTGGGAGAATATTCTTTAATTTTCCAGCAACCTGAAATTAAAAGCTTGTACTTTGCATGTTAAAGTGATCTATTTTTAAGATTTATAAAAAAAATGTAGAGCAATTAATTTTAGTTAATAATCTAATCAACAATTTAGTGTGTACCAAACCTTGTGCTCAATATATGTTTTGAAATAGAATTTAATTTCGTGAAGCATTAATCTCTTTCTATATTAACTGGAAGTAAAATGTATGCTTAAATCTTTTCAGCTCCCCAGTTGCAAAATACACCTGTTGTGCCAATCTTAGGTTATGGAGCTCATAGTCAAAGTGTCTTAGGGCTATCATCTCAACAATCTCAGGTAATTGCAGTTCAAACATTTTAATGTTACAATGATGTATTTTTTAAGCATGTAGATCTTCTCAATTCAAGTGGACATTGTGAACATCATTAAAATTTATAATATTGGAGTTGATCTCCACTATTTCCAAAGTACTAATGCCTCTTTAAATTAGTATTTGATATATTTTCTGTTGTTGTTGTTGTGTCCAATCCTTCAGGATCTAGCAACAGGTAGATCAGATCCATGAGACCATTTACCCTAGCAAAGTCCAGCACCAGAAGTGGACTTGCATGTACATCTTCCTGAGCTAACCCCAAACAATCGATCATATGGAGAAAGGGAAGAGCTGCTTCTAATGGCAACAAGTACCTGGAGCACCCTGGGGCAGAAGACTGACTTTGCTCCATTGCCTCCAGGCCTTAGCTGAGCATAATGGAACGGCCTTCACGCCTTGGGTGGCCCTACCAAGGGAATACACTTCTGATGTACTTCACCCCTTCCGCCCAGAAACACCCCCTCACCACTATGAGGCAACAATATATTTTCTTATTCTTATGTCTGTCTGCTTCTTAAGTATTAAATCAAAAATACAGTTGAACTGATTTATTAAAAACCCTGATTTAACAAGGTCTTTAGTTGGTTCGTATAATGTGAAAAAGCTTGGATTAAACCTTATAATTACAGCAAGTCATGGTCATAACTGCCAACTCTATTGGAATTTCCAGTAGGCTACTGGATTTTGCCAGTTTCTCTTGGTCTACTGGTTTAATAGAAATACTAATGGTTTATGTACATTTTGCAAATTTTCCTAAAGCTGAGTAAGTTCTCTTAAAAAAGTCCCTATTGAAATAGAATTTTTGTGCAAATTATTATTGCTTGCTGGATTATTTAAATAAGTGCCACTAATACATGAGGAAGTGAGCCTCATTTAGGAAATTCAATTAATTATATTTAAAAGAATTAAATGCCTATTACTATTCAAAATTATGAATAAACATAATACATTACATTTCAAGAGTATTTAATGTGAAATCATAACTGGAAAATATTGCAGTTTTGATGACTATAAAAATCCTTAAAATTCCCTGACTGTAAAATATTTAGTTAATTTTGCAGCAATTATCATGCAATTTATGTTATTTCGTAAAATCTGCTGGATTTTTTCCTATCCATGTTTGCAGCTATGCATGATTTTAAGAAAGAATTTTCCTTGGAAGATTCTTTAAATGCATTAAAAATCATAAAAAGGGTTTAAAAAGAATTTAATGCTTGTGTCTTGTTTTGACTCAGACGAAAGCAATAACTGACAAAGGATGTTATGCAAACCGTTGAGTTTATAGACCAATGTTACTCTAGTATCTGCTCTAGTATCATAATCCTCATCAAATGTTTGTAAAATGTTGAATTTGGCAGTGATGGAGAAACAAACCAATGCTTACTGCATCCATAGATACAAGTTTCTGAAAAATAATACACTTTTCAGTCAATAGGCGTTTGTGATAATGTATTTAACACCATTTCATATTTATACATCAAGTAATTACTGAGTTTCAATCACAATAAAGAGAAAATTCAGATGTTATTCAAATCAGTATAAATAAGAATATAAATAGTAAAACATTTAAAAACATTTTTTAGCTTATTTTTATATATTATATTCTGAGTATTTGACAGGCGCAGGTTTAACGAGCAAATTGCCTCACTCCCTACGTTTTTGTTATTGACATGTTTCATTGTATATTTAAATGCAAAATATTTGAATTTTTAATAAAATGATTATGAAAGCTTGATTAGGTGGAAGCTTTATTTTTAACTAAATTACATCTTTACTTTCAGGCTTCTGCTGCATCTGTGACAACTTCTTTGACTGCTGCCAGTAATCAAACTTTGCAGCAACAACAGCAGCAATTAAGACTTCAAAGGCTACAAATGGAGCGTGAACGACTGCGTTTAAGACAACAAGAAATATTGAGAGTAATGAAATCTATGATTTGCTGATCTTCTTTAAGACTTGTACTTTGAATTTCTTAAAACCATTATTGTTGTTTTAAACTGCATTTGATTTAAACAAATTAAGCAGAGGTGATTGTATTTTGGGTGTACTCCGGCATTCTTAATTTTTCGTATCACCTTTCTGGGGCTAAAAATTTAGAGCAGGGCCTGCAAATTTTCTGAATATATCACTGAATTCAAAGGCTAATTGACCATTGGATTCAAAAAAAAATTTCACAGTATTCTGCAATTTAAAATTGTAAAATTTGCTACAAGTTTTGAAACTTTTGCTACGTCTTCTTAGAGAAACTTTTGCTACATCTTGTTAGTGAAACTTTCACAGGCATGTGGTTCTTCCACCAATTCTTTTGATTTGGCATATTTTTACCATTTTGAATATTTGGATCTGATGGTTGGGTATGGGCCTTCTTTCCCCAACAACAATTAAAAATATCAGAGTGATTTACGCAGTGGCTGAACTTGAGAAGCAAAGCTCTTGCAGAAATAAATATTTATTTGAATGCTGTGTAACATGAATTACATTGCAAATGATCAGATGAAAAAGTTAACTTACATAATAGTAGCTTTAACAAACAAAGGGAGAGAGGTAGCATTCTGGTTGTATCATCCTTTTAAACTTTGAAATTTGCTGTAATTGACCAATTACAAGCTACTGAGCATCTTGCATAAATCATTGTACGAGTGGGTGAAGAGTTGAGTAGTAACTGGCATCTTTCATGTGGAGTTTGTAACCACTCCTTATGATTTTATTTTATTTTATAACCGTTGTTGAACAGCTGACCCAATTTCGGGTTTACGACTACCAATGTTCAACTCCGTAACCTTGTAATTTTGAATCAATCCAGGGGGCAAGGAAATACCTGGATCAGTACCCCCAGAGGTATGATTTGTTTGGGAACATGGAGGACTTTGAGACTCGACAGATTTACAGACTTACTCGACAGACCTCTTAGACATGAGCCCTGTGCTGTTGAACTTTAATGGCATTATTCCGTGACTTAACTAGAATTAAACCAAGGGCATAGATTCTGCTGATTTGATTTGAAGCACTTATCAATCATATTTCCTACAGGAACTGCACCGGAACCTGCTAATATCGCAATATTTATTTACCCAATTTATAGTCAAACACCCAGTTTCGTATTTACTTGATTTGCATTGCGATTCATATTCATGGCATTTAAAACTCCAATATCGCAGTTTGTTGTTTAAAAGTAAATGTCACAATTCATATTCGCAGGCATTTAAATTCTAATTTGTTAATGTTGAAATTTATATATTTATATATAAAAATTGTTAATTGTCTTTAGAGAAAAATTTTTAACAAAGGTTTTTTCCATTTTTTAGAAATAAAATCATGCAACGCTCACAACTTGTTGCTGATAGAAAATTTAGAAATTGTTGCTTGTGCTAAAATAATGATAATGATTTAATAAGTTTTCTTAACCGCCAAAAAAATTTTAGATCCATCTGGTCTGGTCACTAGGAGACTGAATCTGGAATCTGCTAATATTGTACAAATAATTCCTATTTTTCATAACAATATAGTGTTTCAAAAATTTCATTAATAAGCATGAAATTGGTTTTTTTCTGATCCCAAATTAGGATTTAATTGCTCAGGAATAGATTCAGTGGAGTAATTATTCTTGATATAGTACTTTAATGAGTTCCAAAAAAAAATAATTTTTCACTATGAAGTAAATTTTTTAAATAGTTTACTATATTTGTTTATATATCATTATTTTCAGCTTGTTATTTTTACTTTACTTTGCATAATTATGTTACCTCATATGTAAAAATAATTTAATAGGAATTAGTTTATTTTAATAAAATTTTTCTCTTATCTCTTTTTAGAACTCAAATTTAGGAAATTCAAGTCCAACACTCAATGTAAGTTTCTTTTGTAATGTGTGTTTTGTTTTTTCATTAGTAATCATCAAATGATAAAAAAAAATAATAAAAAAATAAACAATATTAATGTAATGTAATCTTATCTGTCTCAAATTTTGGCGTAAACATTGTAATTTTTTGTGTGTGCACTATACATTGATAAATTATTTATAGATAGATTATACATTGAAAAACTGACTATACAAGTTTTTTCATACTTTAAGTGTAAACTAATTTCTTAGCAATAAAAAAAAGAAAATATTTTATTTCTTCATTCTATCGTCTGGTATATTTCGTCATTTCATCTGCATTCATAAAAATTTCGAATTGATTTCTAGATTTTTGCAGTTTATTTATTTTTAAATATGTGTTAGGTTTGCATTCATACATTCAGATTGAAAAATTTAGGCCAGGGCAGAGAAATAAGAATTATATGCTGGAAACAAGAAGAAAAATCAGATAATCATTTATATCTAATTGTATTCAATTTAAAATATCCTTTATAATTTCAAATGCAGTATAATTCTATAAATAAGACTAATATTTCGATGTACACTTTTTTTAATTTTTTTTAGGTAAAGTAAAATTCTGCCTGTTTTTAATTAATATCTAGCCTACATTTATTTGCTATCTTTACGGATGTCATTAAAATAACAAAGAAGATACTTTTTTAAAAAAAATTTTGGCTGGCCCTATTCACTGATTTATAATTTTTTTTCGAGTAATAATTTTTATTTCATTATTAGTCTTAAAGGCATTACTTTCTTACACAGATGTTTAGATCACTTTTTCTTTAATTTATCGAATTTATTTTGGAACAATGTTACAGGAATATCTTATGAGAAAAACATTGCAAGAAGAAGGTGTTGCTAATTCATCCTCATCAAATAGACACACTGATGCATCTCAATCTAATTCAACTAATATAGACCCCTTTTTAAGTGCTGATGCCGATTTTCATTCCCGCCAAGAGAGCGGTGACAGTGGTTTAGGACTGAGTTCTAATTACAGTTTACCCAATACTCCTGAAGATTATTTGATGGGCATGGATGAAGGAACAGAAGGTAAGAAATTGTATTATTCAGTTATATTTTAAAATTGTTCAGTTATTTAAGTTTGTGCAAAGAAAATTCTAATTGGGTTGGAGAATGATATGTTTTGTAAAAAAAATTTGCTGTTTAAATGAGGAAAATGACTGTAATAACTGAAAATACTGTAGCAAAATATATCAAATTTTAACAAGAAAATCTGCAGTGATATCCTTGATACCGATTGTAGCTGCTCCCTATCTTTGATCAAGTTGGACATGGTATACTTTATTTTGTGTTGGCATATGTTTCATAGCCCACTCCTGTATAGTTAAAGCAGAAGACTTTTTTTATGGTAGGAGAACTATTGTTGTTGAAATAAAATTTTAAAATCCCATATGTAATTATCAGCAAGCTTTAATTGTTTTATTGCTAAAGTTGATTGACCAGAGCAAGGTTCCAAGGGGTCAAAGAATTTTATTTTAACCCCTAAAGTCAGGGAAAGCTGCAATTTTTTTTTTTTTTTTTACAAAATTCTAGAATCCTAGAAATGGGGAAAAAGAGTTACATAAAAGCCTTGTGCAATGGAGAGGCAGGTCACAAAATATTATCTTTAAATGAAGATTATCATCAGAGTGTCATTAAACTGAGACTCAATCAATAGCACAAGATTAGAATGGGTTATTTCTATTGTAGTAATAATAATGTGAAGAAAAAAAAGCTTTTTCCTCCTGGGAATGTCTATTCTTTATTAATTTACATCTTAAACCTCTTAATTTACTGTATTGTATGAATAGAGCATACTATAAGTATTATTTTCACATGAAGCATTTATCAAGATCTATATATATATATATATATTATTTCTTTTAAAGATGTACTACTTGATATTGCTGAGTTGAACTTAGAACCTATACCTGGTGGAGCTTTAGACATGGTTCCTGAAAACATGGATTCTGATGATTTAGAACCAAGCTTACATGTACGTTATGCATGCATTCAATGCTTAATATATAAAAAGTTTTTTTTTTTTTTTAAGGGACCTTTAGCTTTGTATTTTTTTAAACAGGAAAGGCAAACTATTCTAAGATTAAGGGTTACAAATAAATACTATAATGTTAAACCAAAAATTAACATTACTAATTATTTGTGTTAACCTCAAAATTAGTGAGTTTTTGTTGCATAGCTGAGCAAGTCCGTCATATAAAAGAATTCAGTTACTAATACGTTCAGTTCTAATACGTACGTATGTATCAATAAAACCGATAATATTTCTTTTCTCGCGTTGGCAACAGTTTTCATTTTTAATTGTAGGCGTTTTGTAAAAATCTGTAAACTTTTTTTCGTATTTATCCACATAATTAAAAAGTTGTGAACTCATTCCGTAAACACGATAGCATTTGTCTTCGATTCTCACCAAATTCTAACCAAATATGTGTGTGCCACATATTTGGTTAACGGTTGGTTGGTTTTGAGTTCTGAAATAGTTCCTTTTCATTGGCAGAAATGAGAAGTGTTATGCTATTTGAAGTACTTTGTACAACTAAATAAGATTCTTTTCACAACACTTAAATATCTACTTTATTTTCTTCATCAGCAAAGAATTCTGTTAGGTTAAAAACATTTTGCTAAAAACAAAAACAAAAAACGAATTCTAAAAGAAATAAAAATAAACAGCTCAAAAAATAAAAATGCTGTTGCCAGCCATAGAAATTTTTGAAAGTAACTTAGCAACATAAATCAAAATGACATACAAGTGCGGCTAGATCAAAATTATAAAACCTGAGCCCATGACGTAAAACTATTGCTATTTTATTTTGAGTTGAGCGCTTTACTATTCCTCGTTTTGTTTTCAATTGTAGGCGTTTTGTACAAATCTCTAAACTTTTTTTTCGTATTTATCCACATAATTAACAAGTTGTGAACTCATTACATAAACACAATAGCATTTGTTTTCAATTCTAACCGAATATGGGTGTGCCACATCTCCGATTGTCGTCGAGAAAAAAACGGTTGGTTGGTTTTGAGTTCTGAAATAGTTCCTTTTCATTGGCAGAAATTAGAAATGTTATGCTATTGCTATTTTATTTTGAATTGAGCGCTTTACTATTCCACGTTTTGTTATATTATTAGTTATGAGCTAAATGCTGTTTTATTATTTCATATTTTAAGTTAATATTTTGTTTTATTTTAAGTTAAATTTTATTAGAGTTAAATTATAATCTACGTACCATACATAACAATCTACGAAGAAGAGAGAGCCGCTCTAATGAAACTCCAGAAGAGCAATATCAGTGGAGAAAGTTTTATTTTAACTGACAAATACTATATTATAATTTTAACTTTTTCTATGACTATACTCATTTTCTTACTCTTTTCTTTGTTTTTTATACATTTTGTATTTTTGTGATAAAATAAACTTATAGTTCTGCTTCTGAACACTGGTGATAACAAGTCCATATTATTAGGGTGGCGCCCTTCAGAGAATTAAAAATACAAAATTATCTTCATCGAGGCCGATGCTTTACATCCGGCTTTCAGAGGCAGACTACTATTTCATATTGTTTTACAACACATGGCTTTAGCCCTCTGGTGGGAAAGACTTTAAAACAAAACTTACAACAGTTACTTTTCTCAACAACTGAAATTTAGAATAGTGTGATTAAGAAAAATATGTGAACTGTTTGCAATTTCAAAGTAATATTGAAATGTACAGGTTTAGAATTTTCTACGGTGAAAAGTTTTCGGAACTTCAGTGTTCAAAAAAGTATACAAAAGCTAGACGTCGCAATCCGAAATGAACAGCGAAAGCGATTCCGGGGTTGGCGAGCAGGGGGCGAAGCCTCCTAGTTTATTATTATTACACTTTTATAATTAATGCTTATTACTTGGAATGCAAGAATATCCTTTTGATACTGTAATGCTTTTTGAAACTTTCTAATAAAGAAAAAAAAATTCTTTTTTTTTAAAAAAAACTAATGTATTTTATTGTATTAAGTCTTATTTTATTTAAAATTTCAATATTAAGGACAAGAGATATAAATTATAGAAAAAGTGAGGTATAAATTATATGTATAAAACTCCATTTATTTTGAAAATCCTTTTTATTTATTTTTTTATTTATTATATTTATTATTATGATTTTGCTATTACTTTCTGTTTTTGATTTTAGCATTTTGCTGAAGCTATGTCATCATTTAGACTAGACTGCACTGAAATTTAAATATTATAACCTTCTATCAGGACAATTAAAGTTTAGCTTAAATAATCTATATAAACCAATTTCTTTAATCTCAAGGAAACCTATTGTTATAAACAGAACCTTAAATTTATATATTATGTTATATTTTCTCTATTTTAGCAAATAGGGCTGAGAAGATTTATTAAATCTCGGTTTATTTCTAGAAAAACTAAGTTCTTAATTTACAAAATTCTTGTCAGGCCAGTCTTTGCATATGATTCTGAAGCTTGGACAATGACAAAACTGGAGGAAAATTGTATCTCAATATGAGAGAAAGATTTGGCGGAGTATACTTGGTGGTGTAAATGAAAACAATAACTGAAGGAGATTTAACTTAACCTGTACAAGATTTATCCTGATATTATTAAATACATTAAAATAAATAGAATGAATTGGATGGCCCAACATTATTCACTGGAACAAGAAAGCAGGGAAGGCCGCAGTTAGGATGGGCTGACTCGGTGGAGTCTGATTTTCTTTCAATTAAGAAAGAATTGGGAGATAAATCAGAAATCGTTATGGAGAAATCTTCGGGGAAGGCATTTAGCTATCTGGCCAACTCTGAAGATAATGATATTAGATTTGTTTCTCTAAATATATTTTATTTATTCAATGTTTCATAGTTTTTTCTAAAACATAAGAAGTTAATGTTAAACGGAATAATTATTCTTAGAAGTAAAAAAAAAAAAAAATTTCATTCACTCCAACCCTATTTCAATTATCTTAATATTGCAGATGATTTACTTTGGATATTTATACAAAGAAAATACTGATTCAATCAATCAAAAGCGACAAAATTCCATGCCAAAAATTTAAGTATCTTATAATATGAAGTATTTTATCGATTTCATTTAAAGGAAAAATAAAAAAAACTTTAAAAAGCTCAATATTTTCTTGAAACAAACATTTAAAAACTTATAAGACATTATTTAACTTTGTGTTACATTGTGAATGCAGAAAAGATGATAAAACTCGTTATATACTGCAGAAAACCTATTAGTTTATATATTGGAAATGTAAGTTTTAATGCAGAGGAATGAAAAAACTTTAAATATGTTAAATAAAGATATTTCATTGTGTGTACTAAGAAAATTAATATTATCCCATAATAAAAGAAAGTATGATGTTTTGTTCTATATTTACTTGGGTTATAAAAAAAACTTGCAAAGACTTGTGACATTTTAGATTATTAACCTAGTTACTTATTTACACATTACGAAGTTCTCTACAGTTTACGAAGAACCGTGGCCTCTTTTACCACACAACTCCACTTTCTCTGATCCTTAGCCTTTATCCTTCAATTTTGAATTTTTTTATTTATCTATTTTTTCAGATTTCTTTCTACCTCCTCATCAAGCCATTTTTTTCTATGGCGTCCGACCTTTCTCTCCCTTTGTTGCTCTTTCCTCACTCATTCACTCCAGATACCCGTGCCATTGTATTCTTTCAGTTTTTTTAAATTTCTTTATAGTTTACCAAACTCTATATTACTCCTAATTCTCCATCTTTGATTGATCCATATATTTTATAGAAAATCTTTCTCTAAAAAGTAATAAGTATTTTTTCTTTATACTATGAGGTAGTCCAAGTTTCTGCTAAACATTTGACAATGAGCCTAATTATTGTTTTATTATTGTAGTTTCAATTTTCTTGAAAGTGGAGATAATTTAGGCATTGAAAAGTTTATTAATATACTAATAAGTTTAATTGCCTGAGATTTAAATCATTAAAAATTAGCCAGAGTTGACTCAATTTCTTCAATTGTGCCTTGTTAGTGTAATTTAGTAGTGAATAAAATTGAAAGTTCTTGATTTTTTTTTTTTTTGTTTTTTTTATTATTTTAATGTCTATATTTTCTTATGCTTTGTGTGATTGTTACTTCTAACTCCCTTTTATGTTTTAATCAATATTACTTGTTTTCAAATGTACTGAATATCAGTTTTATTATAGGAGGAATTGAATCCAGATATTTTGTCTGACGTTGAAGCACTTCTCAACAAAGAATCTGTTATGAAATGGTTGTAAACAAACAAGTTTTTCGCAATAATGGAAATTCGTTTTTAGAAAGAACTTGTTTCTTTTATACAAGATGCATTGAACAATTTTCTGATTTCTTTGTTTTAAAAGTTGTGGACTGTTCTTATTATGTATTTCTTTTTATTATTAGTCTAAAGGTCCAGGTGTATTTAGAAATTAGTTATTTTTCTCTCAATTATAAATTTTAATTTTTTCTATACAAAATGTTGAAAGTTAATAGTACTTTGAAATTTTGTGTTACTTGAAATTTTAATCTTTTATATTTTAAAATGTACTGTTGAAGTTTCTGTTTTAATGCTGTGAGTTATTTAAATGTGCACAGCTTAATAATATTATGAGCATGAGCAAAATTAAAAATGTTTTTGTCACTTATATTTATTTATTAATGTTCAATTTAATATCTGAAATTTAATCAATATTCAAATAAAACTACCAGTTAAGTTTAGTTTTGTTACATGCTGAATCATAGTTTATAATCTTTCTAACAGCATTTTTAAAAAGAATAATAACTATTATAAATAGAGTGTATTTTATGCACATATTTGTAGGGTTAACCAAATGATTGCAAAATTAGTTTGAACCTTAGTATATTATTTATTGAATTGATTTTTTGTTTGGTCTGCTGAATATTTAGAAATTATGATTTGTTTATAACAAACATAATAATTCATAAAATAATTTAACTGTTTACTTAAATCAATTACAATTATTTAAATCTTTTTTTTTTTTAAATCAGCTAAATTTTTTTATGAAAAAAATATTGATTTAAATCAACTGATTGAAAAAAAATTGATTTTAAGTTTACAAAAGGCATTTTATTATAAGATTATTTAAATTTTGTTGATTTTCATAGTTTTAAAATTTATTATTGGGTATTATAAATTTTCAATTACTAAAACTATATTTGTATTTAGTGCATAATAAAAACCAGCACTTTTGAAATGACATTTTAAAAATCTTATAATAATGTCTCTAGATTTTATTCAGATTTATTTATGTAATTGTAAAAAGCAGTTTTTGAATATTGAATTTTCTACAAAAAAGCAAGATAGCTATGTATTTGTTACTTTAAAACATTAAAAGGAAATTATTCTAATATGGCATAAATATGCAAAAATTAATTCAGATAGACTTTTTCTTATAGTAATATTTTTTTAAATTATAAATTGGTAAGTTTTAAATTATTCTATTTAAAAATATTTTTCAAACTACAATTGAAGTAAGTGCCTGCTCATATTAAATAAAACAATCTTGTCATTTCTAAAGTTAAAAAGAAAGGTACTCAACAAATATAAAAGTAATTATATAAATTGTCTATTCAAGTCTATTTTTCAGTAATTAAAAGACAAATCCTGAATAGTAGTAAATTAGTAAAGCTTCTTTAGTAGAAAAGTATATCAAATATTTCATCAATAAAGAATATAAGTGCTTAAAAATCTTTGTTATTGTTGATATTACTTGGTGTCCTGTGCCAGAAAAGTTAGTAGGGAAAAAAAACTGATTCTTCTTGAGTTAGTCTTCTATTGTGCCTTTTTATCAGTGCCTTAAAAGAAATGTTTTAAATTTTTTTAATATGTTTTTCTGTATTTAATTTATTAAATGTTTTATGCATATAATTTTCCACTATGAAAAAAACTTGGGACATTTATTTTTCATCTTGAAAAGCACTTCATTTGCGACAACTGTTTTAAGTGAAAGTGTTGTGCCATTTCATTATTTTGTGTATTGTTTGTTTTTGTGTATTTTAATAGAACTGTGTTTTTTGTCATTTATATATGAGATAAAAAATGATAATCATGATTTTACACAGAGTAATCCCTTAATTGTACAGGGAGCATAAAATCCAATGTATTTGTGAGAATGGTTATGGAGGATCAAAGCATAAATCATTCTTGTGTAAGTTAAATTGTCCATTTCTTTACTGATCAGGTATTTTTGAATCGTTTGTTATATTAAAACAGCTAAATTAAGAATTTCTTTCATTTTTCTATGTTATGCAACTTTTAAAAAAACTATTAAGTGTTTGAATCAAGTGCCTTTATAAAAGTCTTAAAGTATGACTCCATATTTTTATAGTGTTTTGATTATTCCACTCTAGAAGGGAAAAAAATTTTAGCGCTTTCTCTCCTTCTCTGTGTAAAGATATTGATGTGATTAAAATCTTATATTGCTTGCTACAACTGCAAGTAATCCAAGATAAGATGACAAATCATAAAACAGGCTGTTCAATCTTGTCACATGTTTCTCATTTGATAAAATGCCCGAAGTGCGAAAGATTCTTTAGTCTTTATTTTATGATCTGAAGGTATGAAATCTCACGTGAAGACAAGATTACTTGAACATGTTTTTGTTTTTTCCCCTTCATTTAATGCTTATCATTTTGTATTATTTGCCATATTTTTCTCATTTTACCCTTTATAGATTTTTGAAACCCATGCCATATTTCGTTTGTGTCAGTAGCTTGTGCCAAACAAACACTGCCCAGTGTTTGATTTTAGCTCGCATTTCATTTGGTCATAAATATTTATCGTGTATTAGGGATGCTTAAATAGGATTTTAAATTATAAAATTTCAAGATATAATGGAGAAATTTCAATAAGCAATCTGCTTAGAAAATAAATTTATGGTAATATCTCTAGAATCTAACTAATGGAGAAATTAAATTTCTTTACGATATACATTTATCCAATCATGAACTCAAATGAAATTAGAAACATTTCCACGAGATACTTCCCAATGTAAATAATTCACCATCCTAGAATAGTTTTAGAATGATACATAATCAGATACTTATTTTAAAACAAAATCACGCAACTAAGCACTTGCCAAACCAGTGTATCTTGTAAACGCATAATTTCAATATCTATTCGTTGTTAAAGATCATTTTATTGGTAATAATTATTTTTTATGTATTAATGAGAAATAAACTTATGCTCTAATTTAAGTATCCCTGCTACATTTCATTTGCATTATTCATTTTATCATCTACCCAATGCCATATAGTAATATGCATTTAATTGTTTATTGTACTTTGAATACTGAATCATTACTGTTAATCTTTTTCTGTTTGCTAAACTCTCACATCATTTGCTGTTGATCTTATATTTCCAAGCACAGCAATTTTTACTATGGATAAGAGAAAGCTAATCATCAAAATTGTCATCAATTACTCTTTTTGTATAAACTCAAATTTGTGGAATAATAAAATTTTATTCAGACAAATGGTCACTTTTTTAATAAATACACATTTTTGTAGCAAAATAAAACAATAGTTTATTTATACAAGACATTTACATAATATGAAACAACTCAAAAGTAACATTCAATACAGTATCTAATATATTAAAGTGAGCAAATGAAAAGAATATGGAACTTTTAACGAAGCTAATGGATACAAACAAAGACTTAAACCCCCCTTTTTTTAATCTTGCCTTACTCCAAGTTATTCTAGATAATTACAGCCTTGATAAAGTAGGATAACTTGAACTAGACAAGTAGATAAACTGGAAGATGAGCTAAAAAATGTTTTTGTGGAAAAGCTTAGCATTAATGAAAAGTTGAAGTTCTAAAGTTAAATTCACGGAAATTCAGCTCAATGAGCATTATAAAATTAAATAAATACAACTAAAACAAAAGTTTGAGGTAAAGTATGTTTCATAAATATCTAAAAAATTGTTTATCAAACTTAAAAAGAAACTTAAGCAAGGACTAGATAGATGAAAAGCCTTGTACTACAAATAAGGGCATGTTTACATATATATAATATATCTGTATGTGATTATTATATACAGATAAAATTATCTTATATACAACTGCAATATAATCCCCATACAGCATAGCTCACCTCTCTCATACAGGTCATTCATTCATACTCCATTAAATACCATTTATAACTGAATATATATATATATAAGATCATTTCCATATCTAATGTTAGCAAAACTTCCAAGATGTTCTGATATAGAAATCTGGACTTTTAAGAGTACATTAGATCTAGTTCTTGTTCTTTTTTTACATGTCATAGAAAAGGATTGCTACAGTTGCTTTTGGGACCTACTTGGTATCCTAAATTGCTGGATGGAACCTGTAAAATTACAAAAATTATTAAAAAATGCCCATATATTTCGCTTATTATCAAATAAAATAAATTAATTGCTTTTTAATACTCAATAGGGGAAAGAGAGGTTAAGATCGGGTAATTAAGATTCAAGAACCTGTTTGAGTTTTAACTGTTCAATCCAGAAACTGCCTAATTTAATCAAGATATTCATTATTTAGTTGTGTACAATATATCATGTCTGAAAAGTCTACTATTTCTTTAGTCCACATTTTTTTCATAAATGATTTTTTCTTCTAGAAAATATCAAATCACCTGAACTTACCCCCACTAGTGGGGGTAAGCCCAGGGTTCATATGTAAACTTGATAGGAAATTTGGAAATAGAATTTCTGTGAAAAGGTAAAATAATATGTACAACATTATAAGAATATTATCTACAAAATTCACATGATAACCCACTGACAGTTCTGCACGTAAAAAGTTGCATTTTAACCTGCAGTCTTCTTTGCGTAGTAAAACCGGTTTTCCCATGTTAATAAATAGGGGAGAAACCTACCAATTTTGCCCATTTTCTTAACCGCCAAAGGGTTAAAGTAATCTCTCTCCATTCCAATAAAGATTTTGTGGGCCCAAAAAAGAAAAATTACATTCGTTGAACCTTTCTTCTACATTCGTTGAATCTTTTTTTTTTTTTTTTGTTAGTTAGAAGATGCATTATTACAATATGAATTATCAACATATGATGATGACATCAGATAAATCAGGGATTTAGGTCATTTTGTTTTAATGTTTTCCTTTCTTCTTTTTTTTTTTTGGTCACTACAAAACAACTTTCTTAATAGCATATTCTTACATATATCATTTTCCCCTTCTCTCAATCAGCTTTATACGGTGAGGGTAGTACTCGGTTTTACCCCAAGAGCAGAGGTTATCTAATTGAAACATAAACATGCGATTACTAAACTAAATCCTCCATTTTTTTTTAAAGTATGAATCATTATCTGTCCTTATCATTTATTAATAAACACTTAGCTGAGCTAAGAAGATTTTTCACTACAGTAATGGGCCATAAAAAATAAGGATTCTTTGAAGAAAAAAAGAACACAGAGTTGACATAGTAAAACAAATTTATCAATGTAGATGTCATGAATTTAACATAACAATATGCCAATCTGAAGCTCCTTTTTACCTAGCAGATATAATTTAAGAGTCTGTCCACTAGAAAACAGAACTAATTCCGGCTGAAGATAGGCACCTACCCGGTCTTATTCCTCTCTCCTCTGTTTAATTTTCTTTGTTACTCAATCAGATAGTGCAAGTTTTCTCTTTTCCCAAACAGTCACAACTAAGATCAGAATCCTTTCACTGGTCAGAAAATTTTAATGAAAAAAAATTTATAAATTTATTCAGTCACATTGCAGTTAATAATCAAATGCGGATCCCAGGACATTGCGATATCTACGGCAATGAACAGGCCGATATGCTGGCTAAGAAAGGCACTCAACAGTCGAGCACTCTTAAATCCTTTCATTCGGCAAGACACTATATCAAACGTTTTATGAGACAAAACTGGAAAGCGTTGCTCACTTCTCGTATTTCTTCAAGAAGTTGGAGGAACGGCTTAGAACAGGGTATTGCCGATAAGCCCCGCAATAAAGCTGTTGCAGAATTCAGACTTGCGGCGGGTCATGATTGCCTGGTGAACCACCTCTGCCGCATCGGCATTTTCGCTGACCCAAATTGCCCGTTATGTTTGAATAATGAACTTATGGACAGGAACCATCTATTGAGATGCTCGGCTCTGCGCGGGAACTCAGAGGTGAGGCGCTACTGAACTGCCAGACATCTGTTAACGAGATAGTGACTTTTTTCTCTTACTCGTTGACTGTTTTTGTAAGAGTTCGTCATTTTCTTTTGCCATTAGAAATAAATAAAAAAAAATAATCAAGTGCTAACTTTATTGTAACAATTACTAGCCAAGGAGATCATTTATTGAAATTATTTATTGAAAATTTTTTTATATTTAAGGTTTAATTCAATTCGAAATGCAAATTTGCTTTTAAAAAAAGGGCGGTGTTAACAATTTTATGTTTGAAATTGTTTCTTAGGAATAAACATATTTATAGCTAAGCAGTATCTTTCTGTGTTTAAATTAATCTGTTTAAAAACATTAATTTGTTAATAGTTTTAAATTAATTTGTGTATTATAAAATCCATAAGTGACTGCAATACATATTGAGAGAAGGATTGTGCGTTTTAGATGCAAAATTGAAGTATACAGTAAAAATGTGCAAGATTTTTTTCTTCATTTTGTTATCATCATTATACTTCTGTAAAAATCAAAGAATTTTATATCTGAAATTGAATGGGAACCCTAGTAATTAGGAAAAATTATTTGCTAGTTATACAATAGTTTGCATTGCTAACTTTTAGTTTAGTTGTTATCAATAGAACTTGTGATCATAAATGAGATAATTATTCAACCCCTCCACACTTAAAAGCCAAATTAGATGCACAGTATGTAAAAACAAAAAAAAACAAAATTACCCACCCTGAAAAACTTTTGATCTCATGATGGGATTTTCATGTGTTTATATTTCTTTTCAAGACAGTAGTGTTTTCCGGATAACATTTAAGTTCGTCACGATAGGGGGGGGGGGATTGCCCTCTCTGACTCTCTACTGGCGCCACCCTTGGCCTTTATCCTTCAATTTTGGGTTTTTTTTTTTTTTTTCAGATCTCTTTCTATCTCATCAAGCCATTTATTTCTAGGGTGTCCGACCTTTCATTTTTTTTGTTGCTCTTTCCTCCCTTATTCACTCCAGATACCTTAGTCATTATATTCTTTTTGTTTTTATTAAATTTCTTAATAGTTTACCAAACTCTATATTACTCCTAATTTTCCATCTTTGATTGGTCCATATATTTTCCTGAAAATCTTTCTCTAAAAAGTAATAAGTATGTAACACCCTGAAAAACTTTTGATCTAATGATGGGATTTTCATGTATTTATACTCAATCTTATAAGTTAGAGAGAGTGACCTCAAATATGCTAATTTGTTAACGCAGACAATATTTTAAGTTACAAAATCAAGCACATAAATGTAATTTTTCTAAATAAACATAATTTTGGAAGTTTGTCCTTCTTAGAGGTTGCCTCCATTGACTTCAAAATTGTTATCGAAGGTACATGATTTTGATTTTAGTCAGTGTCATTTTGTTGGAGCAAAAATGCCACTTCTGCTGATGTCATGAAAAAATGTTTCAAGGAATGAAATTAGCGTCGATAAAAATGACTCCAACTGATATATTTATGGGTGAAAACAAATTTACCAATCATAAATGATAAAGCAATTTTAAATAAACAATGATGCTTTTTGTTTAGTTTGCATTTAATTTTATATCATAAAAATTAGTTAGCTTTAAAAGATGAGAAAATGTTTGTTTGCAAGAGATGCTTATTTTTCGATTATAAGTAATTAATGGTGATTCTTTTTTGTACAACATACAATAGGCGGAATAAACTATTTTGTTTACCTAACCAGGAATAATACTTAAAGAGAAACAAAAAATTACTTAAACTGTAAATATAAATGTAGTCAATATTCTTACAGTAAAAACAGAGCAAATTTAAATTTTTTTTCAGAGGATTTAAATTAACACTATCATAAATAGTTACAAATTTTGGCATTTATCTATTTAAGGAGCCATCAAAAATCTACTATCACCATTAATTAAGAGTAACTCTCATCAACAATATTTAGGGGATTTTTTTATGTGACCCTCCCCGAAAAAGATAAATACCCAGACTTCCCATTGCTTAACATTAAATACTAATTACATTCCTTATATTGGTAAAACTAGACACTAATTTATAGACTGTTTTATACTATCCATTGTAAATTATTTATATTACTTAAAGACTGTAGATCTTAAAATGAAGCAAACCATCCTGTCATTACGTTGATAGTTCTTAAAGTATCTCTCCATTAAAAGTTTGTAAGGTCCACCACATTTATCAAGTTTCACTATATTTAACTATTATACATATTACTTTTCATTTTTTTTTTTTTTTTTTTTTGTCTTGCCTCCAAACATAGAACAATTTGTCAACAACTGTTCACCAGATCAAAAGTACCCACTAAAATTTGTAGGCAAGAATACCAACCAATCCTCATACATAAGAATGTTTATAGGGACCCTAAAACTTTCCCAGTATGTCACTAAGTGGCCTTGAGGACAGGTTGCCGACTGCTGATCTAAATTAACCTTTGTATATAATCTTACATCAAATTCTGTTCATACAAAAGTTTTTCATACAAAATTTTGTAATGCATGTACTATAATTGCCCAAGTGAAATATTTATAACTTATGTATATATACTTAAATTGCTCTGAGTCAATAGATATAATTTAAGTAAATTTGTAAATTTAAACCTTTCTTAGTATGGAGCACAGAATTCAAATTTCGAAATTGAAGAACTATTTTTCCCTTTCAATTAGAAAAAATAATACTTATTTTAAAAGCACCACAAAATGAATATTCACAACAAATATTAAGAGCAAAAAAATTAAGCTTACAGTAAATGGGTTGACAGGATTTTGAATCCAATCCGAGTGCTGTGCAGAATCCATTGATGATTTATTTTCACTAGTAAACAACCCACCACTCTGTCCCAGATGACTAGATGACCACATTGGCACATTCCACATTCCTGAAGAGGTGGTCGGAGAGACAATTCCACCATTCTGAAACAATAGCTGATTGGTACCATAGCCATTTGTAGGACTGGAAACTATCTGGTTTGGAAAAGCAGAGAAGTTGGTATTGAATTGGTTGCGTACTCCATCATCACTGGGACTGTTGCCTACAATTGGTATTGGAAAAGGTGCATAAGCTTGACTGCTGGCTGTTTGTGTATAGGACAGTCCACTTTCCGAGCCTGTTTGGAATGGATTGGCTGACTGGTAAGTGTTGTGAATCGGAGCTTGTTGTGGCTGCTGACTCCATAAGTTACTTGATGAAAAGGGATTGGAAGGGGCTGAAAAGTTTAGAACAAAAATTATTTTTCAAAATAAATATTAATCATGGAAATACAAAAAGAAAGAAACAGTAAGTGAATTAAAATTAGACCAAGCTATAAATTGGATTAGAATAATATTTCCATATGATATATTTTTCTAGCCTAATTTATCATACGATACTTTTCATAAAATATTTACTTTTTTTCATGTTATAAAAAAAATTTTTAATCATAAGAAAAAATTTCAAGACTCTCTTATCGTTTCTCTCAACAGTTACCTAAATTAAATGACTTTGAAGAATATAATAAAAGTTCTGAGCAAAATAAAAGATTTTGTGGAATGTGCAGAGCTATAACATCTTTTGATATATCTAAGCTCAATGTGAAGACATTTTCAACACTAATGTCAAGAATTTAATTGCTTGACTAACATTTATATCTAAAAAATAAAGAGTTACAATCAGAATATAAAAAAAAAGTACAGTAAGAGGTAATTGAAAGATTTCAAAAGTGTGCAGATCAATAAATGCAACAAAAAGATCAATAAATTGAACTTCTGTTCAGTTTTCAAAAGAATTCTTCAAGAATTCTGTAAATTTCTAATGATTAAAATAAGTATTATATTGTGTGTGTGCTTTGCTATATAAAGTTTATTATAATCAATTTGATATTGCTTTTTCAGCATTTGAAATAAATGAATGTTGCATCACTTTTAAATTGCCAACGTATTCATTAAAGTTTAATATGCATAATAATATGAGGTTTTATAATGTCATCAAATTCATAATAAAGAGGTTGAGCTAAATTAACAACCAATATAATATTCCTTAAATATGGATGTCTCAGCAGTATGAAATTTAAACAACCATTAATGATGCATAGCTGCCAACATGTATAGAAAAAAAATCCAGTAGATTTTACAAAATAATATAAATTTTATGATAATTGTTGCAAAATAAACTAAATATTTTACACACAGGAAATATTAAGGATTTTTGTAGTCATCAAAATAGAAAAATTTCAAAATTTTCCAGTTAGGATTGACTTTTATACTTGAAATGTATTATGTATACTCATAATTTTGATTATTAATAGGCATTTAATTCATCAAAGATAGTTAAACAATAGTTAAACCTCCAGGTTGATCTGTTTTTAAATAGTTAGCTAAGGAACCAGGAAAACACCAAACAAAAAGTAAACTTGACCATTATAAAGCAAAAGAAAAAAAATATTTAATAAAAAATTTCATGTCTTTTTAACCTGTAACTTAATAAAGTATAAAGAATGAATAGACATTCATATTCTCATATTTTCATTTTTCTGATCATGACCACTTTTTAAACTAAGTCTTAAATGTTGAAATTACCATGTTTAATCTCAAACAGGATTAGGATTTAACAGTAACTGAACAATCAAAACTGCTTGCTAATTAACAGGCATAATATGAGAGAAACTTTTTATGACTAATTTTGTATCATGGCATATAAAAGTGAGTGCTAGAGTAAACCACAGAGTTTCAAATGCAGAAAAAATACTTTCAAAATGCAAAGAAATAATTACAAGATAAACTCACCCACTGCATTATACTAAGTAATCCTGCCAAAGTTTGTGCAAATTTTGATATTTTGAAAAAAGGAAGAAGAAAAAATTCAGCATTTGAAACTTTGGTTTAGGTTTACCTAAATTCCCTTTATCTATACTTTAAATTTAAAATTAAATAACTCGCGTTAGTGAAAGAAAATTGACTCTGCAAGATTTATTTCGAGGTTTATTGTCTTCTTTAATAAAAAAGAAATAAACAACTAACCAGTACTGTAAAGACTACCACTCTTTTCACCAGTAACAGGAACTTCAAACAGTGATCCAGAACTTGTAGTTTCAACAGTCCAACTTGGAGCTTTTGTAGATGCTGGCTGATGAAATAAACTATCTAAATCCTTCAGGGCAGCATATCTATCAGTATTACTCTGCTGGGTAGAAACAATGGATGCAGAGTTTGGTTTAGGAGCAGGAGGAGAAGCAGGGCTGAAGGCATGAATAGAGTTCTGGAGATTGTTTGTCTGGCGAGTTTGCATGGGGTATGTATCTAGGCTGGCTGATGTTGACATACTCGAAGGAGGAGGAGGAACGGTATTACTTCCAGCTGCAAAAGATGGCCACTGAGACTGAGAAGGTGTTGATGTATTCCCAGAGTTAATAAAGGGCTGTGATTTGAAAGGGTTTGTGGGAGCAAAAGTCGGAAGGCTCAAAGGCCGAGGCATAACCGTGGAAGAGTAAGAGGAAACCACACGAGAAAAAGAATCCTTGCCCAAAGTCAGAGTGCGAGAAACAGAAGAAGAAAGGGGATCAAGATCATCCTCAAAAGAAGTCCAACCTGCAGAAGGATTATTTTTCTTGATAGTTCTAGTAATTTGTTAAGAGATTTATAATAAATCACTTTAGAAAAATTAGTTTGAATCATGCTCTAATTGTTAATAAAAAAAGGCAGTCTAAAAATTGAAGTTTTATCAACAAATTTGGTGCAATATTGTAGAACACATCTACTAGATTGCAGTACATTAAAAAACTGCATGCGATTCAATACTATGAGAAAAAACATCTATCATAAATTTTAAACTTCATTCACTGCATGCAGTAATAAAATATGTGAAAGAAAATATTCAAACTAGGGATTGATTGGCTTCAGTCAAGTCTGAAAATCAAATGGCCATAACTAGTAAAATTGACCACTAATGGACAGAAAAAACTAAACTGCGAAAATAACTAAAGAATAATAAAGGATAGGCAGTAGCAAGGAATAAGGATAGGAAATCAGCAAAAAGGTAACTGTTAAAAAGCGAGAGACAAAAGAAATGTACAACAAGAAGCTTAGTAAGAACAAACATAAGTATTCATGCAATTTTTTTCGTTATGAAAGCAAGATCATGCAATGCACAAAAAATTATAACTTTACAATATAACCAAATAATTATAAATTAAATATTTTTCTATAAATAATACTATTAATAAAATCCTGATATACAATTGCTAAGTCATTTCTGTGAGCCTTAAATTTGTTTACAGTCAATTTAATAAATGCATTACAGAAATGAATTAGGAATTTCAACAGCTTAAGATCATGAATAGGGCTGCAGGTCTGTTGCGGCGTGAATTTCCGAGAAATTGTCCTCTTTTTTTCTAAAATCCGCGAATTTCTTAATATGTTTTGATTTGCGCGAAAATTGCTTTAAGTTTGAATTTTTTTTCATTTTTAATTTATTATTTCTATTTAACACAATTTTTTACTTTCCTGTAGCCTTAAATTGAACATAAAAAATTTATTAGATATTTAAGGGAGTGAATCAATAGCAAAATGACAAGAAAATAGTTCAGAGATAAGAGATAATCACAATCTTGTCAAGTAAGGTGGTCTTTCTACTTTTAGGGAGGGTAATAGACTGATAGGATTACCTTCCTGAAGTCTATAAGAGTACAAAAGAAATTGGAATCACAAAAGAAGGAAAATGTTATAAATCAAATCTTTGACATACAAATTGTTACACAGGCTATTGCACTGGGCAATGAAATTTCTACTGCCTTTCTACATATCAAGAAAATTTTTCCTAGGTGGCTTGTTGTGATTTCTTGAAGAGGGATCAGTTTCTGAAATGAGAGGGAGATAAGTCTTTTGTAACTAGTAGTTTTAATGTAGAATGCTTGAGTTTCCACAGCAATTATTTCTTACAAAGTAACTGTCAAGGAATTGCGCGTTGATGTAGGAAAATAGATCAAGTTTTGGAAATCAAAGACAGAACGCCATCCAAATGTGGCAATTCTATGTTTGTTGGTGCCTACAAACAGCGTGGATGGTTTTCTAAGTATAAAAATGTATTAAGTGATGAAAGACGAAGCATAAATGAGAATAATCTGACAATGTACAAGACTTTGCACCACAATTCTGTTCATTTAAATAAAAATATTAATATTGCACAATTTCTATTATTTGCACAATTTCTATTATTTGCACAATTTCTGTCTTTTGCATCATTTATATAGTAAATTTTTTTATGTTTAGAATCTTTCAAAATTTCAACATTTCCCGCGAATTTCGGGTCTTTTGTCGCACGACAAACTTGAAGCCCTAATCAAGAATGTATATTAATTAATACAGATACAAGAACACAAAATAATTTTTATACATTTGGTAATTGTTATGAATGTTAATTTTGTTCAATTTAATAATTAGTAAAATAAGGAAAAAGCAAGTTTGGACTTATAAGCATTAGTCAAATTTTAAATCAAATTACTCATACGGAAGTTTAAGCAATTAAGAAAACATGAACTAAACTTTGACTCTTGTGCAGAAATCAAATTCAAGCAACATGCCAATTAATAATAAAATGTTAAATTAATGCAACATGCATAGAGCAAGCAATGTTATGCTCAAAAATTAACAGGCAATAATATTATAGATTAATTAAATAAAACTTTAAAGTTTCCATCAACTTTAATGCACAGAAAATTACAGCAAAATTGTTTAACTTTAGAAAATTGCAAAGAGAAAGAATTATAAATTAAAAAGCGTATAACCTTTTGCATGTTAGACACACAATATATACATAAGAAAATTCATATTTTATATGTATAAATAATTGATGATTTAAGTCGTAAAAAGCGATAACCCAATTCTTTCAAAATTTCGCTTAACTATAATAAATATGATCAGTAACATATCAGGGTGGTTACAAAATTCAGAAAAAAATTTCATTAAGTTTATCAGATTAAATTTATCATATTTTTCTATTAAAAAAGAAGAGATGTAATGGATGATATGTACCCTTCTTAATATATTTTTTTATTATTTTGCAGTTATTATTTATGTTACATCAAAGAAAGAATAACTGGAAGCTTATTGTAAGAAACATCTTTTTTTGGTAAAAACAAATGCCTAAGATAAGGTACTTTTTTTTAAAAAAAAAAAATATTGAAAACATTTTTGAGGAAGTATATTTTCCAATTTTAAAATCAACTTTTTGCTTCCCAATACTTTTGAAAAATCATAAAATTGATATTTTAATGTAAATATAATATTAATGTATTCATAAGGAAAAAAACTTTTAATAAATGCATATTTATTAACAAAAATTGAACAATTAAATAGCATCATATAATTTCTTACAGAATTTATACCAATTAGTTTGAAAAAATTATTGAACTTTTGTAAACCCAAATTAAGCCTTTTCTCCTGATTTTTGATCCTGACTTTTTAAGATTAATAAAATTTCGTGTTCTCCATAATTTGTGGTAAGCTCTTGTATGTCCAACAAGAGATTTCATTCTGCTGGAATAAGGTTCAGCAATAAGCTTTCTAAATTTAAATAAGCTGCAATTTTAATTTATAAAAATATTAATCTGTTCATGCCTAAACTGTAAAGAAAGTGGATTATTACTTATTGTGCCTGAGGTCTTTAAAACTTTCCCTTCCTCAAAACAGTAATGTAATGCATTTTAAATTCTCTCTCAAACCTTGACACAACATAACATTATAGATAGATATAATTAGATAAGTTATGTTGCTAGCAGAATTTTTAATTCTTGCGATTTTGAAAAGGCAAAAATCACAGCTGAACATAGCAAGATGGTGAAATTGAACATTCGCTTCAATGTTTCATAAATAGAAAACAAAAAACTATGTAAAAATATTTATAACTGAGATACATAGAAGCAAACGAAATTAGATATCTTAAGTTAGTGTTATTGTGTATCAACGTTGCAAAGATAATTTGGAATCTTTATATATTAGCTTTCAATAAAAAAAATAATAATAAAATAAATAAAAAAAATAATAAAAATCTTTTTTAAAACAAAACCTCTCTAAAAGCAGATAAACCTCCCTAAAAGCTGCTATAAGCCATGGTATAATATACAAGATTTGTAACAGTGTGGAAAAGTGCTGAATAATATACCTAAAAAAAATTAAATGTACAAATTCATATTTTAAAACAAATTATTTCCTAACATTGAAGAATAACATACCAGTTTTTTCCACTGAACTAAAAGCAGTTTCGAAGTTAGCGAAATTTCCATTGGCTGTTGCATTTCCTGTTAATATATATATATAAATTTAATCATTTCAAAAATTATTAGAAAGCCCTAAAAACTAAAGAGGAGAGTATTTAAATAAAATAAAACTAAAGATGCAATTGAATTTTATAAATCAACCTTTTTAGTATATTATTTTGACACACAAATTTTGCACTTATTATATTTTAATATTTAATTATTTTTTATGTTCAATTTGACCAATTTCATCATAAATTATGGTTTTATAGCAGAGGGGTGGTTGTGAGTCCAACTAGAAAACCCTGAAAATTTCTTGAGTAATATCATTAATGACGCATTTCAAAAAATTAATGTCTTTATAAATTTAAATCATTGATATTTTCACAACATGAAATTCTAAATAAATTATATGCAGCATAATCTAAATTATTAATTATGTATAAGTTCACTTTTATCTCTAATCACATTTATTATTCTACCAGAAAAAAATATTTACAAAGGAAAGAGATGCCAAATATAAATTCTAGTTCTAATATTTTTAAATAAAATAGACAAGAATTTTTAAACATAAATGTGATCGATGATTTCTTCTGAACCTTGGATTTCCAGATCGGGCTTTTTCGCAGATAATGCTAAGAATTGTCATAGCTATGAATTCCTAGATGGTTTTTAAAAAATTGATTTATAATAAGATATCATTACAAAATGCAACTCTTGAATCGCAGTTGCATAATAACTTTTTTCACTCAATTTCAATGTAAATCCAGTTGGCTTTGTCATACAAGTTAACATGATGATGCTGTTAAGAGTAGCAAGATGCAACATTAGTACAAAATGTAAAAATGTGAGGAAGAAATATATATTTTAAATTTCGAGAATCATTTAACTTAAAACTTAAAGGGCTATATTTTCCCCTTCTGTAAAACCTATATATTCCTCTGAACTCAGGACTTCTCTAGAATTCCGATTAACAAAGGTTACACATAGTACAGTATTCTTTAACAGTCTAGCAAAGATTACAAAAATAAGAAAGGTAAAAAAAATAATAAAGAAAGAAACAGCTTTTAAAGGACAGATAAATGTGTTCTTAAGCGAGATTTTCGAAAAGTTTTGAAATTTACATTTTTGACCTTCAAAACCCCACAAAAATTTAGCTAGAACCTAAATTTTTGATTCATGGAAATCTGCATAACTCAAGGCCATCAATTCACTGAACTCCCCAAATTAGTGGGGAAATCAAATACCTGCTTATGTTTTTTCCAGTAATCAAACACTGATTTAGATAGACTGTTTGTAACTCTAGTCTCCTCAATAATGGCTACCTGTTAGACTTAGGAACTCTTTCTTTGTACTTTATTTAAAAACTTGCAGTCCCAATTGTACAGATTTTATTATATATTTGACAAGCATTCCAAAAATAATAATTAATGGTGATAGTTGTACACCTAATACACTAAGTTGGACAAAGCTACTGAAATAAAAGAGATAAATTAAATTTAATATTAGAAGACAGTTTAGAGCATACCTTGTTGAGAATTAACTGCAGCACTGTCTCCAGCAAGTTCAGAGAGTAAATCAATGGAACGGCTACCTTGATTCTGAGTCATGGATTTTGTGCTTATAGTGGGAGCTGAAGCAGAAGACACTGGATGTGGCCAAGCTTCAGGTGGAGGTGGCTAAAAATTGATTTTTTAAAAAAATGTGTTTGTTACGTATCTTACCAAACATCACTGACTCTACTTGTAGTGATTATATAAAATACTGCAAAACTGTTCCCAAATTTAAGAATTGGGAAAAATACAACATTGAGAATTTTTAAAGATGTTCCCCTGTTCCCCCCCCCCCTTTTTTTTCTCTTAAAAAAGGATTTTCAGTTACAAAGTTGCACTACAAAAGTATTTAGTTTCAACATTTTGTTAGTTTCAGGAATTTGTATAATTTTAAGTTTTTTCTTAGCAAAGTTTTAGGTACCTTCTGATTAAAAAAAAAAAAAAGAATGAAGAAGGTAAAAAGTTTAATAAGAAAAATTTAGAGAATGTATATATTCACTTGATTATTTAAAGTTTTTTTTTTTTTTTTTCCTTTAAATATATTTTCTATTAATTTCTTAAATTTTTCTTTAAAATTTAATTTAATAATTTTTCCTTTTAATTTTAACTATATTTTTTCTAGAGTATATTATTCCTGTATTTATATAATTATTGAACTATCTATATAAATATTGAGGTAGTTTTTTCTTCCAAAGAGTGAAAATACTCATTTTTTCAATAAATGCAGAGTTTCGCACAATAAAATTTTTTAAAACAAAAACTTAGATCAATAATGTATGTGCAATAGACGTATTTCAATAATATATATGCAACGTCAAAATATACTTCACATATCCTACAATTTAAAAATTAAAGTATTTCATTTAATCCTTATATTCAATAAATATTATCATAATTATCTTTCTCTCAGTGTAAATGCTCTTGACATCTCAGCTTTCCAAATCACTTCTATAAATAGACATGAAGATTTAACAGATTTGCTGCAGTATTTCAGTTTTATAAATTAGTCAGCATGAAGATATCTGACTGGAGGAAAACTGGAAATTTCAAATGTCTTTTTTTTTTACTATATTCGATAAAATCTCTTCAATTATTTTTAGAAATGAGGTTATAGAACGTTGTTTGTTGTATGTTTTATAGTTTGTTGATGGGCAATCATTAGAATGAAAATACTGAAACAGGGAGTAAACTCCCGAAAAAGAACAATTCTTTTTTATGCTGATTATTTTCATCTTTTTTATTTGCATCATTAATTTATATAAAATTATGTTTAAAACAAACATAACTCATTCCAGAAATTTATTTTCAAATAATTAATTTATGAATAATAAATTTATTTTGTTATCAGAATTTCCTTATATTTCCGATTTTTTCGCATTTTCTGGAAAACTATAATTTTGAAAAAATCTCTTTATGCTCACACACATTATAAAAAGGTTTATTATAGAATTCTTTAAAACTTTAAATGCAGATTTTGCCCAATGTTAGCTATGTTCTGAACTAAAAGCTACAGTCAAAGTGTAAACTTGATATTAAAAATAAGACATTTATATTTATCAAGCCTTAAATAAGAATGATAAAAAGTTTCTTTTAAAAATTCCATATTGAGCAATAGATTTATTGATTCTATTGTTTAATACATCTACTTTAATGATTTGAACTTTTTTGAACTGGTTCATATAAAAAAATTGTAAACTGAAAATTTTTTAAAATTTAAACTAAATTAGAATAAAGTACATTCATTAAAAAAATTTTAAAAAATGAAATTTAAAAAAATTAAAACAAGATAATAAGAGAACAAACAAACTAAATAAAAAAAGTAATACAAAATACAAGCCACAAAAAGAAGTATTAGATAATTGAAAAGATATAACAATAAGAAATAACAATATAAAAAAATATTTACTTGGTTGTTTTGCACCACTAATTGTGTGGTGTTTTTACCCAAAAGTCTAGACAAAGGCTGAGTTTCTGGAAGAGCTTTAGAATTGAAATTTTGAGAATGTGCAGATTCTTGTTTATGGCGCATTGTGCCAGCACTTTGCATTTTCTTCACTGCAATTTCAGGATCAACATGCCATCTTTTCTTTTCATATTTTTGTATCATGAAATCTCTTTTTCTTTGATCATCTGAGACTTCACTTTCGATGCTGTTTGAATTTGTGTCAAAGGTGCCTAACCAGACATATCTACAATACTAGAAAGGGAGGGGGGAAGAATAATTGATTTGAAAATAAATACCAGAACAATAATTAAAACTCATCAGTTAAAGAGTACAATGAACCATTTAAAGAAATGTTTATAATCTAGTATCACTTTTAAAACAAATAATGAAATTGCAATCAAATATTTAAATGTTGGAATTAGTCATCCTGCTATTGAGATGACAAATGTTGAAAACTGGTTTAAACTGTCATAAATTGTTAGCACTTAAAGATAGAATTGAAAAAAAGAAAATCATGGAAAGATAAAATTTAGATCATATAAATTTAAAAATGTATTTAAAATTAATTTTGATTAAAGATACAAATTTTATTTAAAAATATATTAGAATGAGTTCAAAACTAATAAGTTTAGTTATTTCAATAATTAAGTAAAAATAGTGTTTTATAATAAATTTGAAACAGAAATAAGCATAAAAATTACTCAAATATAATGCAATTAAAAAGGAAATAATTTATGCATTATAAATAATGACATGAAAATATTTTATGTATTACAAAATATTGTATACTTACAATTTGCTAAGCCCGTTAAATAATTTAAAATAACATCAAAAACAAAATAGAATTCCAATTTAGTTGTTTTTATAAAGATATATTTAATTTTAATAAATCTGAGGAAAAAAAAGCTGTTTTAAGCACAATCAAACAAACAAAAACTTTCAAATGCATTATTAAGTGATTATTAAAAAAGAGATAAAAATATTTAAGATTATGTAAATAAGATTGTTTTGTAAATTCAATTTATTTAAAACAAAACAAACAAAAACAAAAAAAACACCAATATGTAAATTTATGATTAAAAAAAAAATTTCAGACAGTATGATTTCAAAAAAACTATTTTTTTTATTAACTAAAAACAATTAAAAATAGTTGATACTGGTAATTAACAAAAAAAACTGAATTTAATATTATTTTTCATGAATGAAGTGATTCATGGTTAAAAATATCAAAGAACCCTTCAAAAATTATCACAAATACAAAACAATACTGAAATATTACAATTGTTATCACATTTAATAGTACATATTTTGTTATTAAAACTATTTTCCTTTATTTTGTTCCTAGTTACCTTTATTTTGCTATTTGTATACTTCAATTTTGCTAACACTTACATTACACTTTAGGAATAAAAGAATCAGGACTTACAAAGGAAGAATACATCTGTAAAACTCCTATTGAATATGAAACTAAGTTTAAATTAAAGAACATGGCCTAAAACAAAGGATGGGGTAAAAATTTGCTGCAGACACCTGGGCCAAAATGCGACCCTTTAAAGTTTTAATTTCTTAATTTTTCATATTAAAAAATGGTTTAATTTTAGTTTTTAAATTAGAATATAGGATTTTTTTTCAAAAAAAAAATTACCTCCTGAAAAATGTACAGTTTTTTGTAATATAAAAAAAATTGATGAAAAAACATGCACAATTCTAAAAAAAAGTTTTTCAATGAAAAAAAAAAACAATTTTTATTCAAAAGAATAATTATTGAAGTGAAAATTTCTAGTGAAATTGGAAAAAACAAGAAGAATCTCTTAAGTTCTTTGTAATAAAATTATTATTATTATTATTTTATTTTTTTTTCAGTAAGAATTTTGACTTAAAAATCAGTTAAATTTCTTAAAGTATAATATAAATGAAAGTAAGATTAAATAATTAAAATAAATTATTGAATTTTAAAAACTTATCCTCCACCTTTACTATTATTTTCCAAATTATTACAAAATTCAAATTATTGCATTGTCAAAGGCAATTAATTAGTTATATAAATAAGGCAATTAGTAATAATTCCTTTTCAAAGAATGGACATAATGAAAAGACTTAATTAAAAACATATATATTTACAACCATTTTCATCAGAATTTGAAAAGCTTTTAAATTATGAGTTTAAAATCGTGTGAATATGAATAACAATGTTTAATTTTAAATTGTGTGAATATGAATAGCTATGTTTAATTTTAAAATCGTAAGAATACAAACAATAATGTTTGATTTTCAAATTGCCCGAATATTAATAGAAATGCTTGAATTTTGGCGTTTAAATATGAATAGTGATATTGAATTTTAAAAACGTGTGGATACCAAAATATTTGTTAATTTAATAAATTGCATAAATTTGAATCGGGATTGGTAATTTTTAAATCGTGAGTATACGAATGCAATATGCAACTTTTAAAGTACGTAATAAGATGTTTGGTGCTAAAATCATGTGAATATCAATAGTGATATTGAATTTTAAAAACGTGTGGATACCAAAATATTTGTTAATTTAATAAATTGCATAAATTTGAATCTGGATTGGTAATTTTTAAATCGTGAGTATACGAATGCAATATGCAACTTTTAAAGTACCGTATATTCCGGCGCATAACGCGCCCCGGCGTATAACGCGCACCCGTAATTTCTAATACTTTTTTTAAATTTTAAGATATACTCTTCGTATAACGCTCACGAAAATTAGGATTGTACATGTGCAATATTTCGTCTTTCAAGATCGTAAATAAAAAGTTTTTTTCCCTATCTTTTGCAAAAATAAAAGAACTGAATTTGACATGTATGTGAGGGTAGAGTTGAAAGAGTAATAATGTGATTCTGAGAAAAGAGATGTAGTCGTATTCAGCAGTGCAGGTGTGTGGAAGAATGTTGTTCCCCACATTCTAGAAGTAAGGGGGGGAGGGGTATCTGGAATGCTGTCTATTGTGTATGTCTCAAAAGCATACCACGAATCAGGAGACAAAACGTAATTCCTTTTCGGCCAATCGCACCATTTGATGTCCTGCCTTTGAAAAGTAAACATTGTAAACTTCAAGAATTCAGCGTAGTTTTTAGTAGTAGACATGGCTCCTATCAAACGAAGCAAACACAGCGCTGGATTTAAATGCAAAGTAATTCAGTTTGCGAAAGAAAGTGGAAATCGGGCTGCGGCGAGACATTTTGGTATTGGGGAAAGCTCGGTGCGTGAATGGAAGAAAAATGAACAAAAAATAATGGATATGCCTAAGGATAAGTGTGCATTGCGTACAGGACTAGCAAAATGGCCGGTGTTAGAGGAAAATGTAGAAAACTGGATTTTGGAAAATCGGCAAAATGGCTTGATTGTAACAAGAAACTGTGTTCGCTTGTTTGCTCTAAAATGGGCAAAGATTAATCCACACGAGAGTGAAAACTTCAAGGCTACTGTGAGTTGGTGTAGCCGATTTATGGCTCGAAAAAATTTTGTTCTACGTGAAAAAACCAAAGTATCACAAAAACTACCAAAAGACTTGGATAGTAAATTGTTAAGTTTTCAAAAATATATTATAGAACTGCGGAAAAAAAAGGAATATTTACTTTCGCAAATAGGAAATATGGATGAGACCCCAGTCATGTTTGACATGATCGGTAATAAAACAATTGATTTAAAGGGAGTAAAATCTGTCAACGTAACAACAACGGGACATGAGAAATCTCATTTCACCGTAGCCCTTTCTTGCTTAGCGGATGGAACGAAACTAAAACCAATGGTTATTTTTAAGAGAAAAACTTTTCCCAAATGTAATTTTCCAAACGGTATTTTTGTTCATGTCCACGAAAAAGGCTGGATGGACGAAAATGGTGTTAAATTGTGGGTAAAAAATGTCTGGCAAATCCGTCCTGGTTGCGTAAGAAAACCAGAAAGCCTTTTAGTGTGGGACATGTTTAGGTCCCACCTTACAGATAATACAAAAAAATTGTTGAAAGAATGTAACACCGATATGGCAGTTATTCCGGGTGGATTGACACCATTAGTTCAGCCATTAGACGTCTGCTTAAACAAACCATTTAAAGCCAATTTAAAAAAACAGTGGAACACTTGGATGTTGGAGGGCGAGAAAACCTTTACGAAAGGAGGACATATGCGTCATGCAAGTTTGGAAACAGTGTGCGAATGGATATTAAAAGCATGGGATGAAATTAAGCCTGAGATTGTTAGAAAATCATTCAAAAAATGCAGCATTTCAAATAATCTGGACGGATCAGAAGATGACTGTTTATTTATGGATGAGGGTAACACAGATGATGAAGACGAAACAGATTGTGATGACGTGCCTGAAGAAATAACGGAAGACGAATATAATGAACTATTTATGTAATAACGAAAATGAATAAAGTATATAGGTAAAGGTATGTTATTTCTTTAAAATAAAGTTTTTTTCTATATTAAATTTTTTTTAATCAATAATTTTTTATATTCGGTGTATACCGCGCACCCGTAAATTCCAATATTATTTTTTGTATTAAAAGTGCGCGTTATACGCCGGAATATACGGTACGTAATAAGATGTTTGGTGCTAAAATCACGTGAATATGAATTGCGATATTGGAATTTAAAAATGCATGAATAAAAATCAAATTATTGGATTTTTTATATCTTGTGAATGCTAATTCAATGCATATTTATTTAACTGCAAAGAAATGCGGTCTTATACTGGGGGTTGATAATTTAATCATTTAAATACGAATCATGACGCTTGATTTTTTTTAATCACTCAAACTCTAAATAGTGAGGTGAGTTATTTTTAAATTTTAGAATTAAATCACGATAGTTGATTTTTTTCTTAATTGGGTGGACACTCCTAATTATTTTTAAAAAAGTAATAGTTCTTAAATCTTGAGGAAAAATTCAATAATTCATACCTAGCACCTGATTTTAATGCTGCCAGCTTATCAGAATGTTGCTGAGAAGTGGAAATAAACAGGTCTTAGGCACCAGGCTGTACTTAATTATTATTTATTTAGACATACTCATGAAGAGCTAGTATCCAAATGATACAAAATCAAAGTGTACCTCTATAAAAATTATGGAAAATCTTGCAAAATAAATAAATCCTTAAAATGTTTTGTTTTAGGGAATAAGGGAAATCTAAATAATTATAATTGATCTATTAAATAGATTGGGGGGAAAATAATTCTTTTTCACTGTTCATAAAGGAAAAATTATAAAATGTTAATTCATGTATAACTTGAAACCAAAAATATATAAAAAGACAGGATGTGAATATGAAAGTGTGAGAAAGAGTCTTGTTTAGAATAATAAATCAAGAAAAAGATTTAGATAACGGAACAGAGATACATAAACGATACTTACTTCATTACCTCTACTTTTCAAATATTCAATCTCTTCAGGAGTAAAAGTAGTCATTGAAATGGATTTAACCCGATGTGGCGGAGTAAGTCCTCGTCTAGCAAAAATAAATTAAAATAAATATAGTACTAACAAATGTAGAAAGACTATGAATAAAAACTATAATACTTAAAGGGGAAGTAAAAATAAATTCTTGATACCATACTGAACATGTTAGAAAAATTATAATTGAATGAATCTTTCGATTTAAGTCCTTCAATTGGAGTAAAGCAAGTATTTTTCTCAAAACACCATATTCTCAGAAATTAGAGAAGCATGCATTTACTCAATACTAAAGGAGAAATAGCATCATCAGACATGTTGATTCTGTTATTATTATATTACTTTACTTACTTTTATCAAAGTAAAAATAAAACTTTTTGATGCTTATTTTTCATTTAAAATCATGTTTTAAAAAGACAGCTAGGTAATAAGAAAAAATAAATATTTTTAAATGAAACAAATTAGGGTGACCCGGGGTAATTCACGATCACTCTGTTTCTGGGGTAAATAATGATCACCTAAGTTATACTTTAAAAATTTTTTTTTTTTTTTAAATTTTAGTCATGGACAAGAAAGCTTGTACACTTTACTAAAGTATAACTACATTTACTCAATAATAGTTTTTTGTTTAATCAAACAAAATAAATATCTTTTAAACTGCTTTCTGTATTTTCCATTTCAAAGATGGGCCTCAAAATGTGCACATTTCTGCAAAGATCCTCCTCCTTCTCTTAAAAATAAATATTTTGAGTTACTTTCTTTTTCTATGATATGAAAATAGTGTAAGCTTTCGTTTAATTGTTTCATATTTACTGTAAACATTATAATTGATTATAGGAAACTATATCAAATGTTGCCCCCTACAGATGGGGTAATTATTGATCACTGGGGTAATTCCTGATCATTATCATTTCTTTTTATAAATAGTATTAAAAATAGTGAATAAATAGCTGATTGTCTCTTCTTAAATAACAGTTCATATTTATTAAGAGGAGCAACCATAAAATATATTTTAACTGTGATCACAAAATTTGTTTAACTGTATACAAGACAAATGTGTTCTGATTTGCACCATTTCTTGTTTGTCTTACCTTGCTTTGATCTTAATTTTAGTCCGGCAGTGGACTGATCGTTAAGACACGGTTCCCAGCAGATCACCGAAGTCAAGCATCACTGGCTGCGGTCAGTGTGCGGGTGGGTGACCACTTGGATTAGTCTGCGTGGGGACCGAGGGTGTGAAGTATTGGTCCTCGTTAAACTGTTCTACTGTAAAGTGCTCGTCTTCACTTGCAGGTCGTTAGGCTACCGAAGCGAGGGTGCCACCCCTCTGCAGAGGATCAAAATTGTGATGGCACGTTTTTTCGGATCATCCTCAGGGATGTTTCCCAGACCGCCGCCAATAGCCTATTGTGCAGCTCTAGTGCGACGTAAATGAACTACTACTACTATCTTAATTTTATGTGAGTACATTGTTAGGATAATTTTTAAGTTTATAAATTAGCCTAATATAAATATGGTGAGAAATTATAAGCCTAAAAAGGATACTAAGCTTCTAAAAAGCAAAATTAGGGATTTTTTTTTAATGATTGAAAATTAAAATTTCAGTGTGAGAGCTGTTGACACACCTTACTTAACTTTACACTCTCACTTAATGAAGTTACAAAATTCAGCAAAAGAAATCCATGTGGATACTCTTTCTTTTGTTCCAGCAGAACATGAGAATGAGTTGGCTGCTTGCCTAAAATGTATGATGATGCAAAGATTTTTGGGAAATTTAAAGTGTTAATATTTATTCTTGCTTTTTAAATAAATAGTTTTATTAGCTGCTTAAAAATATCTTTTTGGTTTATTTGTTTGATCTTGATGTCTTATTTGTTAATTACCATTGTATAATTATTTTTAAACAGTCCCTTTACTATAAAAACTGGTGATCAGTAATTACCCCAGAAGTGATCAGGAATTACCCCAGAAACGATCAAGAGAAGGGGTAATTCCTGATCACTAAAAATTTAAAATCTTTCAAATTCTAATTAGATTTTCAAACAAAAGAAGGTGGCATAAAACTCATCTCATATAGCCTCAAACTTCCAGTAAATATTAATATTCTATCTTGAATAGTTTTTTCACAAAATAGATGTTTGCATTTTTTGATCGGGAATTACCCCAGGTCACCCTATGTTGTTATACCAAGGACCTATAAACGAAATTACATTTTCTCTTTATTAATTTGAAAATATTTCTAATTAAAATATGACATCCAAAATTTCAATACCTCAAGCACTAGAATTTGTAAATATAAAGATACACAATAAGAATTTTTAATTATGGTTGCTTAAAGTCACAACTTACAAGCAGACAGAAATTTAAAAAAAAAAAAAAAAAAGATAGCAATAAATAAAATAAGCAATTATCTAAACTTTTTTTTGAGTTTGATATTTGATTTTGAAACAAACATTGAATGAGTTTTACAATTATAATTATTAAAAGAGTTGTGCTTAGGACATGTCAACAAGAATAACCGCCCTATGACAACACAAATAAAAAAATAATTCATAACAGTTCAAAAGTAGGTAACTTAATCCATAATTAAAAAGCCAATTTTATAATACAACATAATTTGCATACAATAATGAATCGTAAGTTCTGTCTGATTACCTGTGGTGGTATCTAATCAGCAGGAGGGAATTTTAGCGAAGTCAAGAAAATTTCAACGGTTCGAAGATGCAAACCAGAACCTGATTGTAGAGTTATTTCTGGGTATAGGAAGACCTGGGGTAATTCCTGATCAAAAAATGCAAACATCTATTTTGTAAAAAAAACTATTTAAGATAGAATTTTAATATTTACTGGAAGTTTGTGGCTATATGAGATGAGTCCTATTTTTGTTTGAAAATCTACCTGTTTTTGTTTGAAAATCTAATTAAAATTTAAAATTTTAGTGACCCCTTCTTTTGATCATTTCCGGGGTAATTCCTGATCACTTCTGGGATAATTACTGATCACCAGTTTTTATAATAAAGGGGCTGTTTAAAAATAATTATACAATAGTAATTAACAAATAAGACATCAAGATCAAACAAATAAACCAAAAAGATATGTTTAAGCAGCTAATAAAACGATTTATCTAAAAAGCAAGAATAAAGATTAACACTTTAAATTTTTCAAAAATCTTTGCATCTTGCCATACATTTTAGGCAAGAAGCCAACTCATTTTCATGTTCTGCTGGAATATAAGAAGGATTTCCCACATGGGTTACTTTTGCTGGATTTTTTAACTTCATTAAGTGAGAGTGTAAACTTAAGTAAAGTATGTCAACAGCTCTGGCAGCAGCTCTCACACTGAAATTTCCATTTTCAATCATTAAAAGAAATTCACTAATTTTGCTTTCTAGAAGCTTAATATCCTTTTTAGGCTTATAATTTCTCACCATATTTATATTGGGCTAATTTATAAACTTAAAAATTATTCCAACAATCTACACACATAAAATTAAGATAGAAGCAAGGTAAGACAAGCTAGAAATGGTACATATCAGAACACATTTGTCTTGCATACAGTTAAAAACAAATTTTGTGATTACATTTAAAATATATTTTATAGTTGTTCCACTTAATAAATATGAACTGTTATTTAAGAAAAGCCAATTAGCTATATTTATGAGCTATTTTTAATACTATTTATAAAAAGAAATGACAATGATCAGGAATTACCCTAGTGATCAACAATTACCCCATCTGTTGGGGGCAACATTTGATATAGTTTCCTAGAATTAATTACAATGCTTACAGTAGATGTGAAACAATTAAACTAAAGCTTACACTATTTTCATATCAAAAAAAAAGAAAGCAAAACAAAATATTTATTATTAAGAGAAGGATTACATCCTTGCAGAAATGTGCACATTTCGAAACCTATCTTTGAAATGGAAAATACAGAAAGCTGTTTAAAAGATACTTATTTTGTTAGATTAAACAAAAAATTATTATTAAGTAAATGTAGTTATACTTTAATAAAGTGTACAAGCATTCTTGTCCATGTCTCAAATTTAAAAAAAAATTATTGTTTTTAAAATAAAACTTAGGTGATCATTATTTACCCCAGAAGCAGAGTGATCTTGAATTACCCCAGAAACAGAGTGATCGTGAATTACCCCAGGTCACCATATATATATTTCACCAATAAGGTTTTCATTCGCAGCTCCAAATTCCCATGCACAATTTTTTTGCATCTAGTTTGAATTGTCCGTTACACCTTAATGACTAACAGCCGATAGAAAATTCTATGACTGATGACTAGAAATAAATTTTGGCAGATTAACCAGTGACAATTTGCATGTTTTTTTATAACAAGTAATCCATGGATAATACACAAGAAATCACAATAATTATAATATGCAAAGCCAACTTAAGTTCAAAATTTTTATATGCCAAGTTTAAGTTATAAATCAGCATTAAAAGTTTTTTTATATAAATTAGCAAAATCATATTTTGCTATAAGAAAATACATTGAAACATGATATGTATTTATTTTTTGTAAAAATAAACAAGTCAGATGCATACTTGCTTCTGAGTGTTTTTGATTTGAAAATCAAAAAAAATACCAATTACAACTTTTAACAAGAATCAACTTTAATCTCAGGGGTCTGTTCAAGCCAAATTTACTACCGTTTAGCAGCACCTTCACAAATTCAACTTTAGGAAAAACGGTAGTTTCACAAAATACTTTTTCATAAAATTTTATTTTTGTGTCCCATAAGAAACAATAAATCCATATTTTTGTGTTGATTTTTTAATATAATTTTTTATCTTCACAAATTATGTCTAAATTTTCACAAAATAGGTACCTTTCAGAAAAACCTAGACCTCTGAATCTGGTAATTGTTGCTTAATTTATGACTTTGAAATTAAACTACTGTAAAAAATCAATAAACCAGTCCTGGAACTTAGTTTTGTTATTTGTTTAAACTGAATTCTTATTCATAATTGAAAGATTTTTTGTGATTCTCCCAGGTTATTCTCATCTCTATTAAATGCTTCCTTTATTTGTGAATGCATGATTACTTTCAAACTAATTAATAACAGTGTATTCCTCTTCAGAATCTTTATATATATATATATATATATATGTGTGTGTGTATTAATAAAATCCCTGTTCTTACTTTTAAATAAACTTATAAATCATTTAAGTATTTTGTTGCAGAGTTGAACATAAATTAAAATATTTAGATTTTTTATACTGCCTTTTTTAGCAAACAAAAGAAATTAAATTTTTTACCTTCAAATATCATATACGATGTAATTATTCTTAATTTTATTTCTTGCCGACATATGTGTACCTTAAAATAAAAAGACAGTTTAAACTGAAGGAAAATTCAATTTCAGGCTTAATTTTTTGGGGGGAATAATTAATCATAATTGGTTTTGTTCTGCTTACTATTTTAAAAACAAAAAATTGTAAATTTCATACTTTACTGATGATACATTAATATAGTTAGTATTTAGATAAGAATTAGGAAGAAAGTTTAAATTGCCTATTATGTATTCAAATTGTTTCTGCCAATTCTGGTGAGAGAATTAAGATAATTACATTGATATCAATCCAAATACAAGTTTTGTTAATAAAAAAAAAAAAAAACATTGAGAGTTAAATCTATTATGATTTAATAGCACTGATCATTATTTCTCCCTAAGTTTAACTCTCTATGTTTTCCCAAATAAAGCTAAACTCTCTATGCATAACTTTAATTTGAATTGAAGCAGAAAATGACAGCGGAAATGCAACATTTATTCAGTAAATGGAAATACGCAAAAGTATTGTCAAACTATGAGAACTTAATAATTTACCCCTGATCTTATTATTGCACAAGGCAGTATAATAACTCGATTTCAATATTTTGCACATAAAGCATGCACTTACATTCTTCAGGTAATGACAATTTTAAATTATAATTAATTTCTAAGCTAATATTTATTATTAAAAATAATAATTTTGCATAATCTTGAAAACTATTAAGTTTAAAAATTGCTGCACCACCAAAATTATGTAAAAATAATTTGACAGGAAGATCTTCATTGTTCTAGTATTTAATTTTAAAGATGCCTAATTTAAAATCATCATTAGGACATAAGAAATCATTTCATTTGTATACAAACGTTAGTATCTAAAAGAAATGTAGTTACATGACAACCAGAAAGATACGAAATAATATTATACTTATTAAGATTATACTTATAAAGATTATAATTAAAATGAATGTTATTACGTAACTTATTCTAAATGTTACACTGATATAATTGTTTGAATTAATAATAATAGAAACTGTGACCATCTCCAAGGACATACTTGAAATTACGATTTCATATAAAATTTATTATCTTATACACGTACTCAAAAGTTCAGGAATTTGAATTAATTTTATATGCACAGTAGAATGATAAATTCCTTTCACTTGAAATTCGAAAGATCTATTACATTACATTTCCATTTTACTGAATCAAAATACTTCACTGTATTAATACTTAATTGGCTTGGTAGATAATTTACAGATATCTATCGTTAAAGAAGCATATTCTAGAAAAGTGAGAAAAAAATAGCAACATTTTTCTTATAAAATAAAGTAATTGTTTTGAAATATAAACGTTCTACAGAAAAGGGTTCCAAAACAATGACAGGATGAACTTACAAAATTCCACTACATGTTGTGCAGACAAAGGAACCAATTGTAACATTAATATAAGTTGGTCCACGTTGCAAACAATCAAAGCATTGTTTATTAGCAGGAATTGCAGCAAGTTCCCGCAAAAGTTTCGTATTTTTATCTTCAGCCGTCCTCCTCCTAGAGGCCATCTTTGTTAAATGGAAGAGTGAAGTTGAAGTTGCTTAATCATCGAGAGAGCAAGCTTCTTTCTCTCGACCCACTAATGATCTGATTTATTTAAGAGCAATTTACACTACATCAATTTCGCACATGCAATATACTCAAGAGTCTTGTGAGTCTCACAGGAGAAAACTAACATCAAATTCTCATTCGCATCTCCGTGGTAAGAGAATCGAACTCCAGTCCGATTGGCCCGGGATTCGATCCTCGACTCCGCAAAGACAGACCGAGGACATGCTCGTAAAACCTCTGTAGAATAGAAAGTTCTGCGGTCGGTCGCTGAGTAATACCATGGGTACAGGGATCTGGTGAAAATTTCCTTCCCCTTGAGATCTATGTCTAAATTGAAGAAGTGGCCTCACGATTGAGGGCCCTCTACAGAGTATTAAAATTGTGATGGTTTACCTTTGGATCCTACTCAAGTATGTTTCTCAGACTGTTGCAAATAGTCCATTGTGTAGCTCCAGTATACTGGATATAACGTAAATTAATTATCTACCTACTTTCATTAATTTATCTCTACCAGTGCCTGATTTATCATAAGGCCTGAGAGATCTAGGCTTAGGTCCCTCATTTCTGGTGGGGCCCATACATTTTACAAACATATTTTTAATCATTTATTTATTTTAAGAATTGCTTATTAGAATTATGAGTTTTACAAATATTGAAATAAATAAAAGATCGAATTTATTAATGTATATCGTAATTTACTTATGTTCCAAATAATTTAAAAACACTTCATTATTAAACAACGGGCAATTTTTGTTTATAGCAATGACTAGGGGCCCCTTGACAGTTCTGTGCCTATGGCCTACGCCTTTTTATATCAGGCCCTGAGTTTTTATCTACTTACCACTTTTATCAAGTTATTTATGCAATTACATGCCGATTTAATCGACAATGTTTTTTATTTTTGTTTTTATAAAAAGCTGGTTTTGCATTAGTTAAATTATTTTTAGAAGAACAATTTGCAAGCAAAATAAAAATAAAGTTGCTGATATATATATATAATCGCCTCAGAATGCGAACTGGGCAGTTTCGAGGGTTTCTAGTTTATAAGAGAATAAATCCATATTTTAAAATAATTTTCTTTAAAAGTTAATTATTTATATTATATTATAATTTTTGGGGGGAAATCATATTATTAATGATAAAATACACATCATAATTTTAAAGATGCTATCATTAGCATTATTAAAGAAATCATTAACTTTTTATTTAATTATGTTTTAATTAATAGTTCAATTTTTAATCAAATATCAATTGTTATTTGATTTATTTATGCTATTTTTTATGTAATTTTAAAAAAAATAATACTAAGATTGTGTTTTTTGCAATGCATGCGAAATTTTTAAATAGCAAATGCTCAGGGGAAGAAGCGTAATGACGACCGTAGCTATAGAAAAGATATATTCTTTGGCTATAACTAGTTTTCGATCACGGAGCGATTTAAAAAGAACGGGGTTTGGCATGTGATAACAAGCTGGTGCGGACCCTCCCCTATAGGTTATGTCACTGTAAGAGACCGAAATTGGTGTTGCTGGTTGTCAACTATCTTCTAGTTACTTTGGTAAATGTCCGAAATATATAATTTGATTATGTCACTTGTTCGGTATTCCTACACTGTTTTTTAAGGTAAAGTGCCACTACCTGCAATTCTGAGCACTAGTTTTTCCTAATCCATCCCACTCGGTCTCTACGAAGACTGATCAAAGTGGTCACCCACCCGCACACTGACTGTAGACAGTGATACTTGACTTCGGTGATCTGCTGGGAACCGTGAGTAAGTTGTTTCAAGTTAAGAAATATATGAATCATAAATTTGTTTTGTTAATTTAAAAAAAATCTTCTTAAACTTATGTTTTTTAATAAAAATTTTCGGCATTTTATATTTATTTTGTTGTTGTTTTAAGTACATATTTATGTAAGTTTTTCATGCTAAATAATAATCGTTATTCATGAAAATTATTATTTGCATTTTCCTATTCATATAGAAAGAGAATTAATGTACATATTTCTCTTATAACCGTCTTGAGCAGCCAGACTAATTTTGAGTGCATGATTACCAATGTTCAACGCTGTAACCTTATATTTTTGAATAGAATCAAGAAGACTAGGGAACTACTGGAATAGATTGATTTCATACAAATAGTTGCTTAATAGTTTCATACAAATAGTTGCTAAAGAAATGAATTTGCTTGAAAATTTCGTAACAGTAGGTAAGGTGTAGCGTTTAATATAAAGAAAGATAAATTGTTAAAATTAAAACATTTTAATACATAAATATTGTAAATAAATTGCAAAATAGATGGATGCTAATAAATTGCCAAAACAGATGGTTGCAAATAAATTGCAAAACAGATGGTTGCAAATAAATTGCAAAACAAAAGATGCAAAAAATTAAGACGAGTAGTTTTAGTAAAAAAAATTTCTTAAAAAAAGAGCTTTTATACTAAATCAAATTCGAAGTACTAAATGCTATTATAAAATTTGAATTAGAAGTAATAAATGCTACTTTGATAAACTAAAGAAGAAATTAACAATAATAAGAAGAAAGCACTTTTTTAACGATTAACACAGAGGAAAATTATGAACAGAATGACCAGACTGAAAAACAAAAATATCAACATAGTTTGATGTCCCCTATGAGGATAATATATCTGCAGTCCAAGAAATTCAAGATAATTCTTTGTTTGAGGCAATTTATGAGAGTAAATTGGACAAATAATTGGTTCTATGAATATTCAATATTTTAAAATGTAATAGATGAAGGAACTAAAAAGGCGTGAGGCAATAGATAAGATAATAGGTAATTGAAAGAATCCAAGAACATTTTTCCAAAGTAAAATTAGACGGTTAGTTAAGGGTGGTAAAAGCATCAAAATAAAGGTGGAAAGTGATGCATTTTATTGTTTTTTTTTCCTTTCGAGTGAAGGGTAACAGAATGGTAGCGGTAATCATTTTATTTTTGTTAAAGAATAATAAGACGCTCGATTTAAAAAAAAAAGTTAAAAGAATGCTTAGTTTTTTTTTTTTGCACCAATAAAATCTTAAATTTTTTTTTTCTAAAATTAAAGCGTAAACGACAAAACATACAATTACAATTGCATAATGTACAATTAACTGTTTTACTCCCCAAATCCCTCTCTTACCTACATCTCTGTGGTAGAGCATGTCTGGGACACTTTAGGAGTGCAATTGCATCATGTAACCCTCCTCCGAGAACCATACAGTGTCTGAAATTAAAGGTTAAGGGACGAGTAGAACAAACTGCAACATAAACTGCCATATTTCCAAAATGGAATCATGGCCTGAGGCCTGTATAACTGTTTTGAGAGAGACTATTAAGCTAAACCATTTTTTAAAAAATTCAATTCTTTAACAACTCTTAGATATCATTACACTCTGCTGAAACTGGGTACATTATAACTGTTAAATGGTTATTGATTTTGTATTATATCAATCTATGTTCAAACGAAATTTTATTAAAATCTGTCCAGTAGTTCTGGAGATAATCATCCAAAGATAAAAATTCACTTAATTTTGAACAACAGTGTATTTATTTCTCTCAGTATATTATAGTAATATTTCAGTATATTTATTCTCATAGTATACATTACAGTTCAGTATTGATGCTGACAATGCAAACAATAAAGACAAAAAAAAAAAAAAAAATAAATAATAATAAAAATAAAAAGGCAAGTTCTTCACAATCGTTATCTTTTTCATTCACACCGCTTCAGCTTACTTTTATCCATGATATTACATGGGTTACAAAAAAAGGGAAAGAAGTTATTTTTGCTTTGATTGTGGAAAATTTTTTTTCAGCAATAACGGATTGAAATATCATTTAAAACTATTGAGTAAAAGAGGGTAAAAATGTCACAAATTCTTTTAAAATAAATCTCAATATTTTTTTTATTTATTAGTTATAGCAAATAGACATTTTTTTAGCAAAACAATTTTGTAAAATGAATTCAATAAAGTTTCTATGGGAAAGAAATATGGCTCACCTTTCAATTCTTTCTTCTTAGAACTGAATTTCATAACCTGGTAGTACTAAACTTATTAAAGTCTTTAAGGAAAATTTAAAACCATTTTATAGCATAATATTTTGGAAAATTTCCTTAGGTAGTAAACAAATAGAAACCAGTATTTCCCGATTTTCTGTGAACCTGAAAATTTTCAGTAAATAGTTGATTCGTGGTTTCAGAAAAAAGGAAAGGGAAAGAAATCTGGGTCTTATTCCAACCTCGATGTTAAAAAGATTTGAATGTGGTTATAAAATGCATTTCCTTAGTATTTATAATAATAGAAAAAAAAAATTCATTAAAATGAAACATAGTAATGTTACTTTGTTAGCAACTTTTTAAATCAGAATGTACTTATATTATATGAATTGGCATAAAGGGGCACAATGCTGATGATACCAGCAATTATGACATATTCTATACGATTTACAAGATGAGCTTTAAAACATTACTAAAAGTATGTTTAGGGTTCTTAGAAATCAAAGAGAATTTCGTATGACTAATCTTGACAATCATGCAACTGAGCATTCTTTCTGGGCAAGCATGCAATTTCTTTTTTTTTTTGTTTTTTTTTTAAAAAGAAAGTTTTTAAACATTTCCTTTAAAAATACATGAAAAACAACAAATCAAAGTACAAAATTACAGCAGAAAAATTAATTAAATTCCCATTAAACTACATAAAATAACATAAACCCATAACTCAATCTTTAGGCTATAAAAATGTTTTGAACATTTAAGTTTTCGCAGAGCTTATACGAAATCACCACTATAAATCCATTAAGAAACTTGAGTCTCCTTACCAAAAGAAAACAAATTCATATTGCCTATTGCATAAATGTAAATGTACATTTTGTCAGAGCTAGAGTAGTACAACAATTTGTGCCATACTTTAACTTTTTACTCTTAAAATTAAAATAAAATAATATTCTGTCACAGGATATAATTAATTTTGAAACAAATATCGATAGGCCTAATAAATAACAGTATGATTTAAAATGAGAAAATATTAATAAGAGTATTTTATTAATTTTAAAGTAAAGAAAATTTGGGTAACACTTAAAATTTCGAAGAGCACTTTACCAGGACTGAAAGTTTAAATATATATCAAGACAGAAAAGAGTAATAACTAAATTTAATTTTTAGCTAGTTTTTGGGAATAATAAAATATCTTAACAGGTATAATACATATATAGCATTGCTTCATTCTGGTAAAAAAGCTAATAGCAATGAATAGTTTATTGTTAAGAATGGATTTACTCCTACAATAAACTATCTATTATTGAAATGATTCAACCACAAGTTTTTATCTTTTCTGTATCACTTTCAGGCCTGCACTGTACAAGAAATGAAACACACAAAATGGTATTTAAGCATTTTCAACAAGATCTTTTATTATAAAATGTTGGTTTAAAATGGTACACGATAAAACAATGTATGCTGTAACGTTACATTTTCTTTTGACTTAGTGCCACATAATCTTAATGACAGAAATTGAAATCCCATACAAATGCAAAACAAAAGAGAAACCATTTTATACAAGAAATTAGGTATAAAAAATATCTTTTTGTGTTTTCAAAATATAACAAATAAATTAAGATTTATCTATTTTCATAATAAAGCTTAATTTTTGTAAATATTTATGACTATAAATAAAGTAACTCAATAAATCTTGAAGCAAATATCTTATTAAATAATGCATTTTAGAGCTTTTGTACACAGTTTCAGGCAAGAGTAATTTCTAATGGTGAGAAGTTTATGCTCTCAGTTAATGTGATTTAAAAGCACACAATGACATTCAAAGTAGGAAAAAAACAATGTTCAGTGTCTACTTTTTTTGGATTTGTGTTTACGAGCAGGAGGTGAATCTGGTGAAAGTCTTCGCTTATAGGGTGACTTTGATCTTGAGCGCCTTGATCTTTTGGGACTTCGACTTCTAGATCTACAAATAGTTTTTTTAAAATTTATATTTGAATAACCATAATCTACACAATATATGAAATATATAGAATATTTATTTTAATTTACTCTTTCATTTAATTTATTAATAATAAACTGTTTCAACACAGTTGTATAAATTTTGGCAATTATTTGTAATCATTCTTTCCATTCTATTTATAGTATACAAAATATCAAGACTAAATTAAAAACTACAATTTCATGATAGAGACGTTTACCTTACCATAAAAAAGAGATATTTTCCAAAACTACAGCAAGTTGATATAAATAAAAATTTTGAAAAAAAAAAAAAAAAAAAAAAAACAATGTCAATATGCAAATTTAATTAATCATTATACTTATTACTAGTTCTTAAAATAATATATATTCCTGAAATGCTTAATTTTCAAACTATTAATACAATTAATATTAAAAATAACAACATATAACTCTTAAGAGTACAAATAAATGGATTTAGAGATTTCGGCCTAAATTCAGAAGATTAACTATCATGTTCCTTACCTCCGCGTTTTCTTTGGAGAATATGATCTATAAGATTTGTGTGGGGAATGTATATTATCTCCAGGTGTGAATGCAACACTGCGCGGACTAATTTTACGAACTGATGAGTAATAACTAGGACTTTGACTGTGATCTGCTTCATCTGAAGAATCAAGTGCAGCCTCAACAATAGCAGGTGAATGAGTTTTGTGACGCTTATGCTTCTCACATCCTTCTCGATCAGACTTATTTTCACGTTCAATCTATAAAAATAAACAACAAAAAAGAATGCTGAATAAAATAAAATACTAATTTACAAAAGAAAAATAATGCAATGGGATTTTTTATAACCCTCTTTGTAATTACTATAATTTGGTTTACAAAATATTGAATAAAAGGATTGTCAGCTTTTTGTAAGTAGAAGTTAATAACTAACAATTATTAATTTAATTAAATATCATTATCAGACATGCCAACTGCTCCGGACAAGCCATAATTATTTAAAAAACAGCAAACAACTACAAACTAAAATTTGCAATATTTGGCTAATTTTGCTTATTTTTTAAACGGTATAGCAAGTTTTAAGTTACACAAAGAGGCGAATTATATAAGCTTTCGAATTATTTAGAAATAGTGGTGGATAAAAACCTAATAAATTGAGCTTTTTAAATCAAGAATCACACATTAATAAACTACCACTCGAAAATATTTATTTGCTGTCCGGAGCAAGTTGGCATCTCTGCATTATTATAAAAATAGCTAATGCAGTAATAAACTTTTAATAACAATAATTTTAAGTTTAATTAATTATTCAGTTAATTTTTGTTAAAACAGTCACTGTAGTTAATTTTGCTTAGCTTATAGTACTTTCAATGTTTTACTCTTTTTCATAAAAAAAATGGGATTTTTTGTGACGGTTGAATAATATTGTAAGAATATTGACCCTTATGCAAAGTATTGGTTAACTTCTTTAACAGTTTTAACATTAAATAAAAATAAAATGAAACTTTAAAAAGCTTTTAATTATCAAAAATATGATATCCATGATAAATATTACCTAAAGAAAGTTTTATTAGTAAATGGTTTTGAGTTTGAAATAATGCTGCGCCCTAAGTGGACTATTCAAACATTCATGATAAAGTATGAGTATGTGACAAAGCTAAATTACATACAAAGTTTGAACATTTTGCCTTGCAGACTAAAGAAAAAAACAAGAGTTACCCCATTTTTAAGTTCATTTTTGTGCATTACAGCTTTTATTTTTCAATAATTTTTTAGACTCTGGTATAATGAACTCTCTGATTTGCCAAGGAGTGGCTCTCAGTCCTTGTACGCTGGATATAGTTGAGCTTTGATTTTATTTTAGCTGTATTTAAAATCAAAAATTTTATTTGCATGCATGTAAAATCTAATTCATTTTATAAAAAAAACTTCATGAAAAAAAAATTTCCTAAAATTTTCTTTTACAAAAATTTATACTAATCCTGAAAGTAATAGTAGCTAGAACCCTTAACCATATTTTATTCATTAGAAAATAGATACTTAGGTTAGTCATTTAACTTCCTCTACATAATGTTACATTTAAAAAAAAATTTAATGTGTAATTTTTTGTATTAATAACAGATTACTTAAACTATACTAATATAATATTCATTATAAAATATATTTTTGATACATGATTCTAAGTACTAAATTTTCATGGAGATCTTAGAACTAACTTACTCTTTTCAATAATTTTTGACGATAGTGCTCAACCTGCTCATAAAATTTCATATTTGGTTTTCTAGATCGTCTACCAGACTCCAACTCATCTTGATATTTCATAACTTTAACCTAAAACACATTTTTCCAGAGTATAAAATACATTATAAACAATATTTAATTAAAGGTTTCATAACATATAAAAATAAACTTAAATCTAATAGCATGGCATCTCTGCATGGCATATAATTTACATTTCTCATCAGTTAAATTTATTACATTTTTAATAAGTTAATTTTAAGCAGTACTTAGTACTTTTCACTAAGACTATTTTTAAGATAGTGTACATTTAAATATCTGATTACAAAAACGATATAAACAGCTTTTTTTCTTCTTTTAAATCCCCTCCCCCACTTTCTAATGAGGTGCATACACACATAAATGGAATTAGTTTGACTGTTTCCTGCTTGAATCAGTATTACTAACTTTTTGAATTTTTAAGAATAAAATTTCCCACAATTATATTAAGTATATTTTTGAGATTTGGAAATTTTCAGATAAATCTATAAACTAATAGAAAAAACTGAAAGCACTAGAAAGTTTAAAATCATTAAAAAATACCAGTACTTTTACTTAAAAAATATAAATCTTCTATTATAATATTCTATTATCCACTGTAATGCTTTAACAAATTATAACCTAAAAAATAGTCACCCTATAAAGAACTATCTGCCAAAAGTGTTAAGTATATATATACACACATGAAAGTAAAATACTGACCTCTACTTCTCTTAATTTTGCCCTTCTTTCTTCATTAATGTCAGTTTTCAATTGCTCTATTATAGTAGAAGAATCTTTACTATTTTCTTCATCTTGGTAGGACATGTCATCAGCTGTTGACGCAGTATCATCCATAGGCCTAATTAAGACAGTAAAATTTAAGAACTTGAGAGTCTCTTAATGCGTTGCAGGCAGAATACAACGGATATTTTGTTTTTGTGCGGAAATTATGATATTTTTACCACTTTATATTATATCAAAAAGTAGAATAAATAATCAGTAATCTAAAATTTAATAGCCATTCAAGCCATTTTCGAAAAACTCTGAATCAGAAAGTTTTTGAAAAGGGCTATTTGTTAACCTTTTAAAGCTTATTTATTGCTCTTTTTTGCTTTCGTTGCAAGAAAAAAAAAAAAAAAAAAAAAAAAACAATTACCAACTTTATTTAGTATTTAGATGCTTTATTAAGAGCAATAAACATTGCAACTTACTGTCCATCAATATCATCAACATGTTCATGCTCTTCATTCTGTTCTAACAGATCCCATTTTGAGGTAGTAATAGCTTTAAAAATTATAAAGATTTAAAATAAAGCTTAATTGAAATCATTATAACTAACATGAATTTATTGTTGAAAAAAGTTACCTTGTGCTTCTACAGTTTCAGGATCAACAGTTTCCCATTTTGAGGGTTTAAACTTGGATGATATATCCTCCATATCTTGAGGAATGTCTTCTAATGGTTGACCATCTAAGTCATCATTTACTAATAAGGAAAGATAAGTAGAATTAAGTGTGAGAGGAAGAAAAAAGTAAGAAATCTAAAATATCTAAACCAAGCAAAATGAATATTGCAAAAAGCCATAACAACAGCAAATTGCAAAAAGCAGCAGCTTATTAAATTTTTTTAAAGGAATTTGTTCAATGAATTTAATTTGTTGAAATTATTTTAAGCATAAAATATTTTTTCAAAAGGGCAATATAGAGTACCAAACTTCTGTTCTTCATACTAGTGATTATTGTAATATCAATAAAGCATTTCTGCAACAGCCAATTCACTTCCATTAAGGTCATAACTCTGAAGGCTTTATCATTTTGAGGAGACCAATTACACCATTTTGTAATGTGGTCAGAATTGTTACCCAGCTTAATTTCTTTTCCAGACAAAACAGAACCCATTGATCTAAATTCTGTGAGCTTTAAGATTCCAATGAGGATAGAGCTCCAGCTCTTCAAATGTCATCATCTCAAGCGACTAACATGAGGTGAAAAAAAGCTGAACTGAACTAAGTCTAGAGAAATAATCTAGGGGCAATTATGATTAAGTTATTATAAATTATTTACTACCACTTACATAATAAAACCTTATTATGAGGTCTTTTTAGTGCAAGCACCACTTGCTGTTTAAAAGATTTTATGATTCCAAAATTTTTAAACAATTATTGCATGCATAGGATACAAAGAAAAAGCATAAATAACTCAAATTTATGCATGCTAAAACTATGAAATGTGCAATATTGTTTTTTAAAAAGGCAATAGAAATATTAATAAAATAAACTTCATCCCGATTTCTCAGAAATAAAAAAATGCAACACAATAAAAAAATAAAGAAAACATTTAGAACAGAATTAAAATCATACCTTAATTTACGTTGTATTATAAAAAACTGATCTAAAATTATGAGAAGCAAAGAAATTTACATATGCAAAAAAAAATCTAATTTCTTACAAGGAACACCGTCTATATCATCTCGGTCTTCAACTAAAGAACCATCTAATGGAACGCCATCTATATCATCGACAGATAAAGGCACACCATCAATATCATCAGAAGATTGTACTTCAGTATCAGTAGGAGCCATTTGTCCTGGTTGAGGTGAATTGCTATCTTCATTCATGTCACGCGACTACAGGGCGGAAAACAAACAGTTATTCAAATAATTTCTGGTATTAGTGAAATTGTAAATTACTTTAAAAACCAGGCAACATTATAGAATCATAGAACATTTAATTTTATTTCATGTTTATGAATTTTTTTTCGTACAAACTGATAAAAACTTATATCTACTTGCTGAAGACATTCACTTAGCCATTTTAACACTAATATTATACATGATTCTGAATTTAACTAGATCTGGTATTAAGTGTTTTTCATTATTTTATTATCAATAATAAATAGCTGTTTCACACGAGTCGTAAGCAATTTTTAATTGTTCTTTTTCGCAACCTTGTGATTTTGACCTCCAAAAAGAAGGTAGCTTTTGCATCAAGTACTAAAGAAAACCTTTCTCAGTAGCTAATTTATAAGAATTTGGCTGGCTTTAATGCATAGCTGATAAAATATAGCAAGCAGTAAAGGCATAGAGTGCCAGATTTTATTGATAAAGCGATATAAAGAAGAACTGGATATAATATTTTACCTTATCTGCAAAAAACTAACATTGCAATGTTAAGAAAAAAGTTAGTTATCAATATAAATTTATCATTAATCCTAAAATATGTTGTTGTTTATTATAACAAAATTGTAGTTACGCTTTTATTAATTCATATAAATGATACACAATATTACTAACCATTTTAAAAATGTAATTTTATAATATTTAAAAATGAGTTTGCTGTGTCTTAAACAAGTAGTAAAAAATCTTACACAATAAATAAGAAATTAAAACTGCAATACTATTTAGCTAAACAGAATAATAAATATTAAAATGACCAAAACAATTGATGGTTATTGAAAATTAAATTTTAAAAATAATAATAATGAAATACTAAAATTCACAGGAATATAAAAAAATTTCTTACTAATGGAACAAGGCCAAGGAATAGATTTTGTAATTTGATAAGAAATTCACTTGGATAAATTGCCCAGTCTTCCCAAGCTCTAAAACAGCTCACTACTCTTTGCTAGAAGGAAGGAAAATTAATAATTGATTAAAAAAAAATATAACATAAAACAACAAATACATACAGGTTGCTATTATTAAATTGACTGATAAAAAAATTATTCAAATCATTCAAGTGAGAAGGAAAAACAATTATGAGAACTTGTAGTGTCTTTTAGGAGAAATATTGAGCAGTTAGTGCGAAAATAAAATTCTACTCAAATAATAAATTAATTTTAAACATTTCATGCAAGTAGCATTGCATATGCAGATTAATAATAATAAAAAAAAGATTGAAATTATATCTAAAGTTGGCATTTACTCTCTGAAAACTGTAAAAAAATTATTATGAAAGATTTAAGTGGCAAGACGTTTAAAAATAATGTGTTAAAGCTTAAAGGCTATAATATTATCAATTTTGATATTCTATAATTACCTTATACTTAGTGTGCAATTTTACTAACTATCTATCTAACTAAATTTAGACTAACTATCTAACTAAATTGATACAAAAAAGGAACATAACAATGAATTAATTTTGACTTTTATGTTATAAGTCAATTTTTAGTTGTGTACATGAATTAAATATATTAATGCATTTTTTAAATTAAGCTAATAAAAATGAACCACTTTTTAACATTAAATTAAATATAAATAAATAACATCACATAAACAAAAAATCAATATTTTTTAATATGTCTGATCTGTAAGATATATTAATAACTTTTTTCTAGCTTTTGAAGTAACTGTTTTTTTTAAGGCTCAGTTGAAAACTGTGAGGAAAAAAAACCTCCATGAATCGAAAAATGTTAAGTTAAAAATTAAGCAGCGATGATTAAATAATGCTAAAATCTTGATTAGCACAACTTTACAAATGTTTGTTCATCAAAATTTGTAAATTCTTCCAAAACCTAATTTGTTGATAGCATTAGCATAATTGTTTTTTCTTTTTATGTTTTATTACGTAGAATATTTATAATAATTTTGCAAACAGAAACTTTTACCATGAATAGAAGGTATTAACTAAAAGACATAAAGAATTACTTTGCAATGATAAAAGTGTCATTTTGTTATTTACCAGTTACATAATGATAACTAAAGTAAAAAAGAGTAATAAGTTCATCTTATTATATTTTAAAAGCACAAGATTCACCTTAAATTGTTCAGCTTTCAAGCGTCCTTCTATACTTTGAAAAGTTTCATGAAGGTCTTTAAAAATGTCAGGTAGTTTAGCTTGAAATCTAAAAGTGTATTTAAGTTTTTATAAAGGATCAAATTTAAGGAAATACAAATCTGTTAAAAAAATATAGACTCTTGCAAAATTATGGCATACCCTTTTCTATAAAATGATGCATTAGCAACTTTGACACTACAGTTGTGCAACACATCTGAAATGAGATATAATCTACCAATCTGAAAATATTAATAAAATGTTTATCACAAAAAGGATTACATTTATAAAATGACATCTTTATTTAACACTTTCTATCTAGTTCTTACAAAAATTAATACTACATTTTAACTATGTATTTACACATTCTACATTTCATCACTATATTTTACACATTCTTCACTAATGTAAATTTAAATTAAGATGATAAATTATAACTTATAATTTGCTTATTATAACAAGCAACATCAGAAGTGTGTCTGGAATTTTTCAAAATTTAATAAAATATAAAACTTAAAAGGTATGATTTAATTTTAAGTAATAAAAATTTTTTCCTTAAACTAATATGCATTAATAATTTTAGAAGTACAGTTAAACTTAATTTTTTTTAAAAACTTTTTAAATTGGGAAAAATTGTAATCTCTACGATATCCAATAAGTTCAGAAAAAAGATATATAACAAACTAAACTTCTAATTTTTTAACTTGTACTCCACAGAAACTTGGAATATGCATTTTATACAAACACTAAAAATAAAAAAGATTCTATATTAGCATTTGGCAATCAGCTAAACGCATTTGTCATTCCTTAGAGAATATATTTTTATGTAGCTGACATTTCGAGAGTTAAATTTTTTTTTTTAAAATTTCTTTACATAAAACAATACTAATAAAATTTGTTCATATGTCATTTGTACAGAAGAAATATTTATATTAAAAAAAAATCAGCTTTTAAATTTTATTTACTTTTTTATATAATGGGGCTTCAGGCGCAGCAATGGCTTCTCCAATGCAATCAATTATTTCCTCTGCAGCTTCAGCATGCTCAATACAATAGATCATAGCATCTGCAATTTTGAATTTCTCAGGAGTGATACCACGTAATAAATCTTCAAACTTCTCACGTTGCCTGGGATACAAGAAAGAAACATTAAACAATTGTTAAAAATTTTTTTTTTTTTAATTTTGAAGTACAATTTTGGTTATATTTATTGAACAAATACCTACATAGTATGTATTCAATACTTAACACTATCCCAATGTGTACCACAGCTTTGCTTATTTCCGAAAAACTACTAAAGCAATGTTTTATTAACTAAAACGGCTTATTTACATCTTCATTTGAAAATCTTAATTTTCATTTCCCTTTTTCATTAAACAATTTTGACAAAATTTTTATATTTAGTTTCTTTAACTTGACTTGTACTAAAATAATTTTATCTAGATAACCTACAAATAACCAAATTATATTTGTATAACTTTTCCAAGTTAAATAAATTTTGGTGTAAAGAAGTTGAATAACTTTGGTGTCTGAGCACTTTTTAATCAGCAAATAATAAAGTACATTAACTTACGTATCAGATAATGATCCTTTTTTAGGTTCAATGGGCCTGGTTATGGGAGGTGGAGGAACTTCAACAAGTTCCTCAGGCATACCTAGGTGGAAAGGATTAAGAGGGGGTGGTCTCCAAAAAGAGCCTTCTTTAAACATAAGAAATTCCTCAGTATGCCATTTGCTGGGATGATCACCCTAAGAAAAACAATACATTTTTACAAAACCACTCACAAGATTTCCTTTCGTTTTTTAAATGATTAGATAGGTATACTGACTTTTAAAATAGAATACAGACGCCACCTGTAATACACATGAGCCGGACTCTGGTTGTCAAAGAGAAACCTAAAATAGGACAGATTTTCCCAAATTAAAACTCAATATAATAATTTATATTTAAGTTACATTTAAATTTACTGAAAAGTAAATAAACATATAAATGTAATCAAATTCATTTCAGAATGCAATTTAATTTTTATAATTATGGAAACCAAATTAAAAATAAACTAAGATATATATAGGTAACATAGGTATTAACATATAACATATAGGTATTAACACATACTTTGAATGAAAATGGTATATAAATTCACACATTAAGCATTGAGATATTATATTGATATAAAAATGTGTTTATATACATACCTGAACATTGGATTATTTATTTCACGGTTCATTATCATTGCCTCAAACATTGGTCCTTCACGAACAACAAATTCGATCATACGGTGAATGAGGCACAATAAACTCCTGAAACATAAAAAAAGACAGGACATAGGAAATATTTATATTAATTTTTTAATTAATTACAATCAAATGGACTCCGATGGAAGGAAATGAACAATTTGAAAGCTGAAAACCATTACATATTTAAAATGAAGATCACAAAAAAGGAATACAGCTTCGGAATGCTGCTTGGTAAGAAAAGAAATAATAAAGTAAAAAAATGTTTTTTTTAGAATATTGATATTTTATAAGTTCAGCACAGACAAAAGTAGAGTAAATAAAAGATATCCAACAATAGAAAAAAGTTTGTGGAACAAATTTACTCAAATAAAAACCTATAGACATAACAAACACTAAGAAGATACATTGAAATAATCTTAGAGATGAAAGAGTTATTGATAGTTTATTAGCTGAAATAGGTTAAAATTGTGTTTTGAAAATAATAATAAAAAATTAACAGTTATTGAAATAAACGAATTATAAATTAGGAAATTAGAATTTATAAAAACTAACATTTTATTTTTTGGTATTAAAAATCCAGCTAAACTAAATAATTGTATCCTCATAACAAAATAGTAGTCGAGAATATCAATTCTTAGAATGTAAGAGAAACTAAATTGTTCTTGCTTGGTGACAGAAGGATATAGAAAAGAAATCTAAAGAAATGGATACCCTGTACCATAAAAAGAACAGCATAAATTTTTTTTTAAAGAATTACACGTTACAAGTATAGAAATGGTTAACATACATTTGCAAAAGAAAAGAAAGAAATTTATTATTTGAAACAAATAACTGTAAAGAATGTCTGAAAAGTCATAAAACAAATTTTAAACATTTCACTAATTACCACAAATTTAAATAAAATTGGATTAATTTAGTTAGCAAATTAGTAAACTTTTTATATTTATCCTCTTACTCTATTTTTTGTTTAAATAGTGAAAAACTATTTAAAAAATTTAAGTTGAAATATTAATAAAAGAATGGGGTTTAAATTTTTTAAAGAAAAATTGGAAAAATATAATTTTATTCAATTTTTAAACAATTTAAGTTATAAATGTAGACATATGCTTCATATCATAAAAATTTAATATTTCAAAATATTTTTAAGAGTCATAAAACCTACACTTAAGTCGATATACTTATGTAAATTAAAATAAAAAGATATTTAATGTCCCAGTAAAAAAACGAGGTAGACATATTTAAATTGTGTTGTGCAGGGAATGAATTTTGATAACATGACAAAAAGGATAAGCTTTAAATACGATGAACACAAATTGTTCAAAGTTTAAATTGTTTTTTCATCTAAAACCAATCAAAGAATAAAACTATTAATTTTAAATCAATCTATTTTTGAACTATCAACACAACTAAGTCTGCCAAATATCAAATAAATCCTGTTTAGTCATCTAAAAATAAAATTAATCCTACAGCAAATATCAAAGAGTTTCAAAAGGTAACTTTATACAAAATGTTTCAAAAAATTTATAGAATAAATACAATGAATGATAATTTTATAAGAACTACTTCAAAAGTTTACAAAAAAAGAAAAATTAAACAATCTAAAAAAATTGGATCTTATCCTAATTTTAGAAATAAACCATATTAAAATTTTGTTAATTTAGTGTTAATGGTTTTCAAGTAACAAATAAATAGAAACAACACAGTTTAAAGTGATAGAATATGATTTTCAATTAGTGATAAATCAAATTAACAGAAAGAATTCATAAATAATCTGAAGAAAATTAGTAGCAAAATAATCATATAAAAGAAAAACTTAACATAATAGGAGATAATATAAAATTTACAAAAAAAAAAAAGAAAAAAAAAAAAAAAAAAAAAAAAAAGTGAAATCTATAAAATTACTACATAAAACTAACGTATTGGTGGCAAAAATTAGCCATATTTGTTTGACAAATTTAGTCATGAATTAGCTATTAAGCCAGAAGAAATGCAAGTTACAACATATTTCCTTTATTCAGACATATTACACAGAAGACATAGAAAAACCATAGTTAGATTTAAAATAGTAAATAATTATTACAACAACAATTCACTTTAATTATTGCTTTACATAATTGAATAAATAAAATAAGGAATTTCCTAAGCATTTTAGTTAATATATATAGTTCAATTTAATAATGAACTTAATATTTAGACTTTAATTTTTATAATCAGTATTGAATACATTTAGTAATATGTTTAACTTAAGAATTTACACTAAATCATTAATAGATTTATAACTGACTAATTAATAAAAATGGTAAAAATATTTAAATATAAAATTAAAAGGACAAGACAGAAATAGTGCAAGTATTATTTTTACTTGAAAAGAGCAGCTAATTAATAATTTAGGTTTAATGAAAGGAATATCATTAAGATTTTTTTTGTAATCCTTATTTCAAAAACTAATAATAAATTTCTAATTTGATTTTAAATTTTTCCTCCCATAAAATAATAAGGTACATTTGATCAAAATATTTATTGTTGTATTGTCAATATATTTCAGTAGTAAGTGTACTGGAAATTTTAAAAGCTAATTTTAGCATATTTTCCTATGCTTTTAATCTTAGGAAATATGAATCAATTAGAGTACATGAAAATGACATTGATAATGACAGAACACACAAAACATTAACATTTAAACAATTTCAAAGGTATGGAAAAATTAAATAGTAACTACATAAAAAAAATTAGTTTAATATTTAAAAGAAAAAAAAAAGACACATTTCAATAATTTTTTAAAAAAAAAATAGCTGACAATTAGTACACAGATACCCATAGTTTCTCATTACATTTTGTTTGAAATGTAATGTTTTAAAATGTGTAGAAAAAAGATAAAATCATAAAAAGGATAGAATAACAATAAAATAGTTCATAACAAACTAGAAAAAATCAGGGCACTTAAAGGAGTTAAAAAGGCTAGATCAAGGGTTTCCAACTTACATGAGGCCGGGGGCCACAATTAAAAACACAAATCGACTGGCGGGCCGCCACTCTATCAAAATTTAATATGGGACTCCTTTATGTTTGAAAGTACATTAAGTATTACTGTCAATTTTTACCAAATTGTACAAGGCAAAAGTATTGAATTACAAATTAAAATAAGAAGTTGATTTTTAAAAATACTTAATTGTTACTAATAATATTTTTAAAATATTAAATAAATAATAAAAATTTGGGGTATAATAACTTTAATGTGCACCTATGTATTAAACAATTAATGTGCAACAGATATTAAATTGTTAAGATATAAAACTTTAAAAAGGTTGGTATTAAAGCTTACATAGTACCATACAAAATGTTTAATGAGAAAATTGAGGTTTGTCTGCTGCAACCACCAGAGAATAGATATTTACATTTTAAATTTACAAATGTGTGTGAATATTTTTGTCCAAAATGAGTGGTTTCAAAAAGTTAAATCGGAGAATTTCTTCGAGAAAATTTCTGATACACATATGCTGAATTATATTCACAAAATACAAAAAAAATGAAATAAAAAAGAGCAACACAAACGATTATTTTTGTATTTGAATAAATATTTTCTTGGATGCAAAATCGGAGAATTTTTTTTTTTTTTTTGCACTGTCGGTATGTTAAATTTCACAGAAACGAAGAAATTAGGTTTCGATTACTGAGAAAAGAAGTTTAAACCCATGTAGATTTTTTTAACGAAAATTGTCTGCAAAAAAATGACAACTAATATACTTTAGTTCGCGGGCAGGATGCGGCCCCCGGGCCGCCAGTTGGAAACCCCTGAGCTAGATAGAAGCACACTTGACAGATACTTTTTAAAACAACTAATAAGGAAAAAAAAAGCCTAAAAATAGAACTACTGATTTTTTAAACTTAATAAATTAAACATATAATTCAACAATACCAAATATTTAATGACTTTATATAAAGAACATGCAAAATAAAATATTATAATAAACTATTCATAGATATATCATATGGAAAATAAGGTTTTTATGCTGCTAATATTCCTTTAACAATAATAATAAATTTTTAGAATTTGCTGGCAAAATTATGTTTTACTTTCAAATTACTAGTTTTACTTAACTTGGCAAATACTGCATCAAATTTAGAAGTGCACCCCTTTGTAGGTACTGGTTTTCTTAAGTCATTTCTGATATTTTGTTGTTAATAATTCTCCAGTTTTCAATAATTAATACTACTAAGTTTTTTTTCTCAAGGTACTCAACATACCAAAGCTTTTATATGCTCAAAGATAGAATTCTACAACTTGAGCAGAAAAAATTCTCCTAATCCTCTTTCATTTTCAGCCAATTTGTCTCTATGAATTTTATAAATTTAAAAATATATGATGCTTCATTTATGTATTGAAGCAATTTTTTAAATATAAAAGGAGAAAAAAATTACAAAAAAGTCTAAATGAAATCAATAATTTTGTAAAGCAATAGTACTTTAAAAAAATTCTTTTTTTTTACATTTTATAAGTCTTATTTTTAAGTTATTAAGCTTCAAATATTTTGCAGCTTAAGTAAAAAAAAAAAAAAAAAATAAAAAAAATGGTACCTGTCCACTTTTGTGAGCCGTAAAAAGAATCACCAACCAGTGATGATTTATTAATTGTGGTGACAAGCATTACTATTGTGGTACTTGATACCTATTATACTAATATATATACCTAAAATAGATGGAAGGTTTTTTTTTATGCTCTCCCCCAAATGGACAGTTACTAAAATATTATAGCACTATTTGAATTAGTTGTAAAATGCTTATATTAGCTCATGTTTATTTCTGAAATTCTTTAACTTGATTTGCCAAATTTTGAAAGGAAATCTATAAAAACACTATATCACTTCACACTGCAGACACTACTCCAAAACTGCAACAAAATTTTAAAAGAACTCCAAATAAAATTTTGGAAATTGTGAAATTTCTGCCAACACTATCACATAACACTAAATAGGATATTGTACACATTAGGAAAATTTGAAAATGCTAGGGGTTTACCACCACAACTCACTATCTCCTAACCCTGAAATAGCTTCTGTAAGTTTCTGTTGGATCAAGTTTGTAAGTGTGCATGAATCTTATGTGTGTAGTGATTAAGCACCATGCTTGCACACAGTTCGAGACTATTTGCATTTTAATAGCACAGCGGAGCCGCCTATTAAAATAACGGCCATTCTGAAAACATTTGACTTCATAAAAGTACTAATTTTATAAACTAAAATGTTTCTATTTATGAAAATTTTTCATTTTAAAATAGTTGTATATTTGTTTGATTAAATAAGTTTAAAATAAAAAATTCAACATGGTTTGAAAGCTTAAAAAACTCTTTTGCAACTTACAATATTTTTTTTTCTTTGCTGTAAAGTTTGTTTAAAAGTATACAGCACTTTTCTGATATCTATTAAAGACAGATTTACCTTAGTGAATGAGTGATGATCATTGTATTGAATGATGATAGGCATTCTAAGACTTTTCATAAAACATGAACAGTTTTCATTTGGTTTTCTTTACACTCCAATCTTTCAATTTCCCTAAATTCAATCTACACCTGTAACTTTATTATTCGTAGGAGGCACAATTAAATTTGTTATTTACATGCCTTCAAAACTTAAGAAAATTCTAATTGTTCAGACAAGAAAAAGAGTTTTTAATTATTTTAAACACCACTCAAAATTTGATTTTACAAAACAGTGATGACGAATAAAAAAAAAAGGGAGGTTTTAGCATGTTTTGATATTGTAATGAATCCATTTTCGAAGATTTGATTGTAAAAGGCGGTTCACTTTATAATACAGTGATAGTGGCAATCAATGCACACAGCTTGCAAACTTATATGTTCTTAAGTTATTAAAAGAAATAATACACAAATTAGTTACAATAAATATCAACATTTTTCTTTATGTAAAATTGTACTGGATTTATTAAGTAAACAGAAAATGATTGTATTCATTAAAAATGCTAAATTAAAATCAAGAAAACTTCTCACTTACAAACAATACCATTTTGATGTTTGTCACTTACAAATGACACATGATAGGTATCACATTTTTAAATTTATCACAATATGTTATAAATGCCACTATGCTTGTTTATCAATGAATAAATTTTTATTTTTATCAACACATACTACTTATGCTTACGCACCTTTTAATTATTTTAAACACCACTAAAAATTTGATTTTACAAAACAGTGATGACGAATAAAAAAAAGGGAGGTTTTAGCATGTTTTGATATTGTAATGAATCCATTTTCGAAGATTTGATTGTAAAAGGCGGTTCACTTTATAATACAGTGATAGTGGCAATCAATGCACACAGCTTGCAAACTTATATGTTCTTAAGTAATTAAAAGAAATAATACACAAATTAGTTACAATAAATATCAACATTTTTCTTTATGTAAAATTGTACTGGATTTATTAAGTAAACAGAAAATGATTGTATTCATTAAAAATGCTAAATTAAAATCAAGAAAACTTCTCACATACAAACAATACCATTTTGATGTTTGTCACTTACAAATGACACATGATAGGTATCAAATTTTTAAATTTATCACAATATGTTATAAATGCCACTATGCTTGTTTATCAATGAATAAATTTTTATTTTTATCAACACATATTACTTATGCTTACGCACCTTTATTTTTTTTTGTTAACAAGGAAAATTTTTCAATATGAAATGAAAAAGGCAATAATTTATAGTTACGTTCATTTTTTAAACTCAAATATCCTACATATAAATTTTAAAGCAATAATTGTATATAATAAGAATATATTCCAGCCTTTCAATTGATTCTCTGTTACTTGAATTAAAGAAAAGGGCTATAGAACTACAGACATCACAATGAAATTTTTTAAAAATATTTTGACAATTCATATCAGTTTCTTTCCCTTCTCACTGGCACAACGGCCCCAGGTGAGCTCTGTCCTTTCACATAATTTAATTCCAAGTTGTCCTGTTCTTGGCCAATGATTTCCAATTTATTACTTATATAGTTTTTAAGTCACTTTCTAAGCAATTGGATCACCTAAGTCTTGGTCTTTCGTGTTTTTTAGTGCAGACTGGCTAAGCCAAAAAGATCATTTTTGTGGTTTGAGTATCATTTATTCTTGTCAAATGTCCTGCCCATTTTATCCTTTAGATAGCACTATACCTTATTATGTTGGGATTTTTAAACATTCTATGAAGTTCTATGTTTGTTCATTTTCTCCAGTGAGTTTTGCCACATTTTATTCCCCCAAAAATGCTTCTTAAGATCTTTCTCTCAAATATTGCAACGGTTTACTTAATCAATATCGAACAAGAAAAAGCAACTAAAACTGGATTACATGATCTGATCTTTGTACTTGATTATTTCAGTATGACATGTTACTTTTATACTGAGAGAAATTTAGGTTCTTGTTTTTTAATTTTATTATTTCATTACTGTTGCGATCGAGAAGCGAATTCAGCCACTTTTCTACATTTGTGTTAATTATATACACAAAGAGAAATTATTTACTTTGTTTTATTAGTAACAAGTGCATTTTTAATTATTGTATAAATCTTATTTAATTTACTAGAGAAAAAAATAATTAAGTATTAATTTGTTAAAGTGAATTAATATTTTTATAATTATAACTAAAACAAATCCTTTAAATTTTATTTAGCATTGCAGAGAGCAAAAAGTTTTAATAGATGCAAATGACACCATTTGAAAAAGCCTTGATCAAGATCTACAAAACTAGGCAGAAAATTTCCTTGCATTTATTGAGACAAATAAGGTTTTCTCAGAGAGCATGTACATATCAAAGCATTTCTCATTTGAGTAACATTATTAAAATGAACATTAAATAAAAATAATATTCATAAATAATGGGAATTTAAAAATTTGTGTATTGTAATGATGTTATTAGGAGAAGAGGTTTAGTAAATGTCACAGGACAAAATGAAGTGTTTCAAAATAAACACCAAATACTAGTACATATGTGGATGATTATTGCACTTAAATTCTGCTCAGCAGTTAAGTTTAAACTCACAAATGAAAACTTTGCAGTGTTTAGGGGGAATTTTCCCCAATATATTATGATTTAGTGATAAAATCTGTTCAATTTTCCTCGTTTGCCAAGTAACAGAGTAAGTGTGAAAAAATTCTTAATTTCTCTCATGGTCCTATGCAACAGTAATTAAACACTGTAGAATGTTTTTTAGGGGAAAATAAAATCATACAAATGTCTTAATAACATTATGAAAAACCTTCAAGTGGCATTTCTACACTTTGTAGCAAACAATTATTTATGACAGACTAATATTATAGAGCCTAAACACTAGAAAGCCCATTGGAAATATGAATTATAAATAAAAACAGAAAATTATACAAATAAAAATTATGAAATTAATTCATTTTTTCATTTTTCCTATAAGGCAATCACTTTTAAGGCAATTTATATTTCAGTTAATATAGTAATACCACTACTGAAGTAAATGAATAAGTAAAATTTTTAAAAGCAAGTTTTAACATTTTAATTAACTCTTTACTGCAGAAATATTTTTAAATATTAAAATTTACTTTCAAAAATAACAATTCTGTTGTATTGTGTAAGAAACATCAGAGAAAAAGTAAATAAAATATTTAGTTTAAATATACAGACTTTAGGACTCAAGTCATTCACATCCATTCCTGTTTCTTAAAAAACAGCAAATTTGCTTCGCTCAAGAAAATTTTGGAAATAAAATATATTAGGTAGGCAACTGTTATGAAAGAAAGCACTGAAAAATATATACCTTTCGGTAGGGATTACCACTTTGACAACAGCATTCGCTAAAAGCTGCAGAAGATGTCGACACCGAATAAAGTAAGAATAGATATCGATTATTATTAAGAAAAGCAATATAATGAACATAATATAATAAATAAATAAGAAAAAGATATTTAATTATAAAAAGTTATACTAACTAATCTAAATAATTAATTTTCACCAAACAGAAACGATCATAATTAAAATGAAGTAAATCCTTTATTTAAAAGTGTTCCATAAACCTTACAAAATTTAGGATTATGTTAAAAAGGATCCCTTTAAGAATTAGAAATCAGTTAAACATAAAATCTTGTGTATCTTTCGACAGTATCCTCTAAATATCAGAAAACAAATTTTAAATTAAGCCTCATTTAGTACCGAAAAAATGATAGAAAAAACAAAAAATATAAGTATCGTTATTTAGTTAGACTATATAAAAACACTCATTTTTCATAAGAGTCAAGTGTTAAGAATAAAAAAGTAATAATAGTATAATCTCAATTTAAAACTATGACACAAATGACATATTATAACTTTAAAATGAAGGAAATTGAAAATTGTCATAGAACTCTTTTTCACTTATTATTATATTAAACAAAATTAATTTATTTTTAAGCGAAACTGTGTTGTTCATATTTATTAAGAGACATTAAGAGACGAAAAAAAAAGTAGTTATGAAAGAAAATTAAGAAAATATTTGCACACCTGTATTTTTGTGTTTTATTCAATGTCAAGTTATTAAACACTGCTCAAACGATGCACATCTTTCACAGAAATTTGAATTTCTTATTTTTAGTCTTAGACGATCTCACTTCTCACACAAAACATTTTGTAGCATAAAAGTGATTAGCTCAGTTGCAATATTTTTAATCAAATTTTAACAGTAATGAATTTAATACTCAATTATGATTTTAAAAATGAAAAAGAGGGCTGCAGCCACAATCGATCAACTTCAGATCAATGTTAAAATAACTACTCAAGACATGAAAATCAAAAGATTTCTAAACATGATACATGAGGATAAGAACAGTGAATTATTCTTAAGGGGATTCTATTGTGAAATGTAAATAGTACTTGAATCAGTTCTGATTGCACATGAAAATATTTGAATAAAATTATTTGTTTGCAAAGATAAGAAACATAATGTTTCAGATGGTAATAAAACTTTTAAAATAAGGAACTGGCAAAAAACTTTAAAATCTGAAAAACAATTAATTTTTTGAATGAAAATCCACTGAATAAAATTGTAAAAATACTTCCCAAAATTCAAAAACTTTTTAAAGCTTTTAAAAAAAAAAAAAAGAACGATTAAGAGAAATTTAAGTTTATGTTTTAGTTGATAATGAAGTACAATTGAAAAAAAGTGAATAGAAATTTATTGAATATATCTTTAAGAAAAATCCCATAGACTTTGAACAAGTTTTTCATAAAATTTGTTAAGCAAACAAGGAAGAAATCGTTAAAATAAAACAATTATCTTGTTAAATTTAGAAAGAAAAAATTTTTTTTTTACTAAATTTCAATAACGTTATTAAAAATTTATTAAAAATTGGATACTGATATAAATGCTATAATTTTGCAAATTTTTATTAAAGTCCTTTAATGAAAAAGAAAATTATAGTAGAGACTATAAAAATTCATTTTTGAATAAATTTGATATTTTCAAGAAATAAATTTCTATTAGCATGCATATTGCATTATTTAGAATGAATTGGCATCACACAGTGTATCAATCTAAAACTATTATAATCTATTAATTCATTTGTATAAAACTCAGCAAAAAGCTGAAAACTTGTTTCAACGGATTTTTGCTTTAACTATTAAGATGCAAATGTATGTCAGAAAAGACGAATTTGAATGAGGAATGTAATATGAGGTGATTAGCTAACAGAAAGTCAATGGGAAAAACCTTTTTTCCTGGTAGTTATCCTCTTTTTCTTCCCATCCAGAAGACATTGTGTGAATTGATTTACTTAGTTGTTTGCATTTGAGAAAATTAAACATTTTCTAATGATTAGCAGTACATAACGAATACAAACACCACAAGTACAATTTGAATTTAGTTCACAGAATTGATACCACTTTTTTTTTTTAAATATTTTTTTTAATTCTATTAATTATGCATTTAATATTATGAATTTATATTACTTGGACTGGTTTAACATACATAAAAAGCAAATTTTTAAGATTCATAGTCCAAAGATTTACTTTTAGTTATATAATTATTATTCCGAAAGAATTCAAATGGAAAACTTTTATAAAATTTTGCTTTTAAAAATTAGGCTATGAACTTAACATTGCATAAAGTTATTATTTTTTTTAAATCATTACACTATTATTATTATCTTATTAAAAAAAATCACATTAGTACAAGAACTGAACAGAAAATAATTAGTTAATTTTATGAAACTTTAATTTTTTACACATATTTGTGAAACTTAAATGTATTTAATATATACCCACTAATGACTTAAAGAACTGACCAGAAAGATACTACCATTAACATGTTTAATCATGTTAACATTAAATCTGAATTAAAGTTATCTTAATTTCAAGACACATTTGTTGGAACAAAAGCAGACAACTATGCACCCAAAAAATGCATATTATCCATATTCAGAAAAAACTTAACTTTATTACATGAACCTATTTGTTTATAACTATGTTAAGGGAGAAATAGCTGAGAAAGAAGTGTTACTAAAAACGTAAAACAAATAAGAGTGGGATTGACTATTCAACACCTTATTGTAAACTAAAATATAAATTTTATACAAGAACAAAATTGTTTCTTAAACAAATTTTAGACCTTAATGGAATATGATTGTCAGGATGTTTTATATATTCAACATGCCTGGTTTTAAAAAAAACCAAGTAAGACATTACTTAAACACACTTCTAGGAGATTGTTTTCAAGTAATTGAATACATATAACTTTTTTAGACATCAATAGTCTATTTTATGAAATAAGAAAATTTTCAATTTGATAGCTGAACTTGAAACTAAATTCCAGTTTTGGTAAAAAGTCCACAAAAAAGCATCAAAAGGCTTAAGTAATAAAAAAAGCTAAAGCACTACTTGTCAATATTCGACAATAGAACTTTGGATAATATTGATGAGCAAATATTACACCAAAGTGTTGTAACTATTAACAACAAATTTTTCATACAAGCACCTTGAGTAAGTAACTTTTGAATCCTAGTAACAAATATATGTATTTTTTACAGAAGTCATATATTTTTTGTAAGAAAAAAAATCAATTTAAAATTAGAAAGAATTCAGATGTTATGTGGAAAACAAATTAACTGATCAAGCAAAAATGCCATGAGTTTAAGTACTTTTACTAATGATTAATGACATACACAGGAACATTCTCACTATCTTTGTTAAATTTAAGTATAGATTGCATTCCAGATGATCGTAATAAGTTTCAGTCTTAACAAAATAATCATTAACAAATTGTTGATCTTTCTTTCAGTAATGGAATAACATCTTAGAAAAACAAAAAATACACATAAGCTTAGTGTTGGAAAATCTTTTATATGGAAGTAGTTTTGGTTTCAACAATAAAATATTTCACAGTGAACTATATTTTATTTAAACAGAGAGTTTCAATGCAAATTTATTTCATTAAGTAAAAATAAAGCCAGAAAAATGTCTCATAAATCACTACATAATGTTGACAAAAAGCAAATAATGATTTGAAAACTCAAAACTGTTGAAATTTTAAAACAAAAGTTATTTGGAAACAGCATACATATAATAAAATAACTGATAAGGCAAAGTATATTTCTTTTTTGGGATAAATGAAAAGAAATAATTATTTACTTAAATATGTAACTTTAAAATATATATATTAATGAAATCTCAAATTAGAATAACATATAAATCCAACACAAGTGGTACAAAACCAACACAATTGTTTCAATATGTGTGACTTAGAAATATTAAAAGTGTAAATAAAATCTTTTTGGTCAGATCTTTATATATATACTAATGTTTAAAAATTACACAAATAATTATTTGTTTACCTTCTCAAAAGACTCTTTAGTTTCTGGCTCTCCAGGCCAAAGTTTATGACGATCTTTTTTATCTAATTGAGCATTAAATGGTAGACCAGATGGGGGTGGTGGGAGGGTAAACTCAACCATTGCAGGAGGAATATAAATAGGATGTGGAGGTATAGGTACAGCTTTACCCCAACCAAGTTTCATTTCAAAACTCATAATGTCTTTTCCTAAAATTAAAAATTGATAATACATTTATTGATTATTCACTATTATGTTATATATATATATATATAATCATTAAATGCCTCAAAAAGAAAATTAACAAAATTAAAATAACTCTAAAGTATATTTAAATTCATTGAAAATTTTTGCAACTTGTTTACTATTCAACCAAATTGCTTAAAATTTTGTACACTTTACATGTAATCATTTGATTTGATGACTTAAATTTTATGTAATGATTGCCCTTGTAACCCACTAAGTATTAGTTCATCTCTTAAATACTGTACACACTAAAGTGAATCACCTTGGAAAAATAAGTTTGCATTATTTTAAAAGTAAGAAACATTTTAACTATCAATTTACATGCATAGATGGAATAAAATGGGCATAAGGTGGGTTAAAACTGGTAACAATTGAAATTTTAAATTTTTCATTGCAGAATGTTTTTTCACAAGTTATTAGCCTAATGATTAATGCTGCAAAAATTTGGGCATAAATAAAAAATAACTTATTGATGAAATAAATATTTTATTATTAAAATGTATATTTATACAAAAACAAAATTGGTATACACTAGAGACCTTAATTTAGTAAAAGCAAAAAGTCGTTAATATTTTGTGATAACTACCATTCAAGTTTTTCATGGCTCTTTCTCCATCTTTTCTGTTCATAAATGCAACAAAACCACAATTTCTCCCCCTGGCTCTCTCTTCATCAGAACGGGGCCACATAATTTTAACGCTAGCAAGGGGACCAAATCTGCCAAATACTTCACATAATTGCTGTTCTGTCATCTAAAATTCAAATGAAATTAATCATATTGAAAAGATAAATTTGGAGAAGAAAAAATTGCAAAGATTTATTTTATAAAATGTCTTAGAAAAGTCAAAAGGGTACAAAATTTTATTAAAACTACTGCTTAACATGATAAGACAGTAATGAAAATTATGTTGCTTATTATATAGTAATATTTATGTTCCTCTGAAATACTTTGGAATCGAAACGATTAATAATATATTTTCAAGTACTATTTTAATTTTAAAAATAATTTGATGACAAATAATTTTTTTGGTGGATGATTTCATTGCATGTGCGTCATCCACTTTATATAAATTATTTAAAGTACGCGTGTACTACACAGATTGTGACTTGTCGCACAAGTAAAATGCTTTTAAGAAAATATTTTCGCAGAACTACAAAACAGATTTATAATTATAAAATTCAGTCTAAGCAGATTTCTGATATTCCTATTTCCACTGCATATATAAATACAATTTATAGCATTGAATAATCATATACAATGCTTTTAACTGTATGAATATATGTACAGAAGGATGAGTATTTATAACAATTATATTTATAAATAGCATAAATTAAGGAAAATAACTTATAATATATATAGATACCTTTGGATTTAAATTTCCTAAATAAAGATTAGTTGTACTAGGATCTCCAGTATCATATGATCCATATGAAGGATACCGATAATCATCAGCTAAAATAGAAAAATAAGAAAATCAATGGGTACAAGCTTTTTTTTAAATATAAATAACTACACTAAGTTCAAATGTTAGATAAAGCAATTTCAAAAAATTAATAAAAAGAAAAAAAATCCATGTTTTACCCAGTCTAATTTGTGTTTCAACGGGCTCAACAGGTCGGCCAACTTTTACTTGCTCCTTAACAATGTTTTTCAGTCGATGTCTTTCTTCTCTTTCTTCTTGAATCCTAAATGATATAAATATGACTTTAAATTTTTATATTAGAGACTAATGCACGGAAATAAGCTTGGCATGTTACTTACATCCGCAGTTCTTCTTTAAATAATTCAAGATTGCTTTTCTTTTTCTCTTTCTCCTTTTTCTTATTCTTCATAAGAAAAATGGATTACATGGTTATAAAATTCTATATCTATCGACTTTTTATAAATAGAAAATTTTTGATCAGTTACTATATTAATTAAATCAAGAAGAAAAAATAAAACTATGATTTAATGACTCCAAAACTATATTATATATATATATATATATACACAGGGGTCTGTCTAGGTTCTTCTGAGAGGTACCTAATTTGCGAAAATTAAAAATTATATAAAAAAAACCAACACAAAAATATGGATTTATCCTTTCTATGGGATACAAAAATAAAATTGTAAGAAAAAGTACTTTGTGAAACTACCGTTTTTCCTTAAGTTGAATTTGTAAAGGTACCGCTAAACGGTAGTAAATTTGGTCTGGACAGACCCCTGATATATATACACACACACACATTAAAATTCTGCCTCGTGTCATTCATAAGAATATAGGTCTAAATATAATCCCATTTCAACTGCAATTAGCATTTCTTTTACATCAAAAACGAAAAATTCTAACTTCCAATAACATATAATTTTCACAAAAGGGAAACATGTAACATACCAACAGATATAGGTGTATGCATTTTAAGAACATTATTTTTTCTGCTGGTAGTTTTTACAAAAGTGAATTATGTGGTACAAAAAAAAAAAAAAACTTATTCTTTATAACTTAGACTTTAAATAACCCAAAAATTAATATCCACATCAATAATATTTTCATTACAAAATGTGTATAAAAACTATTCTTTAAAAATGAGACAAATTCTAAAATGCGAGAAATTCTAAATTTATTTCTAAAATGAGAGAGTTAGAAGTGAAACTAAAGAGGTAAGAAATTCTTCATATATTAAGTCAACATAGAACTGTTAGCATAGTTTTGTACAAATTTATTTTAACACTAATTTGATGATTAATTATATGATAGCAATCAATAACTAAGAAATACTACTTTTGACATTACATTATATTTTTTATATTTACAATAAAATTATTTAAATTTATTATTACTGTCTCTTCTTCATCACATCTTATATTAAAGCAAAGAAGATATAAACTATATATAAAAATAGAGAGAAATAATAAATAAAAGATTAAAATCGTACCTGACGTTCTATTCTTTCTGCTTTTTCTTTTGCAGTTTCTGGTTTTTCTTCAGGTTTTTTAATATTTTCAGCTATTTTTGGGGGCTTATATAATTTTCCAGTTTGAACAGTTGGCTTCTCTTCTAAAAATATAATTTATTTCTAACTCTCGAGACACAACAACAAAAGTAATTTGCATAAAATAAAAACATTTGTTCATTACTAACCTCCAGAACCTGCATTAATGACAGTTCCTCTTACAAAAAGTTTACCATGTTTTACTGGTTCATCAAATGATGCCAAAAACTCTTCATAGACTTCAGCTGCAGCTTTTTCCTCTTCCTACAAAGAAAAGTTAAAATATTTTATCTTTTTAATTGTGTCATACGTAAAAAAAATGCAATTTAGTTGTGGTGAAAGTTCATTAAAATTCAAATTACCGTATGAGCAATGTCTTCAATTAAGCAACTATTGATCATTTAAACTGCTTTAATCATAAGGCGGTGCCATAAAATAGTCCATAATTTGCAAATATTATAGGGTCAGTTGCGATAAAGTGATTACATGGGGTAAAGTGGTATATGTTAAAAATTATATATTTTCTGCTCTTAAGTTCTGATAATTTATTTAATATTTTTAGAGACATTTACTGGGATTGCAGCATGAATTTTTATTTCAATTTTGGAGACTGATAAAAAATTTAATGTTTACAAACTATCTGTTTATGATCAACTTATAAAGTATGTTAGTTTAAGCTGTTGATGAACTTTCTTCTAATATCTTTAAAAAATGCCAAAAAACTATTAATTCAAATTCAAACTGGTAGAGAGATATCTAAAGAACAGATTAACATGGAAATTTAAGAATAAATTTCAAAATTCTATTTATTAAGAATTGCTTTCTAAGGTGGGGAAAAGTGGGAAAAGGTTACTTAGCTAAGTTTTGTATGATAGGGGTATTTTTTTATTTTTTTTATTTCTGTGTTAACTCTCATAAGTATCTAATGTTCTATATTTTATAATGAAACAGCTAAAAAATAATAAATTTGTTAGATTACAGCCCTACACAGTAACTTTAACACTGAAAACAAAATTTCTTTCGAATTTTATTTTTTAAAGAGAAGAATGATAGGAGGAATAACAATATAATAGACATATTATATAATAGACAATATTATGCAATTAGAAAAATAAAAAAAATAGCATGATGGTACAACTTAATATATAGATGACTTTTCATGCAAGTTTCTGCCTTCATATGGCTTTCTGTAATACAAAACAATTTCTTTAAAGGAACTAAATTCAATTTAGAGTGACAGAGGAGGTGGGAATTATTGTTGGAAAAACATAGCACATGGAAAAAAGTAAAACTGCAAATGATCAGATAACAAAGCTTACTGCAGATCATTTTGATTTTGAAAGAGTGCATAGTTTCACCTACCTTGGCTCCATCATCACCGATTTAGGAAGTAACCCAAAGGAAATACATGCAAAAATTCTTTAAGGAAACTGTTCATACTTTTTATACAATTATCTTTTAGCTGCTTATAAAATATTTAAAAATGTGACTTTTTAAAATTATTATTAGACCAATTGTGGCATATGGAAGAGAAACTCGGACAATGGCCAAAAAAGATGAAAATGACTTGCCGGTGTTTGAAGGAAAGGTCTTGAAGAGAATAATAGTACCTATTAAGGATAGAAGTAAGTGGATAATTAAGTAAAACCTAGAAATCTATGAAATTATAAAAGCAAAAAATATTGTTCGCTTTATCAAATCCCAGTGCTTCTCGTGGCTTGGACATATCGAGAGGAGAGACGATAATTGCGGCTTGAAAAAGATCATCAAGCGAGCACTTATGGTAACTAGGCCCAGAGGTCGCCTAAGGAAAAGGTGGAAGGACGACATTATTGACGACTTGGAAATAATGAAGATCTGTAGGTAGAGGAAAAAGTCAAAAGAGAAAGGGCTGTATAGAATAGAATTGTGGAACAGGGTCCATGAAGGTCTGTAAAGCTATAGAAGAACTAAATTCAATTTAAATACGTGTCTGCTATAAATAGTAAAAACACTTTAAATTACCACTATAGACATTAATTTTTACACATTCATTTATTCATTCATAATTTTCACACATTCAAACAAACCAAAAAGCATTACACTTTTCTTGCTTTTTGATGAAATTGCTTTCAGGGTGGCTACAAAATACTGTTACAAACATCGAATCATTTTATTGTACAGATATTAAATATAAAATGATAAATACCAGGAGCCTGTCCAGACATTTTGTGAAAGGCCCGTCTTTGTAAAATTGTGAAAGAATTACTCGTAATTTCTGAATATAATATAAACGTTAAGTCACATTCTTTCAACCAGGGTCCTGCTTTTGTGAATTTGTGCAAATAGGGTCCTGTTATTGCAAAAAACTTTTTCAATGAACTTTTAAATTGTAATACAAGATTATGCTCAACACTGTAAAATTATAATAATAAAAAATTAAATTTTAAAAGATAAACAGCAATTGCTGCTACTAAATTAGAGATGCAACATTTAGCCTATACTGCTGAACACAAAATATTCATTTCGGACAAATAATGGAAGAAGCATCTGCCGAAGACAAAACTTAGTTCGTTTATATCTGTGTTTCTTCTCCCCCCTTCCCTGGGAAGGGTTTATTCGATTAACAAAACAATAATGAAGATAAACAAATTTGTAAAGGGTCCGATTAAAAGATAAGTTATTTTGTGAAGGGTCCGTTTTTAAGTTAAAATATTTTGTGAAGGGTCCGTTTTTATGAAAAGATATTTTGTGAAGGGTCCATTAATGGACCCAAATTTCTTCTAAACAGACCCCTGAATACACAAATATGATGAACACTATAAATGGTTTACCTTAAAAAACTTTTTATTCGAACAGACTACCATCTTTATCAATTACTAAAGAAAATCTCTTAAGGCATTGTCTGATGGTGGCACATATTATTTAGAGAAGAAATTTGCTCCATTTAGGCAATAAAGAGCCTCTGAGAGAGTCCAAACTTCTGTGCTGCTTACCATTAAATTAATACTTTAGAGTCGATCAAACACAATAGTCTATACTTTAGACTCTAAAGGATTTAGATCTGGTGAAGAAGGAGGTCTATCTTCTTGCTTGATAAACTCCATGCAATTGCATCAGAGTCCAGTTTGCGTTGTTTTAGCTCAGTGCAGAATCTTATTGAAATATCCTCCTATCCTTTTTGAGATGCAATTCGTCAGCATGTGGCAATAAATGTGTAGCCAATACTTCCTTTTTATAATATTCAGCATTGACTTTTACACCTTTATCGATGAATTTCAGAAGAAATTTTCCGATATTTGACACTGCAGCCCAAACCATTACAGAAGTCTTATTTTGAAAGCGTTGTATAGTTCTAACACATTCGGGTATATCATCGAAGCTTAGAATATACAACATTATTTTTAGCATTATAACTTTTTTCTGTGCAAAATATTTTCTTATAGAAAAGATTATTCTGTCAACACTTGCGCTACCGTGCCAGTTCAGCAATTTCTTACATCTTTGTAACATTTTTAACTTTTGTGCAGTTCTCAAAACTTGAACTTTTCTTAAGGTTTTCCTGGGAAAAACTCAGGTCTTCATTTAATATAATTTCCATAGTTCTCCGACTAACATTTTCTTTTGCAGCCATTTTATAAGCATGACGTTGTATATTTCTTCCATCTTTTTACCAATTCTTTCAACGCGCTCTTTTGTACTAATTGAGCGTGGACGACCAGTTCTGGGTCGATCTTTACAGCTATTAGTATCCAATAATCGATTTATAGTTTTATATATAAATGTTCTATTAAACGCATGAGGTTGCTTAAAGATTCTACCTGCAGAAAATTCACGATCGAAAAGCCGTCCAAACATCAACAATTCGATTCCTTATTTAAACTGATATAAATATTTAGCTTTACACAAAAATCGTCTGCACTAAGAGCCACTCACAGAGGTAGCGAGAAAGCAATTGCTTTACCAAACAATTAAGTCCTATTTTTTGGAGAGTTACAGTATTTAGTAGCCACACTGCAGAGTTCAGCAAAATATATTGCATCCAATGTGAAACCTAATTTTGATAGCCATGAACATTATCTCCTTAATTTAATAATATGAAAAAAAATAATTTTTCAGTATTTTTTTTAAACATAATGATGATACATTTATTTAAGAGCATTTTTATTTCTAAAACAATATTTGTACATGTTCTTTAGTGAAATATAAACTAATTTTAGAACTACACCCACTTTTCCCCAGGGTATATCAAAACATGTTCTCTTGAATTTCTTATTGCAAGAAAATTATAAAAATAGATAAATTATGCTTCATATTTAATCTATATGAATCCAATGCATACAAAATGCATCAAAATTTTTAGTCAAATAAATTTTATGGTTTGGTTTTACAGCTTTCTTTAAAAAAAAGCTAATTTTATACCCACTTTACCCTACCTGACACTATAAATGGTATGTAATTAAAACCAGTGTATATTATGCAATACAAAACATACAAGGGTAACACTTTTTAATGTCTGCTAAAAAATAAAACAGAGTAATTTTTTTTACTTAGTGTAGCAGTTATAATATATGGAATGACATCTGACAGCATTAACAAAGTTTCTAATATTCTATTGACCTTGAATTTATAACTGAAGCTGTCATTACCCAAAATAAGTTTTATTTAAGTTTTTGTCATAAGAAATAATTGACTATTTAGAAAAATATATTTTATTTAAATGCAATATGCACAAGATATGTACTTACAGAGCATTTAAGTTTGGGAACTTTAGATTTGTCTACTTCTGGTGGTTTAGGACCTTTAACTCCTACAGGATATATATTAAAAGATTTCATCTTCTGATTCTAAAAAGAAAGAGGTTGACATTTTTCAGTGGACTATAAATAAATAATTTTAAAAAAATGCAAAATGTTTACCTTTAAATTGATTCATATTAAGTTAGTGTGAAACATAATTGAATACAGTATTTTAGATAATAATGGCTACAGCCAGATTTGTCAACGAAAAATAAGCACTCAAAAAATATTCAATTATTTTAATCTCTGTAGCCCTTAAGAACTTTTTTTAAAAAAAGGAAATAACTTTTTTTTTTTTTTTCACCTTACTTATACAAAGAAAAAAAAAAATTCCTTTGAAGTCTATGACAAAATTTGTTTCAGAATACTTATTTTTACTCGTAGAAGAGTTTGGATGCCTATCATAACTTTTAGTACTTCTCGTATTAGAATATATGATCTTTTCGTGCACAAAATCATCCTCACTACCACTCATTTAGTTACTGATTGCTAATAATGAAAAGTTTGTATATCATATTTCCATGCAGTTTTAGTTTTGGGAAATTTTTTGGTGAAAAAACTATTGGAAATAATTTTGTATATTGAAATGTATATTGGATTGGAAATACAATAGGAAATAGTACAAGGTATCTTTCTAACATACAAAACATATTAATATATTTGGTAAATTATTAAAAAATTTACAGAGTAAAATTATTTCTATACAATAAGACCAAATTTGGTTCACTTATATTTACAATCTGAATATATTATAATCATAAATAAATTAACAAAAACATAAGCTACACTTCAAAAATACTTTCTCAGCATGTAAAACAACATAAATATAGAACTTGATAAATAATTTGTTGGTACGCAACTACACTAGTATTGACAAATCAAAATTTTACTTGCACGTACTTTAGAGGAAGAATCATTTCCTTTCGATTCAGCCATTTTGAACTTTCAAATTTATGTTCTGGAAAACCCTGGGCTAAAATAAAAGAATAAAAATTAATATGTATTTTTCTTAAGGAAAATATGGTTTTTCAAATTCATATTGATTCTTTATTATGACATAAATGAAATAGAAATACGACAAAAATAAAACTTTATATCATAATTGCAATTGCAAGTTTACAAGGCTTATTTAAAATTTGAGAATAGCAAACAGTTTGCTTCGAGCATGTAAAGATTTTGTGCAAAATTTTATAGTCATGCATAGTAACGTCATTCAATATTAAAGTTAATAACTTTGCTATTCCATCTATAGAGGTTGCAAAAGATTTTCAAATTAATATGTGTCATTGATGCTTAATTAAATATGGTAATAGGGACTTAATACATAATTACATAATAATACATAATTACATAATAATACATAATACACTTACATAGATTTTGGAGAGTCAAATATTGAAATAAAGACAAAAATAGTTGTTTACAAAGCTATTGTTAGAGCAGTACTATTATATGGCGCAAAAACCTGGAAACAGACTAAGATCGAAATACAAAAATTAGAAACCTTTCAAAACAAATGTTTAAGGTTTATTTTTAAAATTTTCTGGCCTTACAAAGTATCAAATCAAAATCTATTAAAGAAAGCTAAAATAAAAACAATAGAGGATGAAATTAAAAAACGAAGATGGAGCTGGCTCGGACATATCCTTAGAATGCCCAAAGAAAATATTACATCTGTTGCGCTCACATGGGCCCCAGATGGTAAAAGAACAAGAGGAAGACCCAGACTGACCATCCAGCGCATGCTTTTGGGCGAATTAAAAGAATGTAGAATTTCTGGCTGGGAGGAAGCAAGATCTATTGCTAGAGACAGAAGACGTTGGAGGGATATGCTAGAGGCCTTAAGTGCCCAAAGGCACGTAGAGGATAAGTAAGTAAGTAAGTAACTATAGGGACTTAATGGGAAATATTCTATTAATTAATTAAGCACAGCTGTCATCAATAATGATTTAGTTATTTTTTACGGCTCCCGAAAATGGAAAAGTACAAAAACTGGTTTATTGTGCCGATAAACATCAACATTAAAAGGTTAATAGGTAAGATACAACACAACATTAAATAAAAGAAGACATTCATAAATCCCAGTATGGGATAAACAGATATCCATAATATAAATAAATGTGCGAATGCTGTTGGTGGAAAATTTATCACCATCATGGAAATTTTTTTATTACTCATTATAGAGAGTATAAGGTAACTAACTATAAGGTAAAACACAGTAAGTCAATAACTAATAGTAAAAGGTACTAAAATTTAAAAAACAAAACAAAAAAACAATTATGCTGCTATCCATGCGAGTCAAAATAGTTTTATAAAGGTTAAGACACGTTTAAAAGAAAAAAAATCAGTGATTTTCAAACAAATTTCATGAAATTTAGATGACAACAAAAGGGTTAGAACTTTAAGAGTCAATAAATTACTTGCAAAGTTTTTTAATTGAGATTTTGTGTTTATAGAAAATGTTTCATTTTTTCATAATATCAAAATAATGTTAAGGAATTTTAATTATCATACAGTGGCCTTTGGTAGGATGAGTATCACAAACAGTTAATGATTGCCAAAAAACTTATTTAAGTTTTTGATAAATAATCAAAACCCAAAACTTATTGCTGGCTAAGAATACAGAAAAAAAAAAAAAAAATTTATAAATAAAAATTCAACCATTAGAGATTAGGCTATTTTAGATACATTCATTTATATAGAAACAAATGCATAACTATTTAAACATAAATTTTATGAAAAATAAAATCAAATTTAAATAAAATAGCAATTTTACAACTTGTTAAACTTTTATACAATCCTATTAAATAAAATGAAATAATATTTAAATTACAATATTTTGTTTTCGTTCCTAAAAATAACTTTTAAAAATTAATAATTAAATTGGGCTTAGCACTTTGTTTTTTAATCAATTTTGATATCATTAATACCAGAATTCATTCTTATTGTTGTAAAAGTTTTGCGGTAAAGTGCTTGAAGTTGTAAAAATTGTCTTGCAAAATTTATCCAAATTGATAAAAATATAGAAATTTGCAAACTTTAAAGTCCCTTTAAAATGTAAAAAAAAATTTTAAATTTTAACAAGTTTTTAGAAATTATTTGTCAAAAACTTTGAACCAAGAAATTTAACCAAAATTATAAGCTTAACCTATTCACAATATTTTAATTTTGGGGATATTTCTGTATCGGTATCTGTTCTTACTGTACAACCATCACCAAGGTACTAAATAGTTTTTGATAAAAAAAAAATATATTATGGTTTTCCAATGGTTCGCTAGGAGTTATACTTTTTAAGATGGTCTCCTTTTGTGATTTTTTTTTCAGTTTGTCATGTGCCGTTGCTCAGAATTCGCCAAAACTTAGCAATTACTTTGGGGTAGGTACCTATACAAAAATCTTTTCTTAATTTTGGTAATTGAAAAATTCAAACACCCTTTAAAATTTTTTTGACAGTTAAATATTTTTAACAAAAGAAATTTGTATTAAGTTAGTTTGACTACAATATATGAAATACTATAGCTTTAGCATACAATAATTTATTTTCACTTTATAATTATTTTAATAAATAAATATCTATAAACACATTTTTTTTTTACATAGAAAGAAAAATTAACAACACAAAATAAGGTTATATTTTCAATATGAAACAATGGTATGCAATGTAACTTTCGTTAATTAATATTTAACCATAAGTTAGAAAACATTTACGACTTATTTTGTACAAATAAACATTAAGAAATTCCAGCCTTTATAATAAAAATCACAAAGCCATGAATTTCTTAAATTAGGGTGCAGAGGTTATTGTAGCCTTAAGAATAAATTTTCCCCGCCAAATTAGGTAAAAAATAACTTTAAGCTCCTGAATCAAATTAATTATTTATAAACTTATAGAAATAATTTTGTGAAAAAATTTTCAGGGTGTAAACTTTGAATTAAATTAGTCGATTTTTGAAAAATTTTTGACATCAGCAGCAGGAAGAAATTAAGTTACAAAAGCACAAAATGAAAAAATGAAGTTTTAAAGAAATAAAAGGTAAATGTTTATTACTAAAATAAAAATTAAAAAATCGCACACATAAATAAAATTAAAGCATACTACAAATAAGCCGTGTGATTACTGTATGAAAACAGTAAAGCTGTTTTTTACAAAAGCAGGCATTAAAAAACTGTGTCAAACATATATAAGATGATTAGAAATTCCTGTTAATTTATTTTACTGGATACGTTATTGAATAAACATACCTTTTTACAAGTCAAACTCTTTTCATATTAGCTAACTATATTTCTCATAATTTGTAAAAAAACTTAACAAAACAATAACAATCTCGAAATGTATGAGTTGCCATTTGATTATCTAAAAGAGTAGACATATCGTCAGTAGCCAAGTGATTAACGAGCATCATAGATAATGAATAATACAGTAAAAAAATACTTCAACTTTATTTTAACGTTCTAAGTTTAGAGCAAAATTAAGCTGTTGTTGTAGTAGTTCATTTATGTCACACTAGAGCTTCACAATGGGCTATTGGTGACGGTCTGGGAAACATCCCTGAGGATGATCCGAAGACATACCATCACAATTTTTATCCTCTGCAGAGGGGATGGCACCCCCGCTTCGGTAGCCTGACGACCTGTATGCGAAGTCAAGCTCTTTACGGTAGAACAGTTTAACGAAAACCAATACCACACACCCTCGGTCCCTACGCAGACTGATCCAAGTGATCACTGACCCCAGCCAGTGATGCTTGACTTCGGTGATCTACTGGGAATCGTGTCTTAACAATCACTCCACTGCGGGAGGAGCGAAATTAAAATCGCTTAAAAAGCAAAAATTTTATTAAAAAAATTATATTGACAAAATAAGCAAAAAGTACAATTTTACGTTAAGGTGTCCAAAGTGTGGACTGCTCTCCTGACCACACCATTACAGGTACTATTTTTCCTAGGCTTCAGCTACCCCATATGTTTTGGGGGTGAGAAATATTTATCCGTCAAAAGAGAAGTTTGTTTATTTCGAGAAAGTACGTTTTCGTGTCTGATTTCGTAATTTAAAAAAAAGCATCTACTCTAATTAACAAATTTGAGTTCACCCTACTTGAACTATTAAGATTGAGTAATAAGTTAAGATCACATTATTAGATAATAGTTATTCAAAGTAGTCAGCTTTTTTTTTCCTTTTCTTTTTTTTTCCGCACTGTACCTGTGTTTTGTGAACTAGAATATAACCTTAAAAACTGAGCAGAAATAGAGCCGAGCCAATGGCCCAGATAGCATTAAGCTTAACTTTTTATTATCAATGCACCGGAGTTTATCAATGAGCTTCTAAAGATCATTTGTGAAATGTGGGTACCACCAGGAACGAATACCCATTGAATGGGAAGAGGGTTCTATTCTTACTTTTTACATAAAACGAGAAAAAGAAACGAAAAGATCTTAAGATGTGTAAAAGTTATCCATATAAATTTTGCGCTTTGCCAGAGTTTCAACTTATGATAGCAAATTTTCAACAACCATTTGAGATGACTTTTTTTCTTTCTTTATGTCTGATTTAATATCTTTCTTTGCTCCTTGATATGGTATTATATGAAAAACATCGATTATATGAAAATTTAACGGGTTTTTCTTTCATATACATTTTGCAACCGGGCTTTCCAAAATAACGAACCGTTTTTTCATCAAAATTTAAAAGTTCCTGAAGCACACCAAATTGTTGTATAGTTTCATTCTACAGTTCATGGACGAACATTATAATAGCTATCTGTTGTATCAATAGAAGTGTTGTCATTGCAAAGTAAATACTTCTTGATATCAAAGTACCTTTTTCTTGACATTGCTTGAATAATGAGTTTTGTTCCAACATCAAGCCCAGCGCAGTTTTTCTCTAGGCAAATGTTATAACCTCTAAAGAACATAATTCCTAAAAATTGCCTTAATTCGTCAGTTTTTAGATGAAAATCTTTTTTTTCTTCTAGCATACTTGTGACTTTCGTGTACTATTCTTGCAATAAAAGCTTTAGCCATCATTCCTGAAATCACGTCCACTATTTTTTGATGATGTTCCATGAAATAACTCAGGAGCTGACGAAAATTTTGATTAGTGCATTGTGGTAATAAAATATTTATTTCTTCAATAGTTTTTTCGGGTATAACTTCAATAGTTCCTGCAGTTTCTTTGTGGTTTTTCATCAAATATAGCATGTCAATATTCAATGCTAGTGCAGCCCATACGAAACTTTAAGGTATATTTGAAGTTGATTTGAGGTATTTTTGAGGTATCGAGGTTGTTTTAAGGTATATTTTAGGTATTATTATATTAAGGTATTAAAAATTATACCTCGTAAAGGTTGTAATTAAGGATCTACGAGGTTGTTTTATCTAGCTCACTTCCCAGAGTTTCAAACGAGCCGGCAAATGGCGTGTGTGCTGACAATCGAAAGTCTATTCGAAATTCGATAAGTGTGCTTGGTATTTATTAGTTTAGTTTTATTACTTTTAATCAAATATGCTACAATTTTCAAACTTAAGTTTTATTATTTTTGTTTTAAAGACGCGTCCTGATCTTAAATAAGTTAAGTTGGAGGATATTCTTCAGGGTGGCCACTCACTTGGAATTATCAGGGAATTTTAATGAAAAGCTGGAAATTTTTCTTTCGATAATTTTTTTAATTTCACTAATTTAAATTATTTACTAATTTTCTTAATTTAAATTATTTCCTCTATTATACCCACTTTTTTTAGACTGAAATGTATTGCCAAACAGTTGAAATATCATCAACTTAGCGCTTCTGCATCAAAATTTGCTCCACTTCAGCTCTGTTAAACTAGAATGCCACATAAAATTCTCCCACGGTTTCTAAACGAATGTAGAAACCTTTGGCCGCTATGGAGACTATGGGACTGTACAATTTAGGAAAGATAGTGGTGGAGGTAAAAGAAGGGATTAGGATATTAGTTTTTGTTTTTAAATTCTGTCCTTGGGCTTAATCCATTTATGGCTTAAGTTTGTTCCAATGCTTTGGTGGTAATTTTTTTCTATTTTGAAAAAATGATTCAAAATGTTTTTGTATTTTTAACTTTATAAAATTCTCCAAAAATTAGTTGGTTATAATTTAATAATAATAGATTTTATATTGCACTCTTTTTGTGAAAGCTTTTGTACTCCCATTCAAAGAAATTTGTGAATTATTTTTTCTCAGGAAACATACCAATCACACATTTTTTTACAATCGCTAACAGCAATATTTGTCGACAAATTGTTACATTAATGCAATTTTTTTCTATTTCATTTTGACCTTTTATAACATATTTTAATTTAAAAAAAAAAAGGTTTTGTAAGAACTAATTATATATTAATATTTAATTTACTGTTTTGTTGGAGTAGGGGAATTTACCATTGTCCTTTATATAGGATAGCATCTAAATCACTTGTAAAACCAGTTTAAAAATACATTTTTTGATTCAAGTTTTTACTCAAATCAAATGTAATATTAAAAGCTTGGAGTTAATAAATTTCAAAGCAAATTTATCATTTTCTTCTTGCAATTATTTAAAATTAAATTTCAAATCACCTCAAATAAAATAGTAAAAAATAGCTATTTTCTAAAAACTATCCATAAAATGAGTTTATTTAATGTTAATCCATCTAAAATTTTATTTTAGAAGTGAAAAATAATTAAATATACCAATACCGGCGGTAAAATTTCAACAAATTGTAGCTGTCCTCTATATAGAATGATGGTAAAATACGGGTTAAACTTCATAATGTTGTTTAGTATTGTATTATTTTGTCTACCTTGTGGGAATTGTACTACCAGGGACGTGGCGTCCTGAGTGGAGGGCACTATTACAAATTTGTAAAAAATGTGTTTTGTAAATATCCTTTTGTAATTAGGCTAAATATCTCAGACAGATCTTAAATAAACAGTTTAAGTGTAAAATTTATTTAAAAAAAAGTCTTGTGATTCTAACGTTATTTTGAGAGAAATAACGTTTAATGCATTTCTTGTGGAAAACTCTTGGCAAAAAAAAAAAAAACGTCAACCAAACAGACTTTTTTTACCAACTTGACGACTAATTTTGACGACAAAATTATAGTTTAGGAAAATTCGAGTTTTGAAGCGATAAAACTAATTTTTACGGAGTTACACGAGAAATCTCTATAATCACGCCGAAAGTTCCGGGGCTGCTTCTCTAAACCTACATAAATAGTGTGCTTTTATAGTATCAGAGAAAATTAGTCTGTTTGTGACTGTTCTGATTTTCGAGTCTCTTGTGAACCATCTGAAGTTTCAAGGTCTGAGATTTGTTGTATACTAGCCAGTTATTCATGCTGTAATTGAGTGCTGAAAATTGCTATATTTTCTGGAAAATTCTACCAAAAAATTTTTGGAGTCTTGAGGACTGTTTTATTTATCTCCAACCCCTGTGCTTGGTACAATATATGTTTATTTAGTGGTGGGCACTTGGGTCTATTTCCTATTGGCCTCAGAAATGGTACTCTCTTTTAGTTACCGTTACAGTGGGCGCCTGTGACTAAGCCACGGCGATCGAGTTGCGTCGCCCACGTCATATACAACCACAAACCAGTTTGCAGAGCGGGTTTTTGCTCACACTAAGAGAAAGTTACATACTTTTGTTAGTTACAAAGTTACTACACTTTTGATTCATCTTCATCCAACATTATTTATTTTTCCCGCCTACTTGATCAGCTGATGTTGTTGATGATCTAGTTGTGGACGTCTTGCCATTTACTAAGAGATTTTCAGACAGTCTCTTCAATTTCATTGTTAAGTGCCAGTCATCTCGAGTCTGCCAAATCTCACCAGCTCTTTCCTGTGATACCCATCGCGAATCTTTGGTGTCTCCCACTTTTTAAAGGATGTTGTGCCCAGTATCCTGCAAAGTCTTCAAAAAAAATAAAAAATAAAGAGTGTTCACGATCTAGAGACTAGTTTTTCTTGACTGTCTTAGTGGAACTCCTTCTTTTCAGTTAGGTATTAAGGAAGACTCTTTAGTTACGAAAGCCACCTCATCTTTTCTTCAAAAGGTATGTGCCATTATAGTACGTTGTGATTGTAGAAATGGGTTATCATAACGGCAGTCCACTATATATATGTATGTGTTATATCCGGCCATATTTCTCTTTTAAGATTTTAAATTTTTCTATATACAACTTGAGAACGTTGCCACATTTTTGGTACAGCCCTATTACCGTGAACCCACAACCACTGGCCCTGTAGTCCAGTACAGTAACACTACTAGATCAGTGATCGGCTATATATATTTTACAATGCATCAAAAAGATATAAATAAAAATTGTTGCTGTTTGCTATGTTGTCATAATGAAAACTGACACTTTTTACTATATTTTTTATATCTTTTTGTTTATATATATATTTAGGTCTGAAACATTTATTTATTCACCAATGAGTGTAATGTATATAAAGGTCTAATTTAGTTGTATTTCTATTCTTTAAAATTTGAATGATCCAGTCATATTTAGGATGTCTGTTAAAGTATTTATATTTTTTTCTTTCACATTTTATTAATATTTATAGATAATTCACAAGGGCCATTCGCATTCAATCTTATTGCCCTGAGCATACATATGTAGGTTTAAAAAATAGATATAATATTCAAGCATGAACTGCAATCTCATACAGTGGAAGTTCTCCTTAGTTCCGAATTTTAATATCTATATAATCGATTAAAAGTTATTTTGATTTTCAATTTATGTTATCCATCTTTTCCAAAATAAACGTGTAAGCTTATAGCTAGAAAATTTATGTGTACTCTGTATTTTATTTTCAGATTATTGTATATTTTGTTCAAAGTTATCTAAAAAAATAAATATTATTTTTTTAATGAGTTAAATTTTCATTGCAACTTGTTTTTCATGCCTATGTATTTTTTGTTAATTTCAGATGGTAAATTTGTTTTAAATTAATCGTTTCCTTAAAAAACTAATATTTAACAATAAAATAACAAGAACTAACATACCACCCTATAATATCAGTAAATCAAAAATACCGTAAAATCTAAGAAAAAAAAATCCTCTGATCTAACATGTATTTTTTAAAACTTACAAGTTTCATTAAAAAAAAAAAAAAAAAGCCTAAATTTGAAAATGCATTTTAAATTGTTCATGACTACATGCATAATTTTCAGTTCGAATTTTTAAAGTAGTTTGTTTCATAAAACTTTATGTAATTGATTATTTATTTGAAATGGAAAATTCAGTAATCTGTTAATAAACATTCTCAAGAAAAAATTATTAGGTTTATTTTCAGAATTATGATTAACTGATTTTATTATTAGTTATGAAAAAATGACATATTAAAGATATCGGCTGATAAGTATCTTTAGCATACTATATAAAAATTTAATTAAGAGCATTTGATAGGAAAATTAGTATACTATTTGCAATGGTGAATATAATATAGAATTTTTAATATAATACAGTATATTATTATTTTATTATAATTAAAAAGTTTATTAGAATTTTAAAATAAAGACTACTAATTTTTTGTGTAAAACATTGAAACTCCGTTTTTAGAAAAATTTCATAACATATTCACAATTTTTTTTTTATTACTATCACTTATTCAAAAATTATTTATGATTTATAAACAATATTATGGTTTTAACTAAGGTAGGTAACCCAAAGGTGAGCAGTTCTCTTAAGGTAGACCACCTCCCAAAAAAAGAATCAATATTATTTTTAATCACTATATAGTGCTACTGCATTTTAAATAATCCATAAGCAGAACAAGTCGCTGAATTTGAATTGTTTAGTATAATCAGGGGTGATTGTGAGCCCAACTCAAAAATCCTGACAATTTCTTGCGTAAAATCATTAATAACGCATTAAAAAAATTTAATGTCTTTATAAATTTAGATCATTCATACCTGCCAACATTTGAGAAATAAAATAACGGAGATTTTACTAGCAACATTTTTAGGCTACAAACAGTTATGATACTTCATTCATAAACAGGTAAATCAAAAAGAGAAATGCTAAATTGGGAATAATATAAGCATTAACATTTTATGCAGTATAGAATAGATATATAAATCTTATTCTAAAGATTTTTTTTAATAATTATGTAAATTAAAAATATCAACATCTAAATAATTTTCATATTTTTAAGCAACTTTTATTTTACACATTCATGTTGCGAACATAGGTAGCTGATTTAGCTTTGCCTAAAAAATTTTTATCAAAATCTTGTTCATAACAACAACCAGATAAATTGCTCTTCATTAACAGTAAGTTTTCTAGCTTTTCATCTGAAAGTGATGAACGAAATTCAGTTCGAATTTTTTTCACTTTGGAAAAAATTCTTTCACACTCTGCATTACTATGCGGAATGCATAGGATTCCTAACATGACATCTGCAATGTTTTGAAACTGTTTGGCATGCAGTTCATTCTTTAGTTGTCCAATCGATACCCACAATGAGTCAATTCTCTCCTCTTGTTTTATACTTTCAGGAATTTCTGCAACTTGGAGAGTAGAAAATTCTGATTGAAGTTGATCAATTTCTTCATCTACATTTTTATTTTTCAGCAAAATAGGAAATTTATTAAGAAAGAATCTAACTGAAGAAAATGAAGAATTTTCAATGTTCTCAACATTGCATATTTCAGCATGCATTAGAACTTCATCCCTAAACGGGAACTTGTGTAACATATAATCACACATTGTGATATAAAACTTTCGCACACATTTAAAAAAATGTGTTTTCTCTTTAACAGTTAATTCCTGTACAATTTTTTTTGCTCTTTCGCCAATGAGCAAATCATCATCTGTTCGCTGGTTCTCTGAACAGTGATAAGCCACCGTCAATACATCAGTACTCTGTTTCATGATTATAGGCTTGACAAATTTGCTCAAAATCTCCTTAAAAAATTCTATGAGCATTTTCCTTAATTTGTGAATAAGGGGAGCTTGTGTTTGAAGAGCTGTATTAATTTTATCAAAGATGGGATTGATATATAAAATTAAACAACAATAAGCCTTATTCACATCAGATGAAAGAAGATAAAAAAGTCTTTCTGGCCTTGATAAATACATTTTGTCATCATTAGTTGATATTTTGCTTCGTTTTTTTGCCTTGTCATCAAAATCATCCACACAGCTAATATTTCGCTTTTTAGGCTCTTTGTCCTTATTTTTCAAACTTTTATCTGTATCCTTGACTTCATTTTGTTTCTTTTTTGGAATGGTATAGAAATTTAAGTTATTAGACTTAACATTTTCTTTTCCAATTTCAGATTTAAAAAACTGAAGCAGAGGAATCCACAAAGATAATAAGCGTTCTAGACACTTTGTTGTGGACAGCCTGCGAGTTGTAACATGTTTTAATATCTTCTTAATATCACAGTTATAGTAGCTTTCAAACATTTCCAGTTTTTCTTTCCTTTTAGAGCTTTTATCAATATAATAATAAACATCAACTAATAACTCATCAATGTTGAGAGGCAAACAAGCAGCTCCTTTCTCCACGGCTAAATTAAGCAAATGGCATAGGCATCCAATTACAATAAGCGGATCGTTTTTTTGCCTAAGCACAGCAGCAACTCCATTTTTCTTCCCTATCATTACTCCTGCATTATCTGCCCCAAATGCAATGCAATTTGTAAGGGGTATTCCAAATTGTTCTAATTTATTTATCATTAGATTGCCAATATTTTGGCCAGTGCTATCTCCAATAAGAGTAGGCACTGCTAATAATGCTGGCTGTATTTTGTTGCTACTTCTATCATAATATGTAACAACCATTGGATATATTTTGCTGCCAGTGTCATTTGTACCATCCGTAGCTAAGGAAAATGACTGTTCTTTTAATGCATTCACAAGATTTTTTTGGCTACCAGCAGCAAATTCTGAAATAATGGCGGATGTTTTAGTTAGTGCGCAGCTATACTTTTTGGCGATGTCATTTTCAGGAAACATTTTTCTTAAAAGACCTCCCACGTGATCAGCGCAATTCAACGGCAAATTATGTTCAACAATAAAACAAGTAAAAAGACATTCTGCGCGAATTACTGCATCCTCTTTGTCCTTGACGAAAAATTTACTAATCGCATTATTTTTTTTAGAAGCAGCAAACAAATCCATATGCTTCTCCGTTGCCAAATGCTGTTGAATGTCTCTTTTTCCACCATGTGCCACGCTAAAATCACAACAACACAGTCCACAAAAAACATGGTGTACTCCTCGTTGAGATTTCTTCAAGCAGGGGAATTCAGTTAAATATTCTGGTTTGCACTTTTGAAGATATTTCTTTTTTTTTTTAACTTCAGACATGGTTCTGAAAATAGAAATCCAGTTTTGTCTTAACGATCGGTAAAATTACGAAAACACTAACGAAGATGATGATGATCATCCATGATCAGTTTTGGGCTTTTTGCAATTTGCAGCTTATAGCTCGCTCATAACACAAACGAAGGTATTGCCAGATACGCGTTTGTTATTGGGGAAAAACTATTCTCAGAGGCATTCTCACTGCAATCGGTTTGGCCGACGCAGCAACGCAAGAACTTTTGAACTGACTACAGCGCCATCTGTTGAGAAATAAGAGAAGTATTTTTGCTATATGCTGATATTTTAGCGTCAAAATTTTTTTTTTTTTAATTTCTTCAAAAAATACGGAGAAATTAAAGATAATACGGGTAAACGGGAGGTGGGCTTAAAATACGGGAGTCTCCGTTAAAAAACAGGAGACTTGGCAGGTATGGATCATTGATATTTTCAAAACATCGAATTCTAAATAAATTACATGCAGCATAATTTAAATGAATAATTATGTATAAGTTTATTTTTATCTTTAATCACATTTATTATTCTACCGGAAAAAAATATTTACAATAAAAGAGATGCAAAGTATAAATTCTAGTTCTAATATTTTTAAATAAAATGTACAAGAATTTTTATTCAAAAATGTGATTGATGATATCTTGAAACTTGACCTTGGACACCCGGAAACTTTCGGATCACGGTTAGCGAAAAAATTCTGAAATCCGGTGCACAATCATCTCTGTATAATACAGCATCATTGTATGCAGATATTTTACTTTTTGAAAGAAGCCGCTCCAATTTTTAGGTAAAAAGATATCTAGATTACATGTGTTGAATTTCACAGAACATTGAATTATGAAATACTTTCAAAAGTTTATTTCTTACTTTTTAATCATTATGTTATAATTAAATACAAAGTCTAAGGACTAAAGTAAATAAATATTTCACCCGCACATTTACACATATAAACATCTCATACCGATGAAATTATTTCATGAATATCCGCGAACTGGAAAGTTATTACAAATAACATATTGAAATTATTTGCATATTTCATTATTCAGCTAAATAAATTAGCAAAATACAGCTTTTAGAATTTAAACAAATCCTTAATAATAATTAACTAATTTCGATTTTTTAATAGTTTGAGTTATCTTTTGTGTTCTTTTTCAAAAGTTTCATAAATTATACAATCTAAGACGTTCAAATGTGATTAACAAAATTTATATCAAATAATCATTTAAAAAATTGTCACAATATTCAGTACAGTAGTATATTTGTAACAAATATAAATTTTATAAAATGATGAAAATTTAGAAAAATTTAAGATTAAAGTACAAGAAATTGATTTTATGAAGCAAATACTATTACTTTATGTATATGCTTCATACTTGCAATTAAATCGAATTTACTTCAAAACATTCATTAAATAAAAGATGTTACATGTAATTTTAATTAAAGGCTGATATTTAAGTTTATTATTATTAAAAAATACTCAGGATTCTAATGCTGAGAGAATAAAAGAAAATTTATAACCAATAACCAACATTAAAACTTCTACTAAGATGTGTTTACAAGAATGCATTTTAATTTTAATCCACAACTTTTCAATATTGGAACTTATTTTACAGGCAATACATAAGTGTAAAAACAGAAAAACACAATGAAAACTGCATTTTAAAATATTTTGAAAATAAAAAAACATTTTAGCTTTATTAAATTGTGTTAAGTCTAATGACATTTCTGCAAATTTTTTTACTTATAATGGAAGCAAAATTTTCCTCAGTGAGAAATGGTCTATGTTCAGTCAGTCACTTTTTACATATGCCGCAAAAATAAATGCACCAGTATGAATCAGAATGCGATTAGAAAGATTCTTTTGACACGTGCAACAAGAATTAGGTTTCTCACCTGGGTCAACAAAACAATGATTAGTTTGATTAGCTCTTGTTAATAAAGACTTATTACAGATGTTACAAGAATATGGTTTCTCAACCACTATGAACAAGAGTGTAAATATTCAGATCACTATTATTTAAAAAAAATAAAACAACTACTTCATCACATACTTCAAAGATATGCTGTGTCGCTAGTAGGAACAACACTGTATTTAGTCAGAAGACATTTCTGAGAAAAACTTATTACATTATGGTACAACAAAAAAGCTTCTCACCAGTGCAAACACAAACATCGAAGTCAGTCTTTTGAAACATATTATAAGAATGTAGGTTTTAACCAGCATGAATAAAACTATGATAAGTTGGATGTGCTTTAAGTAAAGAAAAAACTTTTTTTAATTTTTTTATACAAGAATATGGCTACTAAACAGCATGAACATGAATGTGACGAGTTAGGTAATTGTGATGGAGGTTATTCCCCATCAGTGGCCGCCATAAATAGTATAGTGGATTTTAATTAGCCATTCAAAAATACATCTTGATTATGACAATATTAAAAAGGATGATGTCCAGAAAACAATATATATAAATTGTTTGAAGAAAAAATTATTTTCTTAAGCATAATTTTGCATGATAGAGAATGGCCATTTCTTAACAATAAAAGGAATCAAATCAGAATACTCTCTATTGAGAAATCGTACCGCCAGAATATCATTTCTGACCGTTAGAAAAAATTGAGACTGCTTAGTCTCCACAAATTTTGAATTAAAAGTGAATATATTTATTCCTAACGGACATAGAAAGAATGGGTAGGAGATCCAAAATTGGTGAATTATCAAAATATAACATAGCCAAAACAAAGCCAACCAGCATATCAATATTGGGTTTAAAAATACCTTGGCGATCACGAGTCGCCAACAAATTTATGGAATTATTACAACCATGCAACTGAAACATTTAGTGGTTAGAAATTAGAATAAAAAGTTATAAATAGAATTTTGTTTTCGATTAGAGGCGACAGTGAATTAATAAGCCTGCAAAGTAATGAAATAAAAAGTATCCGTTGCATTGATCAATTCAGAAAGAGAATAAATATTTTATGTTCGTTTTAAAAGATTAAGTCTTTGATTTATTTTAAATATAATTTTATAAATAAAAATAAGTGTAAGTAATCACAGATATTTTAAAGGAAAGGAAATAAATATGTAATGCCAATTGTGGCATCACATATACATCACAATAATCCTTTTTTGAAAAAGTCTTATTACATGAAAAAGGTTTTTCACCAGTATGAACACAAATGTGCTTATTTAAAAGAACTATTTGTGAAAACTCTTATACTACAAGAATAAAGTTTATTTCCCCAGCATGAACATGACTGTGTCTAGTCAAACTACTTCTATCTGAAAATTTCTTATTACATATACTACATGAATAAGGCTTCTCACCTGTATGAACACGACTATGTTGAGTCAAATTAGATCTAGTTGAACATCTTTTATTACATACACTACAAGAATAAGGTTTCTCACCAGTATGAACATGACTATGTCGAGTCAAACTACTTTTATCTGAAAATTTCCTATTACATATACTACAAGAATAAGGTTTCTCACCAGTATGAACATGACTATGTCGAGTCAAACTACTTCTATCTAAAAATTTCTTATTACATATACTACAAGAATAAGGTTTCTCACCAGTATGAACATGACTATGTTGAGTCAAATTAGATCTAGTTGAAAATCTCTTATTACATTTACTACAAGAATAAGGTTTCTCACCAGTATGAGCACGACTATGTTGAGTCAAATGACCCTTTAATGAAAATCTTGTATAACATATACTACAAGAATAAGGCTTCTCACTATCTGCAGTATGAACATGACTATGTTGAGACAAATTAGATCTTGTTGAAAATCTCTTATTACATTTACTACAAGAATAAGGCTTCTCACCAGTATGAACACGACTGTGTTGAGTTAATTGACCCTTTAATGAAAATCTCGTATAACATATACTACAAGAATAAGGCTTCTCACCAGTATGAACATGACTATGTTGAGTCAAATTAGATCTAGTTGAAAATCTTTTATTACATATAGTACATGAATAAAGCTTTTCACCTGTATGAACACGACTGTGTCTAGTCAGCTGACTTCTTTGTGGAAAACTCTTATTACATATAGTACACGAATAAAGCTTTTCACCTGTATGAATACGACTGTGACTAGTCAGTTGACCTCTTTGTGAAAAACTCTTATTACATATATTACAAGAATAAGGCTTCTCACCAGTATGAACATGACCGTGTTCAGTCAGATGACCTCTTCGTGAAAAACTCTTATCACATATACTACAAGAATAAGGCTTCTCACCAGTATGAACACGACTGTGTCTAGTCAGTTGACCTCTTTGTGAAAAACTCTTATCACATATACTACAAGAATAAGGTTTCTCACCCATATTAACACGATTGTGCTTAGTGAGATCTCTTTGAGAGAAAACTCTTATTATACTCTTCTTATGCTACAAGAATAAGATTTCTCACCAGTATGAAATTTGCAGTGTTTAGTGAGACTACTTCTTTCTGAAAAAAAAAAAAAAAATCTAGTTACATATATTACAAGAATAAGGTTATCTCACAGGATGATAAACACTTTTACAGTATATGTTTACTTTTCTGAGAAAATATATAATCATAGGTGCAGATAAATTGTGTGTAGTTTAGTAGAATAACAATCATAAATATGCTGCAAAAAATGAAGACATATATCTACTTTGCAATGATATTAAAATAGAAATGCATAAATATATATACAAAAAATAAATAAAATAATAATAAATAAATAAATAATAATACATAGTTTTTATTCAAAATAATATTTTTGCTTTTTTTTTTATTTGAAAAAATAGCTATAACTAGATAATAGAAAAATAATTAGCTATTAATTAAAATGAATGCAATAGGAAAATACTTTTCACTACAAAAGTAAGTCATTTAATAGCACAAAGAGGCCTTCAACAGCACATAATTCAAAATTATCATGTTGTATCAAATCATTTACTTTGACTAAATTTTTTAAATAAGCAAAATAAAATAGTGTAGAAATATAATCACTTTATAACAGGAATATGAATTATTAATAGGTGCATCTGTGAAAGGATCAATTTAAATTATATTGTGATGCAATTCCACCCCCCCCCCCACAAACTTAATAATATTTCTATTTTACCATACATACAAAACTAAATTAAATTATGTCACTTTATATTTTTTTACACAAAAAACTGCAGAAACATTCATGAACCTCTTTATGTAGAAAATTCCTTTAAATTTAATGCACTATGAATGAATGTTAATTTTTATAACGAAAACTTCTTACAAAAATAAACAGTAATGCTATTTACTATTATGAAATTATCAAATTTCATTTACAATTTATTTCAGACGCACATTGCAAAAACATGGTACAATATATATTTTTAAGTCAGGCATTGTTTTTTTTTACTTCACTGATTTAAAAGGTTTGACATTACAAACATAGATATATATATTAAAAAAAATTAAATTGCAAATTTTTGTATCAATCAAATCACATGTGCTTTATGAATGTTAGAGATTGTTTAATTACATGTTATTATTATCCATTTACAACTGTTCAATAGAAACTACATGGAAAAGTTCGTTTAAAGGGTTAGTTAGATTTCGATTCTTCATGATTAATTTATCACGCCAGCTTAAATAAATTATTCCTATATTGCAAACATAAAACATTTAAATGAAATTACTCCGCATTGCATACTTTTTATAGAACAATCATTAATTACACTCCCAAACTTTTAAGCATGGTGCTAACATTAAATTTCTATGAAAATATTTCTCTCTTAGAACATCATTGCGACTATGTGCCATACTTACATTGCGACTATGTGCCCAGATACTTACAGATAGATAGTGTCACAACAAAGAATGTTATTATCAACACAGAAAGATATTGCCTTCAATTATATTTCCTGCCAGGAAGCATTTAACACACACAGCATGAATAGTTCATTAATTACATGAAGCGAACAGAAAACATGTTTTTTTTAGTTATGCATTTTTTCTTTTAATATTTAGGTTCACACAGCAGGAATTGTATTAACTGTCAGCATGAAGAAAATGTTATTTCATCATTCCATCGATTTTTGTTTTCAGTCTAAAGAAGATAATATCATATGAATACGATCTGCATGGAAATAGCTTTTTAATTATACGAGTACAATTCACTTTACATTAATAAGGGTTTTGGATACGCAGTCTTATAAATTTGAGAATAGGAGTTTTATTATATCTAGTCCCCAAGTACGAATAAATCTTCAAAATCCAAAAAGCATATTAAGTGAAAAACAAATCAAAAATAATATCATTAAACCTTTCTTCACACATATTAAGTTGCGAAAGTCTTCTTCAGAAGCAAGATAGTAGTGTTTATTGAGTATTGTAAAGTGCTACGAGCTCTCTGCTTTCGCTTATAGCTCTGTATTTCAATAGGTTATAATTCGGTTTTGGAGCTTTTTGCGATTTGCAGCTTATAGCTTGCTTATGTCCAAGGTGGCGAAAGTAAATATAGTTCGTTCACCAGGAGTTGGCACTTGGCTCCGCCTTCATCACGTGGTATACGATGATACTATTTCGCTTTTTTGGGGAGAAGGATATGAACAAGGTTGCTATTTGGCGATCGTATTACAAAAATATTCATTTCGCAATCTTCATGTGCCTTTTATTTCATAAACTTGTTGATATTTCTCTCTTTTTATTGAATAGTTTGTTCTTTTTGAGATATTTTGCTGGGGAAAAGTTTTGAAATATAAAATAGTTAATTATCTAGAGTAACGAAAAGTATAATAGCTGATGATAAAGCGAAGAAAGTGACTGAAAAAGAATTCACTGTTTGTGTTTGCCATTACCTCCTACATCAGAGAGCCTCCACACGATTTCTTATAAGTAGTCTGCACAGACAGACTATTTAAAAAGAACTATTTGAAACCAAATTCTATTTTAAAAGTGACTGAGGGGAATTTATCATATATATTTGAGAATTGAATCTGTAGTGGTAGACAAGTAAATAAGACAAACTAATCATATTCAGAAATTAAACAAATTTTTAGACATATATTTGCTGCCACTTTCTTATTTTTACTAGATTTTCTATTAAAGGGCTCTTTCGTAAACTGGTTTACCTTCATAGTGATCTGATCGGACTACCTATAAAAAAACCGTGTGGAGGCTTTCAGTTGTAGGAGGCGTTGATTTGGCGCGTATTAAAGGTTATCTCGATTTCAAGCGTGGAGATGTTTTTCCTCTTACTCCCCCGCGCTGAAATGAACTCTGCGTCCGAGGAGGTGGAGCCAAGTGCCAACTTCTGGTGAACGAACTATAGATGCTGGTTATAGCTGGCGGATAGATTTTAGATATTGTATGACATATTCAGGCCCGTCGCTAACCCATTCGAGAAAGGGGGGGGGGGTGTTGAAGTTACTTTGCCGACTGTCATATACATACATACATTGATCAACCAGTGAGAGTAGAACGCTTCCGAGGAGGCAGATCCAGAGTTACCGATGTCAACAATTTGGACATACGCAACGTAACTGCCCTGCCACCAACCCAGCCTGCATGAAATGCGCCGGAGCACATTTCTCGTACGAGTGTACAAAACCCCGATCTATTCCAGCTACTTGCGTCAACTGTAATGGTGAGCACCCAACTGTTTTACGGGCTGCGGTGCAAGACCCAGGAAAGCCAGAAAAAATCGCCCTGTGAAAACCACCGACACAGCCACCAGATTTTTGATGCTCTTCAAAGAGATGAAAGAACTTTTGAAGGACGAGGAGCTTATTAAGCTTCTTCGCTCTTTACTTCCAGAGTCTCAAAACTGATTTGGACTCACTATCTCCCAGAACTTTCCCCATCCTGACGTCACAGTTCACCGCTGTGATTCACTCTTATTTTCATATAGGAACTATGACTTACAGTTTTACGATTTAACAGAATCGACGAATCAGTTAGTGGCCCTTCGGGCCAAATACTGAGATTTACTCATATCCAGCATCCAACCAACATACATACATGCATATATACAATTTGTAATTGGCTAAGCTTGATAATCAAAGGTAAAACAAAACAAATAAAAGAGTTTAAATGTGCCACAAAACTTGAGCTTCCAAAGTTTATTTTGAAATCATTACGACGAGTTATAAACATAATGCTACTCATCGAAATAATTTTTATAGCACTTAAAAAAGCAACCGCCATAGGTGATAAATGTGGTATTATTGATAACTAAATGGTACCAGTAATTATTCATAATAATAAAAAGAAAATATAGTTTTTACATTTCCATTAATTTTATTATTAAATTGGTATTATTAAATTGGTATTGACAAAATATTAAAAAAAAAAAAAACTATTTTTAAATAAAATGAAACTTATTCAATGGAAATAAGTTTTCAGTAATTGTAATTAATAATTATTTGTGGAAATAATTTTAAAAAATAAGGTTGTACGTTTAAATGTTTTTCAGTGCAACTTTGAAATACTTTTACTTTATATTTAAATATTTTTTGAAAAATCACTTAGTTATTAGAATTTATCTTTTGTTTCATCTAAATGTTGTTACCATAAGCTAATTAGAGCAACTGTTTGAAGATAAGAAAGTAAGTCATAATCAGCTAATACAGTCTTTAGAGTCTTCTATCAAAAATCGATTCAAAACAAAATTCATTCAAAAGTAAATTGTCCTTTTATTTTAAAAAAATAAGAAAAATAATGAAGAAAAACATTTTAAATATTTGCCATTTAAATTATAAATGAAGAAATTCGCATAAAAAGGATAAAAAATTAAGATGTTATCAAAGTTACGTTATATTAATTATATTAGCTACGTAAATTTAATTCGACGTTGTTTTAAAAGTAAAAAATATTCTGCCAACTTATCAAGCTTAATATTGTCAACAATATCTTTTTCTGCTTTGTGTAAAAGCAGTGAATTAATGCATCCACCAGTCATTGTTGTTCGAAGATAGTTTTTAATCAATTTCATCTTGTTGAAAATTCTTTCATTTGTCATTGGTGCAGTTAACGCTAATAGATTTAACAGTTAAAAACTTATGAAAAGATTTATGCTAAAATGATTATTCTTCATTTTTAATACAAAATTGTGAATTGAATTTTTACATAATTGCAAAATTATTACGTTTCTTTTTACTAATAATTAACTTAAGCACATGAAAAACTCTTAACTTTAGTCAAAAAGATAATATAAAAAACATTAAATACAACAAAATAGCTAAAAAGAATTATTTATCAAAAAAAAAAAAAAAAAAGAAAAAAAGAAACTTTTCTATTTTTAAACACGTTACATTTTCAATAAAATACGCATTAGTACATTTTTGTTCATAAAGGATTGCAGTTTGAACTTATCACAAAAACAAAGCCTACGAAGAAATATAGAATTTGATATTTGAATTTTCAATTAAATAAGATCTATTAAAAATAATTTCAACTGAAAAAAAGGAAAAATTACTAATTTCAAACATAAAATAAAAAAGCTTAGTAAATAACTTTGAAAAACGGAAAAAAAAAATCCAATTTTTGGAATTCAAATATGATTTATCTATTTCTATCTCAACCTCGTACTAATGAATATAAATAATTTTTTTTAATTGCTCTTTTTTCTTTCTTTCTTTTAATTATTTTACTGTACAAAAGAGATTAAAAAAATAATTTTATCTGCTTCATAAAAATCAATTTTTACCCATATATATATTTAAAAAAAAAAAAATTCTTTTTTTGAGAAAGTCTTATACCTAAATTTTTAAGCAATTATTGAGGAAATAATTTAATTGGAAAATAACATATTTAATGCAATTTAATTAAACTTAATATTTAAATAATAAGACTACAAATAATAAATATTCATGAAAAATTTATACTTACATATAAAATTTAAGCTGCGGTAGATTGAATGATTGTTGGCGTGTGAGAGGATTTTCCATTTTATTGAATAATAATAAGAATTTATAAAATACGCTTTGAGTAACTAAGTTCTCCTAGTACTGAAGAGTTAAAGACAGGTCAGTGAAGTAATTGGTATATCACAGCTGCATGTGCATTGAGGCCATTTCTTCCCCTTCTTAACGACATGGACAAAGATATTGTCTTTATTGTTAGAAAGAGTAAGAGAGAACTTGAGAAAAAGGCATTTCTAGCTAAATACTTTTAAAACACCCTGGATTTTTCAAGTTGACAGATATCTCCGGTGTTTTGTCTGAGCTTCACAAGGTCAGAGTCGCTGCCACCATCCTTTTTTTGTGCCTTTCCATAGTGTCTGTAACGGCTTGATCAAACAGATTTGCTGCTTTTCTGTGAATACTCGGAATCGAAGAATTCCTCTATTTTCTCCGTATTTTTATTGAAATAATTAATGAATCCAATATTACAACATTTAATACTTTGAACTTGGCAACCATCCACAAATTGTGTGAAATTATTTAAGTGTCGATTCGATTCAGTGTAACACAATTTACTGTTTCAGAATTCTTAGGATTCTTGAAAAAAAAAAGTTTTTAAATAAAATATAATATTGTATTTTTAAAACAGAAACTTTTATAAAGGTGAATTGAGGATCACATATATGTTTACTATTTTCCATAGAGAATATTAAATTTTGTTGTGATGATTAATTGTTCTAAAGAAATGAATAGATCCCTGAACAATTTATTTTAGGTAAAAAAACATTTTAACTTAAATAATAATCCAGCCATCATAGAATTTTAAAAATTACGAATTGAAGGGTAGTTAACAAATTAAATGTTTTTTTTTTTTATTTTATTTATTTTTTTTTTTTTATTTTTTTTTTTATTTTTATTTTTTTTTTAATTAATTTATTTTTTTTTAAATGTGAAAGTCATTTGGAGTTAGTAGAAAAATAACTTTTGAAATACCAATACCAATTGAAAATGTAAATTATTTAATAGTTTGTGCTATTTAAAATGAATTTATCAATTTAAATAAAATATTTTGAATAATAAAGAATCCTTTTTAATAGGTACTCTTATTTGTAATTTTCCCCCCAATATTTTGAAAGTAAAAGGAAAAAAAAAGCTTGCATCACCGGCATGATTATTTCATTTAAAATTTATTAATTCTTTAAAAAAGACTCATGTAAGTTTATCACACTTCCCTTAAAAAATACTTAAACTTCTAATTAAGAATTAATATAATTAAAAGAATTAATATCTGAATTTTTTGATACATTATTTACTAAGTAAAAATTAAGGTCACTAAATTTTTTTTAAATTTAGGAATGTGTCGTGAAAATAATAATACAAGAGAAATGGTTTTCGAGATTTTGGCTTATAATATCGGTCATCTTGCCTCGTATTATTATAAATGGTTACACTTGGAGGAGAAAAAAAAAACTGAATTGGAAAACTCACATTTCACGATTTGCCGAGTCGGGTCTGGGACAAAATCCCGAAAGGGACGAAAGTCAGATAACATTGAAATCCGTTTAAATCTCATCACTGATGAAATATCCGACAATGAAAGAATTTCGGCAAAGTCGGGATTTTGGCTAGTATTTTTGGTCATCTTGCTTGGAATTATCATAAATGGTTACTCTTGGAGGAGAAGAAAAAAACTAAATTTGAAAATACATTTCACAGCAAGATTTGCCGAGCCGGGTCTGGGACAAAATCCCGAAATGGACGAAACTCAGATAACATTGAAATCCGTTTAAATCTCATCACCGATGAAAAATCCGACAATGAAAGAATTTTGGCAAAGTCGGGATTTTGGCTTGTAAAAAAAAAAAAAAAAAAAAAAAAAAAAAAAAATCCGACTTAACCTGAATTTGCCGACTGAATGATATCGCTGGGGGGGGGGGGGGTGAGCCCCCTTCCGTTGACGACGGTCCCGGAGAAGGCCCCACAAGACCTAGTTGTATCTTAAGAGTGGTGCGCTGTTGATCAAATAGAGGACATGCTAGAATAGTGTGGTTTATATCGGAGATGGAACCACAGTTGCATTTGTTGTCTGGAACGAGTCCAAAGCGGAATAACTTTGCTTTAGTAGGATAGGATCTAGTTCGGATTCTAGAAAATGTAACGTCTTGGAGCCTGCTGGAGAGGGTTTGGAGTTCGTTTTTATTTTGGCCCAGATGAAGAAAATCGGTATAGTATTTGCTATTCTTGAAGGTTGATTGCCTGGATTGTTGGTGGATGCGTTTAATTGATTGATAAGTATCTTCTATGGTAAATCTATCGTAAATTCTTGGTCTGGAGAGCGCTGCTTTTGCCAGCTCGTCAGCGATTTCTTTGCCGAGAATCCCGGAGTGGCCGGGAACCCATGCTATATCTACCGACTGGCATGAGGTTGGGAGCGTTTCCATCGAGTCTATTATTTGGTGTATGATCCCTTGTGGAGAGTCTGTACCCGAATTTAGAGCTGTCAGAACAGAGAGTGAGTCTGTAAAAATTATAATTCGAGAGCTTGTAGGGCATTTTTGAAGTGCTAATAATATAGCTATTCCCTCAGCTGTGAAGACAGAGCAAATGGCCAGCCTCCATGCTTGTCCTTTTCTTCCAAGTAGGTAAGAGAGGTAGGAGGACCACTATGGGGTGTATTTAGCCTTCGGAAGTTTTTGCCATGTGCGATTTGCCTGTAGTGTGTTAGTGCACGTCGAAGTGAATTCTGCAATTGTGTTACTACCACTATTTTTTAAGGTAGCATTGACTTGTGTATAAAAGGCATTCCAAAGAATTCGAGGATGGGAGTAATCCAGATCATAACCGGAGCCCATACTGATGGACGTTTTTATGGGCACGTGGTTACTGTCGAAGCTTTCCGCATGGACCTCATGAGAGCAAAGTAGATCTAAGTCTGGAGATACAAGAGCCACGTCGAGCAGCGATGGTCTATGGCGCTGGTCAAAACGGGTTGGGGTCGGTAAATTGAGCATGCAAAGGTTTTCTGATATTACATAGTTGAGGAATTGAGCAGACCCTGGTGAGTCCCTGGAGCTGCTCAAGGCCCGATGGCGGACATTGAGATCGCCTACTATCAGATATGGTGGTTTTGATTGGTGGAAAATTTGTTCAATCCAATGTAGATCCAGCCGTCCTGGGGGAAGTAGATGTTAATAATAGTTAGTAAGTGTTGTCCGACACCTGTCTCTACGATAATGCATTCATGTTCTATGGAGGGGGTAGGAGGAGATTGTATTAGTCTGGAGGGATAACGACTATTAACTGCAGTTATTAGGCCACCGCCTCGTTGTCCATCACGATCTTGGCGATAAATAGGGAATGGTGGTAGGTTAAATGCGTCTGAGTGCTTTAAAAAGGTCTCTTGGATACATAAGCATTCTGCGTGGTTAAAATACGATGTTCTCAACCATTGCCGTTTATTTGAAAGACTTCCAGCGTTCCAAGAAACAATTTGAAACATGAAATTAATGGAGAGTAAAAAAGCAGAGAGATAGCAAAAAAAAAAAAAAAATAAAACATTTGTATCACTTGAATTATAAACGGCAGAGAGATATGTGGAACATTATGATTGTTTAAGATTTCTAGTGTGACGTTTGTTCAACTTCGCTGTGTCACTGATGGATGTATTTGGTCTGGCTTGTGGTGTATTTTTGAGAGAGCTCTTAGTTGTGGTACCTGTGTAGGTTTGAGATGAGGCCGGGCTTGAAATGCCTTGTTGTGATTGTTCCAACGTGGGGATAAGAGAAGATGCGCTGTTTTGGGATATTTGATCGGTTGTAGGTTTAGCTGGGGGAATGGGAACTGGTTCGGGAGACGTCAGGAGGGAGGCTTGAATGTTTTGCTCTAGAGAGCGGAATTTATTTCTGGAGGAATGAGGTTCGATTGAATTGTCTAATCGGGAAGTTAAGTTATCCATAACTGTAAACAGCTTTTCAAAAAGAATGTCCTGCCGTTGGGCGAGTGCTTGCAATTTGGAGTCGAATGATGTAACTACTTCTGACAATACGCTTTTGACTATGGACTTTATGTTTTCCATTGTTGTTACGTGCTCAGATTTAGACATAGTCGCGTAGGTTGAGGTGTGTTGTATGGGCTTGAACTGGCGTCTGGCTTCTGAGAATGATAGGTGGTTTTTACTTTTGAATTCTAAGAATTTTGCTTCTTCCAACCAAGATGGGCATGTCGGGGAATCCACAGGATGATTCCCTGCACAGTTGATACAGGTTGGTTAAGTGCTGGCGCATTCTGAGAAGGCATGTGTGCCACTGCATTAAGAGCAGCTTTGATGTTTGGCGGAGCAGTTTTTTGTAGCATGGTTGAACTTAAAGCATTTAGAGCACTGTCTAGGTCGGTCATAGAAAAGGGTTGACTTTACGAGGTTGTATCAAAATTTTACTTCCGTTGGTATTGAAATGCCGTAGATTGTGATAAGGCATGTCTCAGATAGTGTTGAAGAGCCTCTTTTTGTAAATTTGCGAATGCTATGAACAGCCGTTATATGATAATTCAGCTGCCAGATCGGTGAGTGAATGATCTAGGGGGATTTCTTGTAGTAGGAATTTTGAGGTGATATTTTCTATTAAGATGCTAGGTTGGGTTTGAACTCCCATAATTTTAGTTAGTTTAGAGATTTCGACTGCCGTTTTCAAGTTTGCTGTTTTAATAAGAAGTTTTCCTTTTCTAGTGTGCATACAAGATATTATATTTCTAGGTTCTGTGACATCTTTAGTTAGATCATCTTTCAGTATAATAGGTTTCTTTGGGAAAGAATTTTGTCCTATTGGGGTAAACATTATTGCGTATGTAGACACTCCACCGGCAGTAGCATATTCAAGTTGTTCAGTGACCGTATCATTAAATTCCAAATTTGTTTTGGTGGACACTTTAATCTTTCGAGAGTAGTGAAGGTTTGTAGACAAATCCATCTCTTCCTTCCTCATGTTGAGGAAAGAAGGGGAAATTATTATACTTGAGAAAACTTGAGATTCGCTTACCTTGTTGTCGCCAACAGTTACTTCAGCCCGCACTAGTGGGCGGTACACAAAATAAGAAAATCAATTTACTGATATAAATAATCTGAATTTCGGTATTCCAATGTACAAGATAGTATTTTAATCCAGAGGGTAATGTTTTATCTGCTCACCCGAGGTGGATGAAGACAGATGTTGGCACTAAGCACAATGTCTTCAAACAAAATTTTTCGATGACGAGAAAACGTCCGACACTCACGACTCCGAGAAGTCGAATCTTTAAAATAGATTTCAGTTAAAATTGTGTAAATTCTAACAGTGTTAAATTCTAACAGCTCTTTGCGTTAGCTTATAGCTCTGTTTTTCCTTAAGATGGAGGCTTGATAGATAGCTGGAGGTTGTTGTAATAAGTCAGAAGCAGTTTGTTATTTGGAAGAATTTGTAGAGGGATTTGAATTTCGTCCGAGGATTAAAAGACAGTTCCTGATATCGGTATATGCTTAATTCAAAAGCTATGAGGACTGGTAAAGTTCTTTCCGAGCGTTTAGGAATGAGGGACATTACAGGAAAAAGTGATCGTTTGTGTCAATATCTCCGCAGTACGGCAGTTTGGGTAGAGTATAAACTTACACTTGTGCAAAAATAGCATTTGTCGGAAGAGATTTCGGGAGCTGATTAGTGGACGGTGATCTTGAGATCCATCAAGGTGAGGGAAGGAAAGAAAGTGTTTGCAATCCTTCCATACATAGAGTTCTTTATTGAGCTGTTCTTTAAGGAAGGCTTGGCCGAAGTCTTGAGGTGATGTAAGATAAGAAATGAAATTTTGGTTTAGAGCTTGTTTCGCAAGCTGGTCTGTGTGTTCGTTTTCTTTATTCTAGTGTGAGCTGGAACCCAAATAAATGAGAGAGAACTCACTGTCTGACTTGATTTGGCAATTTGATCAAGAAGAAGAAGTAAGATTCTCGGAGATTTCCAGGTGCCTTTTCTGAAAGACGGAAGGATTAAACGGTTGTTAGTTAGACACATCTTGTGGTCGTTCCTTGTAGCGCAATGTTTCACTGCTAAGAAAATGGCCAATCCTTCGGTTGTAAAGATCGATGTATGAGAAGGACAACGACCTGAGATCATGTACCCTTGAGATATATATTCCCACTCCAATTTTGTCTCATTGTTTGGATCTATCTGTTGCCAGAACAATACAGTTTGAGAGATTCTGGTGGTGAAACTCTTCAAACAGTGCTCGAACCTGTAGCAGGAGTAAATTTTTGGTTTGGAATGGTAAATTGTCAAGATAAATTGAAACTTTTGAAGGGATTTCAGTTGAACGGTGATATCTAACAACTTCATCTTGAGAGATATTCTTGGTGGTCATCACTCTATGCATAAAGGTTATAAGGTCTATGCATAAAGGGTATAAGGTCTATGCATAAAGGGTATAAGGTCTATGCATAAAGGGTATAAGGTCTATCCATCTATGCATAAACGGTCCACCGAAACAAACCAGTTGTCACTCGAAGTGCAGCATTGCATAATACGTCTAAGATTGGGAGACCGGTTTGACTGAAGAAGGAAAAGATGTGACTTCCAAAGTCAAGGACACTCCTGATACAAGAGTTAACTATTCTAAACAGGTGATATGATTGTGCACCCCAATGTGTGCTAGAGATGCGATGGAACACGGAGAGTTTCTTAGCTACTTTCTGTTTTAATATTGTGAAGTGATAGTGAAAGGTCATGTTTCTAGAGAAATGTAGGTCGAGTATTTGAAGGTTTTGGACCCAAGGGATCGGTTTGTTGAAAATGTTGAAGCTAAAATTATCTGCTATCCGTCTTCTAGCGAAGTAAATGGTGGTACTTTTTTCTGGAACAATTTCAAGGTTCCAATCATTACACTATTTCTGAATTTGGTGGAGAGAGAGTATTGGATCTTGCGTTTCACTTCGTAACTAGATTCTGCTTCTGCAATAAGATAGATGTCGTCCCCGAAGACAAGGCTCATTATATCACCAGGGAGACTCAGATGTAGGTCAGACAAGTATATCATGAAGAGGAAAGGGGAAAGAACTAATCCCTGTGGAACACTTTTGCTCATTGGGTAATTGGCTGATAGAAAATGTCGCCATCAGACGGCAATCTTTCTTTGTTTGACAAAATTATGGATGAAGAGGGCAGCACTGCCTGTGATGCCAGATTTTAGGAGTTTGAGAATTAAGGCTTCCTGGTTGTCATAAGCTGTGTGGATGTCAAGTGAGCAGCAGATTGCGAACTTCTTTTCATGTCGAGCCTGAAGGATTTCATGATGGAGGATGAGAACTGAATCTGCTCCTTTAAATAGACGGAATCCGCAATGGAAAGTGTGAAAAATTCCTGTCTTGAGTGAAAAGTCAATGAGGCGTTTTAGGAGCATACGCTCGAGAGTTTTGCTTAGAGTGAATGTTAGAGATACATGTCTTTAAGAAGACACCAGATCAGTAAGTTTTCCCTTTTTGTAGATTGGAATGACGTGGACCAATTTCCAGGACTCTGGGATTCGAGAAGCCCAGATAGAGTTTAATTCATCCTATAGATAACCTAGTTAATTATAAATCGAGATAAAAAATAAAAGTTAAATCAACTACACTACATATTTATTAATAAATTAGAAATAGAATATTAGAGAGAAATTACATAGTTGAACATTCGTATTGAGAGTGTCCAATTGCTCGCCGATTATCTTCAGCTTATCCTTTTTCAAAACGTTGCCATTCGCACACCTGAAAATTCGATGCCCAAGGCGCATTCTCGCTATCACGATATAACGCACTACAGTACTCCCCCCCGAGTGCCTTAGGCACTGAGGCTAGAGATACTTGGTGTTGAACCGGACTTTTCCGCCGGAGCGGGTGACTACTGCTAGAGCTAATTCTGTTGTCGGAACTGTAGGATGTTTAGGCATAGATGGTTGTTTTGGCACTGTATTGGAAAAGGAACATGATGAGGTCTGAGTCTCATCCATCTCTACAAAACTTGGCTTTAAGCGATCGACACTCATAGTTGTTGGCTTTTTATTTACCAAAATGGTGAAATGTTTGTCAGTCTTTTGTAGCACTTGAAAAGGTCCATCATATGGTGCTTGAAGTGATTTCTTTACACCACCATGACGAATGAAAACGTGTGTACAGCTTTTCAGGGACGGGTGCACAAACGAGCCTGGCTTGCTGTGAGTTGATGCCGGTGTTGAGACCAAGGAATGCATAGTCTCCTAAGGTGGTCCAGGAAGTCTGACGGATGAGGATCGATGGTACTTGATGGAGATAAGAATTCAGCTGGCAGGCGCAGTGTCATGCCAGAGACTAGCTCTGCTGATGTACACTTTAAATCCTCCTAGAATGAAGAATGCAGTCCGAGGAGCACCAATGGAAGAGATTCAGTAAATCTTTACTTACCATGGCACATTATAGACTGTTTTAAGGAACGATGAAACCTTTTCACTATTCCATTGCTTACAGGATGATAGGGTGTCGTTCTAATGTGCCTTATACCCAGAAGCCTATTCAAGGTTGAGAAAAGGGTACACTGGAATTGTCGTCCTTGATCAGTGGTGATGATCGAAGGCTCACCAAAGCGTGACACCCATTGTGACACAAATGCACGTGCCTCGTGTCAGTCATAATATCCGTGACAGGAATAGCCTCTGTTCACCTCGTGAAGTGGTCGATGCAAGTGAGGAGATACAAGAAACCTTCAGAAGGTGGCAGAGGACCCACCAGATCAATGTGAACGTGATCGAATCACCTAGCTAGGTAGTTGGACAAAAGGTTGTATCGGACTACGGGTGTGCTTTATGACTTTAGATTTTTGACAATCCACACAAGCCCGAGTCCAAGTGACAGCGTCTTTTGTAATTGAAGGCCACACGTAACGTTCCAATATCAACTACTTTGAAGCACGAATGCCCGGATGAGAAAGGTTCTGAAAACTGTCGAAGATTGTTTTTCTGTACAAAGCAGGCACAAAAGGGCGCATCCTGTCCTTTTCCATTTAGCACCAAAGCTTCATGTTGTTTTCGATGTTAATAGCTTTTAGTTGCAACGAAGTTGCGGAATTATTTAAGGTGTTAAGAAACTCAGGATCTGTTTGTTGGGCTTCTGCTAGATTCTCGAAAGAAGTCAGTTTTTGGTAGGCGGTTTAGAGAAGAATGTTGAAAATACGTTATCTTGTGCTAAGGCACTATAAAGTTCACTGTAATAATGATTGAAGGTGCATGAAGGACCTCAGGACGATTTAATATTGAACGGAGTATTTTATAGAGGGTTTTAGATTGACAAGCGTTAATGCAGATTTCAATCCATAGTTTCCTGCGGGCTGAGTGCCTTTCGCAACTCTGCGGCAAACTTTCTATAAATTTCCCACACATCCGGGTTTCGAGTACGACGAGCAATTCTGGAGTATTTGCTTTTTTTACCTAATAGAAAAGAAAACACTGACTGCTCCTGAAAGGTGGAAAGCGTGGATTAAGAACCGGTCTAATTGAGCTGTGTTTCTTGAGTTTTTGGTGGTACATTATTTGAAAGCTTTGCGTGGAAAAGTTATTTTCTGCGAGGATACTTTCTTTTAAGTCTGCGATTAAGTCGTCCCAATGTACTCGAATTTGTTTGCTTAAGGGAGGGTTGTTGTTGGAGATTGCCAGAGTGATATTTACCGGAGCATGGTCACTATTAAATGTATCAGAGGATACAACAAAGTTTGCTTTTGGAAAAAGGTCAGTAGACTTGATGAAGAGATCAAGAAGAGAGGGTTGGCATGAAAACATGTTGGGAATTTTGTATTTAGAAGGCAATATCGTGCTTCAAGAAAGCCACCCGAGAAACCTTTCTGCATCTTTTGATGTTGACTGGGCTCCTAGAGCAGCGTGGGGTAAGTTGAAGTCTCCTAGTAAGATGAATGAGTTAATTAGCCATTGTCTAAGGGATTGTAACCAGTCGAATAAAAATCGGCCCTTAAGGATGTAGAGATTAACGTGAGAGAAAGTGCTGTCAGAAGTGGTAATGTGAACTGTGTTTTTTCTTTAGTTAAAAATGTTTCCTGAAGAACTATCACTTGAGATTGGTAGAAAGGTTTTAGTTTTAGCCAGTGGAATTTTTTTTTCATGCTGCGACAGTTCCAAGTAATAATACTTATTGGCATGCTAATGACTGTGAGTAGAATGAGGGACTGGGGATAATATTTATATAGATGTACTGGCCACTTAAATAAGGAAGTAGAGTCTTACAGCTGTAGGAAGCTGAGATCAGAAAAAAATTTAGACTAAAGAGACTATTAAATAAAAGAATGGACTGTCGCAACGCAACAACCAAGGCATTGCACTTTTTGATGTGGCTTTTAAAATCTTTTCCAAAATGTTAGACCATAGATTTAAGAATTATACGAAAATACCAATCTCGTTTTCAAGAGAGAAAATCTACTAGATTGATTATTATTAATAATAACGTAAATTTGATTATAATTTTCTTGGCTAATTTATGAATTCTTTCGTTTTCACTATTTTACTTTTTCAATTTTTCGTTTTGTGTATAATTACTGTCGTACAATAAGATCTTCATTTCTGAAATAGGTTTCATTTTAGGTTATTATTTTTATTTTATTACCGTGCAACCAATTAAAACAAACTTCTTTAATTTTTAACTTTAGCCTACAAAAATTTCAATAAACGTGACTTACGCATTTCCGAAAAATATATGTTAATACAAACAACATAAGACTGTAATATTAATAGATTGGGTTAATTCTACTAAATCAGGGAATAAATTCTCCCTTGCAAATATATTAAAAAAAAAAAAATAAAAAAAAAATGTCGCGTATGTCCAGTAGGCACGCAAAAATATTTACCTTAGGAACCTCTTTTGCTCTTAGGTCGGCCCTATTGAAAGGTACAAAACTGCAAGATTGGTTTGTATTTCCTTATGTATTGCTAGTTAGTCTGTTGAGAGGCATGAAAACCGTGAAACTTCAGAAACGTAAGTGAAAGGTATTGATAGATTTTGTGAAAAAAAAAAACCTTTCTATGTTTTCAAGATGTCTGAAAATTATATTGTCTGATATGCCAGGGTCGGGTATGAAGGCATTTTATCAGAAATAATACCGTTAACTGATTAAGTGCTTTTTCAAATTTCGAAGAAAATCACCAAGATGTTATATGCTGTGTTAAACGGTGTAAAAAAAATAAAGAAATTCGATTATAATTGATGATACTTAAGCGTTACTAAATTGAAACTGGTTTATCTTATTCTTTTTATCTTCCTCGTCACGTTTGTTTTTTATTGAAAATAAATTTGCTTAGACAAACTAGTAACGAGAATATTCAATGCAAGTATATATTTTTTTTCAAACAAAAGTTAAAAATGTAACTTTAGTTTAATCGTATCTATCATGCATCAAAACCAAAGTGTATGTGGCGGATTCTAAATAATTTTTATTAATAAATTTTCGAACCGCAGGATTACGTAGTGGAGCAGCAATTTATTTATAGTAATATATTTTGTATATTTAAAGTAAAACAATACTTATGCATTTTATGCCACGCATATATTTAAAAAAAAAAAAAAAAAAAGAAAATCAAAACAGAAGAGGTAAACAAGGAAAAGATAATAATATCTCTTACATCTTTTCTGAACAAAGAGTTAGTTACTTTTTCGAACCAAGAGTTAGTTACTTTTTTCTACTTTTAATGGATATGACAGTAACGTGTTGTTTCCAAGGGATTGTTCATTGAATGCATAAAAAATGTGTTGTTTTATTTATATGTGAACCCAAAAACATGATGTTTTCCCTATCTCTTAGTTCATTGTTAAATTTCAATAATTATTTTATTATTTTTAAAATTTTGGCTATTAAAAGTGCTGGAGGGAGAAAAATGTTCTTTTTTCCTTCATTTGAGCAAAAAAACATTGTTCAATATAAAAATTATGTAAATTGAATTTATTGTAAAAAATCACGATTCGTTGTAAGATATTGATGTATTTGACAGTATGTCATGATATTACAAATTCTGGTATCTAACAGTATTGGTTGCATACTTAATCTCTCAGTCCCTCCTCTCTAAATAGTACTTCTCACTTTTTGCTTGCTTGTAATACGTTTTAAAGTTTTCGTAATTGGCTTTCTTTACACACTATGTTTAATGCAGGTTTAAATTCAATATAAAGCTTCCAAACCTAAAAATTTTTAGTCGGATTTAAAATCTGGAGCGGTAAAAATTCGCAAAGCGTAATTTATCACACTGGTAGAAGGAGCACTTGCCCAGGGCCAACACTCATCAATAAAGATTTTAATTTTAGATTTAGATTTTATTTAAGGCAGTGCCTTGCTGATTCATTAAACTGTTGCAGTAATTCAATTTTCATTAAAAAAAAAATCAGTCAAATTAATGGCTCATGTGTGTCAATGCTAACTTTTGCTACCGAAAGAAAAGTAGCTACAATGTATTTCTGTATAAACAAAACTATGACTCATTCTGGTACGTTATATGTGCATCATCCATGCGTATAGACGCAGAGCTACAATCCGATTCTCAATCATTGGTAGCTTATTAGGCAAATTTGGCAAAGCATTTAGACCTATAATGCATATAATACAAATCGCATTGACAACATTGAAGTGAACTTGTGAGATTTTTTTATTATATAAAAATATAAGTTATGCAAATTTTATAGCAGTCGGTGAAAATGTCAAATAATCAGAGCCTCATCTTATCATAATCAGCCATTGACATTTCATGAAGGCGACCAACTGACTTTAATCTTTGCGTAAAGTATTTAAGTTACTAAAGCAGTAGTACCCATAAACTTACAAAGAAAATATTACTTTGTAACATAGCTTCGTTTCGTTTCTATAGCTTCGTTTTTTTTAACCAACAAAAACAATATTCTTCATTTAATAATTTCTTTCTAAATTGCATGGATATATTTATGTTATTGAGAAGTTACACTTATTGGAAGGAAAACTTTATTCAAATACATAAGAATACATAACATGGAATGAACACAAGTATGATAAATACATATAAATACTACAAAAGGTGGAAAAGACAACATAAAAGCACCAACCAAATATTTCAGTCAACTATATATTATTATAAATACTAATTAGAAATTCGAAAGATATTGATTTTATCAAATTTTCAAATAATATTTCCATTTTAACTCTATCACATTTTTTTTCTGGTTATAAAAGGAATGTTCCAGAGTAAGTTAACATAGAACATTCATCAAAAACTTTCTCTCTGTAGCATTTCAGATTAGAACTTTCTCATAATCGTACCAACTCAAATATAATTAATGAACTTTTCAATTTTATGCGCAGAGAGATAAACTCACACCATGTGATAGATAGAGAGATAGATCAACGACGAAACATTAAAAAGCTCTTCTGGTTTGATGACGTCATAATTGTCCAGTCATGTTTTAAAACAGCGTGTTGCTTTTAGGAGCAATGTATTAACTTCCATTTTCACACTTGGTTGTGATGAAGTTTACCAGATCGAGTTGATTGACTATTCCAACGAGACGTTCAGCTCCGGTCTTGCCTGCATCTATTAAAAACATGAAAAATCAATCAATATGCAATATCCAGGATGTTCCGCCACCGCCTGTAATGGGTATTTTTACAATTCTTGTCAAAAATTAAGGGAAAAAACTACATACGTTAAGAGTTGCAAATTTAGTTAAGCGAGGAAAAGAGAAAGAAAAAAAGTTCAAACACTGGTAGATAGGTTGGCACTTTATTTACGTCGCATTAGAGCTGCACAATGGGCTATTGGTGACTGTCTGGGAAACATTTCTGAGGATGATCCGAAAACATGTCATCGCAACTTTGATTCTCTGCAGGAGAGGATGGCTCCCCAGTTTTGGTAGCCCAACCACCTGCGTGAAGTCGAGGGCCGATTTCAAAAACTGACTAACTATAAATGGGTGGGAGGGTTTTGAAAGCATCAAAACTTATATCATTGCCTGAAGACTATGACTAACTCTAAATGGGAGCGGTGGGTTTGAAAAGCATCAAAACTTACATCATTGCCTGTGAATTATGATCAAACTAGAAATGGGAGTGGTTGCTTTGAAAATATCAAAACTTGTATCATTGCCTGAGGAAACGGAGAGGGGGTTTAGCAACATCTCTATGTCTCAGCCAGCAATCAAGCTTGTTTTGATATTTCCGTTTCGTATTCACTACAGTGATCTGTTAGATTTCGATAAGGTAAATGCTTTTTTCTCACTCAAATTATAATTTGTAATCGCTAATATGTATACTTTTTTTAAAAATTTTAATTCGGACAATGATTCCAAAAGTATATATTAAAGGCGATTATTAGGTAATGCATTGTATTATAAATTATCATTAATCTTGATAAACATATCTAAAACAGTACTTACTCTCTACAAGAACTGCGAATTGTCCTGCTTCCAATATTTTAGACAAACGTCCCAAAGTGGTGGTGTCCACATTTAACTGTCACATAAAAAAACAAAATGGTATCAAAATTTTGGGAATTAATAACGTTGAGTGTTAATACAAAATTAAATTTAAATTATTTCTCTGTAGTAAAAAAATATATATCATCTGATGATATTGCGTTTGTTCTATCACAGATTGTTCAGGTTAGTTAGTTTGCTGTTGTTTACTAGTACAAGAGTGAGATACGATTAAATTGAAGACGTGTATTTTCACATAAAAAAAGGTGAAGGTGCTAACATTGGAATTACTAAATTTGGTGCGGTCGATTACGAATAAATTCCTTAAGGTCTTTTATAAATTTTATTGCAAATTTTGTTTAAAAATCAAGTTTAAGAATATATTCATAACAGTCACTAGTAAAATGAGATTATTGTGTTACCTGATAAGGTAATGTTGTCTTTTTGATACTTTTAATTTCATTGCACAAATTAGATCGTGACACTTCAATAAATTAACAACTGATTAATCATTAGAAAAAGTTTTACTTAATTTAAGAAGTAATAATAATAATAAACTCATGGGAAAATAGGTCCAATTATGCCATAATATGAGTATTTCAAACCATAATAAGGTGTAAATCTGCTGCAACCTTAATATGGTGATGGAGTAAATAACATTTCCATTTATAGTAATGTGTTGAATCATAGTAAGGTGTAAACAGTCAAAAAGTGCGACAATATGGTTCAATTTAGTACCTAATATTTTCAATTTAGCATCAAATGTAAACGCTATATTTTATGTCCAGCACACTCTAAAACTAAGTTGCAGTGTAGACTAACTTTGAAAATAGGCGTGATTTGCATGACTTGAATTCAAAGGCGACTGTCAAACTATCGAACCAAATCGATACTACTGTATAAATCGCAGAAAAGTCTATTGAAAATTATTCTAATATGATAGTTTCATTTTCGCTAATTCCTATTATACGTACAAGTATATGAGAAGTCTATATAATCCTAGTTTTAGTTTTTATCCAAATCCAAAATCTAAGTTTAATATCACTATATTTTAGAAGAATATTTTTTTTCTTAGTTTATTCTAGAAGTAAGACATTTTAAATTTAAAACTCTACCTTCAGAAAAGATGTGGTTGCAACTTCGGACACTAAAGAGTTTGATAATACTTTTCCTGATACTATCTTCTTCGTCAGATCTTGTAATTTTACAATGCCTTTTATAGAGCTAAAAGAGGAGAAAAAAAAAAAAAAAAGAATAAGAATGCACGAAACGAAAACTGAATCAAAGTTTTTAAATCATATTTACATCGAAATAAATCGTTTTTTGTGTGGTTAAATTAATGAACGAGATCGAGTTTGTTTAGTTCATATTGTTTGAAAAGATTGATATTGCGTTTGCTAGCCATTTTTATTTTTAAATAAAGAATAGAGGATAAAATAACTAAAAGCATAGTTATTGAGCCTGGAAATTAATTGATAATGAAATAGTTTGGCAACGAATCCTTTTATAAAGTGAAGTTAAAAAACTAATATTAGTGGACACTAATTAACCTTTTCATTGTTCTTTCTTACTTAAATAATATTTTAAGTACATATTTGAGCTAATTTTTTTTATAAGGATTCATTACAGAACATCATGTATGTGTGTTTCGAGCTAAACGAAAAATTCGACTCATTGTCAAAATCCTCGACATTTTACAATGCGTCACACTAAATGGAAAAAGTCTTAAAAATTTTCTAATCTGTTTGATATATGTTAGGCTTTCTAAATCCAGCCAGCATGCCTTTAGGCATTGGACAACGAGGTACTTATCCAGACTGAATTGGCTTAAGCTTATTGCAACATTCGCCTAATTAGGTTATTTGCAATAAACATTCCTTAATGTTTGGTTTATTACAAACTGTGTGAAAGGAATCTGGTTTATTTAGAAATGAATTATACGTTTTTTAATTAGCCTAAAGGTATGAAGGCTCATTGTAATAAATTTGAAAAGTGTCAGACTAGTATTGAAATGTTAAAAAAAACTTTTCCAGCTAATCAGCCGCATCGTAAAATGATAGCTGATAGTTGCAAATATAATGAATAAAATAATGAATAATAGATTACCCTTTTGTGTCAACAACAGGCAATTGGAAGCAACCTTTTTTATTCATGATATCAATAGCGTCACAACAAAATGTTTGAGGTGTTATTGATGATACATTTGAAACTTTCATGCTTTTCACCTTTTGATCCCACCACCTAAGAAAAAACAGAAGTTTTTTTTTTTTTACGTTAGAAATTTTCTATATGTATAATTTCTTAACGAAAATCAATTACTCAATTATGTGGGGAATATTAATGAATTCAAAAGTTATTAAATTTAAAGAGATAAAAATTAGTCATGATATGGATTAAAATATTTTTTAAATATTTACGACACGTTTTTGAAACACATTCAGTGGATACAACACACATTATAGTTTGTCTGTAGAAAGAAATCACTGCGCCACAAAGTCTAAGGCCGCTTGCTGCTATGGTAACAAGAAACAGCGCATTTAAAAGAGGGGAGCTTTTTCTCTCCCCCGATTCCCTTTCCCTCGATGATCCAACACCCCCGCTTAGAATAGTTGAACCTCGTAACCATAGTAACAGCCACAGTTTCAGACGAATAGCGAGGAGAGTTCTTTCGATAGACAGACTATAACTAGGTTTGAATCTTGATGATAACTGATTATCTTTTCCTAACTAATGTCCGATTTATCATAAGGTATGAGAGCAACAGTCCTGGGGCCCTTAAGTTTTAAAAATAATTGCTGGAATTATGAGTTAGCATTATAAACGAGAATTATCAGTTAGTATTATTTAGTAAAATTATCAATTAGTATTATTTACTAGAATTATCGGTTAGCATTATTTTTTAGAATTATGAGCTAACAAAAACAAATTTTTTTAAAAATCAAGATAAAAATAAAATCTTGATTTTTTTAAAAGTAAACTTCATAATTCTTTTACATTACAAATTATTTCAAAGCTTTTGTACTAAAATAAATTGAAAACTTTGTTCATGATTAGAATCAGTTAATTCTCTGATAGTTCTATGCCCACATTCACTGGATTTATAAATAGGGTCTTCTATCGACGTGCACCGACCAAATTGTTAAATAAGAGCCTTTCCTTATTTTTCTTTTTATGTAAATAATAGTGGTAAGTTTCGAGTTGAACCATATTTAGGACCTAGTTCCCTTGTCGGCTGAGTTGGGCTCAAATTCACAGAGTTACTGAGTTTAAGATCTTTAAAGGGATTTTGCATCTCTCTCTGTTCAGCAAACTTCCATCTTCCGCCTACCTAAATCAACACTGCACAAACGTAAAATTGGTTGGTTAGAGGTTGTACTGGGGTGATCTAGTGAATCAGAAGAAAAATATCTATCGGAAAGAAAGGAATGCAAAATCACTCTATAAAACCTTTCTATTGTGTATAGAAGATGATAATAAAATGAAAATATGTTATAAATGTAAAAAGGATATATTTATGCTTAAATAAATAGCAATAATAATAATGAAAGAAATAAAAACTGTTCTAAACATGCAAATGTTCGATATATTATTTCCATTACTTTAGAGCATTATTTTTTTATCTTAAAAATGATTATTTAAGTTGGTTTTTAAGATGATTGTTTATCTGAAATCATGGCATGAACTGTGTACGTCCTAAAGATTTTTATCTATTATTATTACGTTCTTAACACCACGTGAGAGAATATTTTTTTTTAACACAACAAATCAAGCATTTATGAAATCTAAGGAAACGAATGAAAAAGTGATATAAGTAGAATAAAAAAAAAAAAAAAAAAAAATGAAGAAGTGATGTAATTTGATACTTGCGCTTGAAGAAGAAGAAGATCATTGATACCCATACGTGTCACCTTTGACCTCAGCACCAGCTAATAGTCTTTATTATTATTATTTAAAATGTTTTTTTATAACCGTGGTCAAACAGTCGACTTAATTTATGGGTTTACGACTACTAATGTTCAACTCCGTAGCCTTGTAATTTTGAACCAGTCCAGAAGACAAGGAAACTCCTAGATCAGTACTTCCAGAGGCATGATTTGTTATGGGAACATGGAGGACTTTGAGACTCGACAGATTTAACGTGCATCAGTCACCATTTACTAAACGGAGAGTCTTCGACTCGCGGGGATCGAACCCACGACCTCTTGGACATGGGCCCTGTGCCCTACCAATCATTTTAAAGTCGAGCCAAGTTCCTCCTCTTAAGTTAGAATGTTAATTAACGTGAAGTTAATTAAATACAGCGCCGCATCACACATTGAATTTGTTGGAATAGTATAATTCTTTCGCTTCTACGTCTTTTACTTAACTTAAATTTATTATTTGTTTATGTATTTTATTGTAACCGTGATATACTTTTGTTTTGTGTGCGTGGCAACTTTGATGTAGAATTAGTTTGCTTATGCTCTTCGTGGTTTCATGTCTGTCTTCATGTTAAGTAAGAAAAATATAGTGAAAAATTTGAAATCTTTGCTTAAGAATATAGAATGTGTCACTTAAGAGAATTGGAATTTGACGGGCTTGGCTTACTCGAGATAGAATGGAAAGAACAGTTTCTAACTTAAATAAACGCCACGTTTCAACAACCAATCAGAATCGAGATACCCTTGTTACGTCACTTTGCAGGTTTCCCATTGGAACTAATTTTATTTATGATTATTACGTTGTTGACAATGTTTATTATTATGGCCAATTTAGAACATAAAAAATCTAAGGAAATAAATTAAAATGTGATATAACCAAAAATAAAATCTTGTTGAATAATAATAATAATAATATTACCATGGTATCGTTGAGTCTTCTGTATCAGCACTCATGAATTGTTTTTCTACCATCCAGTTATCCGAGAGAAATTTTGTCAAGTAATTTCGCGCCCCATCGGGCATGATAACTACGCATCTTTGTCCTTCTTTTAGTTCTTGAGCAGCTTTCAAGGCAGCAGACACGACACTGCCACTACTTCCACCTAATTCGAAATTAATCATTTTTAAATGCTTAATTATTCAATTAAGTTATTTTTAATGCGTTAAAGTAGTTAGATAAAAAAAAAAGAAAAATACTATGAAAGTAAATTTACCACATAATATTCCTTCTTTCTTAATAACTGATCTCGCCATATGTAAAGATTCATTATCATTCACTTTCACCCATTTGTCAACAACCTGCATAGAGACATATTTGTATCATTATATGGTAAATACAAACAAAATTGTTTCGATTATCTATATTAAATGTGCTGTGATTAATTATTAATGAGTTTATAGAATTTAAAAAAATACTACATTACATTATTTTAGTATTACATCACAATTAATAAGTATTAGTAGTATCTAAATACATGCAAACGAATTGTTGATGAGAAGAAATTTTTTTATTGGCAACGAAGCTAACAATAGTGCAAATTATATTGAAAGTACGATAATAAAACAAATAAAAGAGCTGAAAATTCATAAGTAAAAAATAATGTGGTAGATTTCCCGATAAAAACTAACCAAATGGCGGTCGATAAAAATTATGAACTACGTTTCATAATTATTTGCTTTATTAAATTACTTATGTCTTTTTCTTAGTATTATGCCGACCTTCATGTAAAAGTGGACTTAAACGTCAAACTTAATGTCCAAGTACCCGAAGCGGATATATTGCGCATAACTCACATTTTTTGCGCACTCAAGTTAAAAAAAAATCAAAGTGTTCAAAATAACATCTCTTACAAAAAAAAAAATAAAATAAATAAATGAAAAAAAAAAAAAAAAAAAAAAAAAAGAAATACTAGGATGGCACGGAGTCACTAAATGTATAATTGCATGCAGAAAGTAAACCAATAAAGTTCCTACTCAAGTGGTCAGTGTTTACTGACCGCTTGAGGGTCATATTCATGTAAGAAAGAAAAGATGAAAATTTGCATTTTCGAAATTCATTAAAATTTTTTTAAACATTTCTGTGTCAGTGTAAATGTTTTGCTGAACTATCAAAGGTTTCCATAAAAAGATATATATTAACTCCATAGTAAGTTCATTAAAATCAATGATTTAAGATTAAAAACCTTAATACTGTTTTAACTATACATTTTTCATTATAACTTTGAAAAATAATTGAAAAAAATTTATTTTTATTACTTACCGAACGATCGAGAGCAGTGGGAATAAAATCGTGTCCAATACCTTCAACGTCACTGCCTTTGACGAGTGGACCATTCAGTGATGCTGGCTCAGCTATGATAGAACCATAAGGATCAACTCCAATAACCTGAAAAATTAAGGAGATACAAGATAAATCAACAACCAAGATCTTTCTATGCTATTATAAATGTTTTGTCATAAAGATTGTTTAGAGAGAAATGAAAGAGAGCATTATAATTGACAAAGAACTACAATTATACTTTATGATTAATTGTAATTCAATTAAATTGTGACAACGGCAATCTTTTTGAAAGCTTTTAATAATACATTCAAAACTAGGGGACAGGGGCACGGATTACAGTGGAAGGATGAAATAGCATAAGGAATGTAATGTGCATGTATTGGATTTTGTTAAACAAAATTAAACTTAATCGTAGTTTTTGTCAAATAATTTTATCAAGTTTTGATAGAATCCAAACAATGGACATTTTTATAATTTATTGAGAAAAATAAAGACGTTTCTGATTTTGAAACTATTTTTTAGAGTAGTGATATACTAATAATATTGCTAAACTTAAACCACTTTTTCTATATGTATATATATATTGAGTGTTCGGTATGAAAAGCTTTAAAACGTACAGAAATATGGTAAAAACGAACTTACATTATCTATCTTTCTATTTCGGTAACTTTTTATTTTTAAAGTTGGCAGTTGAGAAGATAATTTAAATTTCAGAGGCAATCATAGTTTGCAATGGATATTTTTAAGAACTTGTTAATTATTGTTTATAGAAGAGATATTTTATGCGTCTATTCCAGCTACGTTTCATTTTTAAAGTTGCCAATTCAAAGAATAATTTGAATTTCAGAGACAATTATCGTTTACAATTCATATTTTTAAAGAATGGGTTTATTTTTTGTTTACAGAAGAGATATTTTATGCGATAGCGCTAAAATTTTATACAGGTGTCTCAGGATAGAATTTTATTTTCGGAGGTTATGCATCTTTCTGGAGTCGTTTTTAAAGCTTTTTATTTGCATACATGAAAAGTAAAATGTGATAAATTGCTTAAATTATACGTAAAAAAAAAACAACAAAAACAAGATGATAAAATGTTTCATTATATAATTATTTGTATTACGAACAAAATCTACAGAGCCTACTGATTTTTTCATTTTAGATAACATAATAATATCGATGTTACATGATTGGAGGCAATACCCTCAAAAATTATACCCATTGATAAAAATATCTTGTAGTAAACTAATTTAAGTCCACTTCAGATTGTAAGGCTTTATCACCTCAAGTTATCACCGTTTATTTTTAAGTGAACAGCTGGGTTTAAACTACTCAACTGCCGATTGATTTGAACCAGCGAAAATGATAAGAAAGTAAAATTTAAAAAAAAAATTAAAAAATTGAACTGAAAGTGAATATTACTAAAGAATTTCCGTAATATTCATAAACTTTGTTTATTAATTTATGTAAAACACTCGAATTCAAGCATTAGTGAAAGAAAATGGAAACTTAACTTTGAAAAGTAAGAATAAAAATGCTAGTACTAAGAGAACTTTGCTAGTACTTTTTGAAAAGTAACGAGTAATAAGATACGAAATAAGACTAGGCAAGTTTAAAAAGTAAATAAATAAAAAATAACATTTTACAGAAAATAAAAAATCAACAGTATCGTAATTTTTTATTTTAAAATTATGAATAAAAAAATTAAAAATTGATTTAAATCACGGAGTAAATTATTGGAGCTTTGAAATTGATCTTAGATTATTGATTGCCACGCAAGTGAAATTTTATTTGTCTCAGTTGCCGATACGGGACATAAACTACATTTTGAATTTCACATAGGAAAATCATTTCTTACCATTTGCCAAGTACAGGAGATTTGGCTATCAAGTGTTTATATTCTTTTTTCTATGAAAACTCAAGTAAAAAAAAATTATTTTTTTTTAAATAAAAAAAAAAATTTAAAACAAAATAATAATAATATTTTTTTAAATTCTAAAGCTATATTATTACTATTCAACTATATTATTCCAATTTTTTTTTATTATGCTACTGTTTTTATTTTCCTATTCAATACAAGTTGAATTCAAGGGGCATCCGAACTCAAATACTCAGAAATGATCCCACATCTCGATTATTACAAAAGATATTTTTAATCAAAGACCACATCTTTGATTTGCTGTATAATTGCATTTAAAAAGAATATAATTTTATTTGCACAGTGTGCTGTCCAAAAAGCATATTTCAATACAAATGACGCGTTCTGTTACCGTTCGATGCATTGTTTCTTCCTCATATAAGCAGACAATTTATTTCGAATGTTAATTTGATATTATTTAAAAACTCAAAATATTTATTTAAATATAAAGAAGAACCAGTTGTAACTCAACTCTGCTCACGTCGAAATTTCAGTATACTTTAGGAACAAAATAAATATAGCATAATCACATTATTTGAGATAAAAACATAAAGAGCAGATGAGTTCAAAAAGCTTTGTTAATAAGAAGTAATACTTAATGTAGTTAATGTAAATAGGCTCCTTAATGTAGCCTATTTGAAATCAAAGTTATTTGTAAAGTGCTCCTCTCTCGAAAAAAAGGAACAAACTTAAAATTAGAAATATTTTGAGATGATTTATTTAAAAAAAAAATTCCAAGGCAGAAAATGGGAATAAAAAAAAGTAATACTTTATCATTAGCGATACTTTTTCCAAGTAACGGAATTCCAAGTAAAGGGACTAATAATTTTCACAAATAATGAAGTACAATTTGCAATTATAAAGTAAAAGTACCACAATGTACTAATAAATGTAATTTGATATACAAAATGATTTGATTGAAATTAAGATTTAATTAATGTCATTGAATTAACAGATGCATTGATAATGAAATTCAATTTTTTTATTATTAAATAAATTATTATTGCGAAACATGTTTTACGTTTTTGCGAACTACAAAATTTTATATAACGTATTTAATTTTTAAGAGAAAACAGTTTTGAAAGTTTTTTTTTTTTAAACTAAACATCAATAATAATAACAATATTGTTTTTTTTTTATTTTGTCTTTAAGTAAATTAACTTAAGGATATAGTCAAAAAATGCAATTAAAAAATAACCTAAAATTCTGTTTTTATTAACTGAATAATGAAAATATAATAACTTTCGCCCAGTATTAAAATTAAAAGTCCATTAAATAAATAAAGTAAAAAATTAATTATTCTACAAAAGACAATTACTTGCTAAACGAAGTTAAATAAAATGCATGGATGAAACTATGAATTGTTGTGAACAAAATGTTTACAATGTGGTACTCCAATAATTTGACATCAAGAGTTTAAAATCTTATCAAAAATTTAAAGAAGAAAAAATTACTAAATTTTATTAAAATTGTTGCAAAGAACTTAAGATGCTAATTAATTACATAAAGATTATTTGAAACCTTGTTTGTATTGCGTAGTGATTGCACATTTGAGTTCTTAACACTGCGTAGTGATAGTACGCATATGTATGCAAGTTTCAAATCCGTATTTATTGGACACCCTAATCTTTCATAAAATTGTCTTCGATAAGCACACTTTGTATCAATTGTTGATCAATGTATACGTATGAAATCTGAATTATTATTGGATCATGCATAATCTTGTATACGATGCTTTAGCTTTTCTTTCATGGGCCTTGAACATAGGTCAGGACATTACATACAAAGAAAGATATGAGGTGATACGTTGTATAGTTTATTATTATCGTAACGATTTCGTCGAATCTTGAGAGTCTTATAGTCTTCGCGGTCTTATCTCTTTAAACTTATTATTTTTTTAAAGGGCAAAAAGTTGCTTATTCATAGGACAGCCTGATTATCACGCTGGATTATATTCTCCAAAGTGGTTTATTTACTCGACAAAAAGTCCAGGATTCAGAGTCCCATTAGGGAACTCAAAAGTTTATTCAAATACTTCTACACAGAGGGAAATCTATAAATATTGTTCAGCTTTCGCGTGATATTTATCTGATAAAAAAAGCAGGTTAGATAAACAAGAATTAAACGTTTTTTTCCTGTTACTTTATCGATAATTCTATTTAACTTTAATTATTATTATTATTTTTTAAATTTATATCTGCGATTTTTTTGTTGCCATAACTTTACCGAATACATCTGTCTTGTTTTGCGAAATTATTTAATATATGATATAAGCAAAAATTGAAGTAAAAAGGTAGGATGTAAAAAGAATGTTTGGAGAACTGCTGATAATAGGTTGCTACAACTGTTATCGCGTTTTATTGAGAGAGTTTGGCCGTCTCACTTGTTTCGCTACATTATCAGTTAGAGCTCGATTATTGAGAGAGTTTGGCCACTTTCTTCTTCAGCGAAATATTGATAAAAATCGAACGTCATAAAGAGTTTATTTTTAAGAGATATAATATTTATCTCGCTTAGTTTTGATTGATGGAGTTTATTATTTTTTTTTCATTACTCATGATGAATCATCTGTGTTATTGTAGACGCATTTAGTTTTGTGCTGATTTGTTTATTGGGAGAGTTTGGCTACTTATCGTGAAAAGTACGTGGAAAATCACACATCGAGATGGAAAAGTCTGCGTAAAGGTTAAAAGTATTTTTTTCTATATCTGGTTTTATTTTTAACCTTTTGATGACGGATGGTGGAACTGCTGTACTAAAATAAAGGAAGTTAACTTACTGAGCGCTGTATCCAAGAGGTTTATCGCGTCACGTTTGGAAGCTGTCTACTGTCTCATTTGCATATATATATATATATATATATATATATATATATATATATATATATATATATATATATATATATATATATATATATATATATATATATATATATATAAGACACAGTAACCAGGATGGTTTAACTAAATTACTCTGGTAATAATGAAAAGACATATTATGAAATAACTGAGATTTACAACTTCTAGAATATTTAGCAAAACAAGAACAACCAACCAATCAAGATGTTTATCTGCTACTCGCATAAAATGATCAGCTCTATGTATTCTTGTAGTACAACGAGTTTTTTTTTTTTTTTTTTTTTTTTTAAGATCTTACGTATAAATAAATTAAGACAGCAAGTACGTTTAAATAATTGTGATTCTACTGTAGAACAAACTAATATTTTAAGCGCTATCTTTTAAACTATTTGGGAAGTATACTTCTAAGCAATGAAATTTCAGAAAAACAGTAGCATGCGATTTGAAATAAGTAGTACATACCTTGCAATTTGGACACTTTTCTTTAATTTTGCGTCCAATACCAGTTATAGTTCCACCAGTGCCAACTCCCATAACAATCATATCCAAACGGTTATCACATTGAGCAAGAATCTCCTCAGCTGTCCAGTCATAGTGTGTCAAGGGATTTGATGAACATCGATACTGAAGATATAAGTTTAAAGTCAAATAGGAAAGTTTAAAGAATATTATCGTATATAAAAACATTTTCAATAACTTAAAAAATAAAAGCAATGTGGTAAGGAATGTTTCCTTGTGTGTGAAGTTGTTGTTTCAGATGACATGTGAACAAGCTAAGGTCTGGCCAACAAGACACTGACTGGCCTTTTGCGAATTGATTCGGAAGTTGCGTCTTACGTTGGACCAGAGAGCACAGCAAAGTTTAAAGTACATCTTAGTTCAGAACTCCATGGATAGATCGTAGCATCATTCATTCGTGATGCCTATTCTTAAATTTAGACATAGATCTGAAGTGGAAGTAAATTTTCTTCAGATTCCTATACTCAGGGTGATGCTAATTGACCGACCACGGGACTTTTAATTCCACAGATTTTACGAGCGCGTATATAAAAGGTATTTGGCGGATCTTACCGGAGTCGAGGATCGAGCCCCGGTAAAAAAAAAGTGACCTTAAATAAAAAAAAAAAATTTTATGATTTTATTTATGTCATAAACTTGTGCCTAGAAATAATAAAGTGGTTTTTGACACATTAATATCCTAGCTGCAAATATTTTATTAATTGTTTCTTTAATAATATTAGTGGCCAATAATTTTTAATACGAAGTCTTTTCGTGCCCTATTTCATTTTTTTTTTCGTGTTTTAATTATAATTGCATTATAAGTGTGATTTTATATTTTTCTTATATTGTTGCATTTATTTCCAGTAAAAGTACTAACTAGTTTGTTGAAGTGTTATGTACTACGAGTAACAAAACTTAGTTTTATCTTTACTTTAATAGTAATTGCAAATTTCAATTCCCTTTGCTCATATTTTACAATCGTAAGAGAATGTAGAAGTGGGAAGAAAAATTAAGGCAGAATAGTATCTTGCATTAATAAATTTAGTTTTTAAAAACGTTAAAACAAAATTAGTTATGTGTGTGTTTTTAATTTTTAAGAATAAGGCTGTTTTTTGACTTGTGCAATCTGGGTTAAAAAATGTAACAGACAATTAAACACATAATAAATTATAGAAACTGAACACATTTTTTTGCTAGAGCATTAAAATATGCATACTTGATAAGGTAAGAAACTGTTATCAGTTTCCTCATTAATTTTCTGAGCGACATTGTATGGAGAATCAAGAGCATCAAATTTGCCAGCAGGTGTTCGAACTATGTTTGCCCCAAGAGCTTTCAACATATCAATTTTTTCTTGACTTTTATTTTCTGGTACAACTAATGTGCATTCATAGCCTTTTACGACAGAAGCCAGAGCCAGAGCAATTCCTATAAATAAAACAAAGAAGCCTTATAACTTATGTATATGCATGGTTGTGTATAATAAGCGTCATAAATCCTAACTGAATATGAATCCTAATCCTGAATATGAAATATATTCAACAGTAATACGTGTTTTCCGTTCTAAGTGTTACAAAAATATAATAATTTTTTAAAATTCTTAGTCTACTTAAGAAGCGTAGTTTTTAAAATTTAAATTTTATTTTACTAAATCTATTATTTTATGTTTTTGTGACAATAACGTTTGCTAATGTCACAAATTGCTGGATAATACAGAAATCAATGGAGTTACAGTATTCTTTCAGCATTTAGAAGACATTGCCATCATCCTACGCAACAATTTTACCCTGTTCCCAGTTGAGCTCAAAATTAGCTCAATATGTGTCCTATAAAAGCATGTAACCGAGGGACGAATATTGCGATTTCTAGTTTTTTAAATATTGGTCCTAGAATGGTTTATATGGAACCTATATTGGCTAAATAATAGATATAAAATATCGGGTGAATCTGACAAGTCTATATAGGACCGATACTGGTTATAAAGTGGCTGTAAAATATCGGGTGAATCGGACAATTCTATATAGGTCCATTATCGAAAAAAATAATGGCCCTTTGAACTCTAATTGAGTCAAGATTCGTGAATGTTGGAATGTTATTTTGTTACTAGGGTTCAGACGCGGAATTTCAGTTGACATCTGAGTATCCTAGCTAGTCTTTCTGAAATTTCAAAATTCTAAAAGAAATTGTTTCAGTTAAACCAAATAACACGAGAAGAAAAGAAAGCTCTAACTTAGGCGACAGATACATAAAAGGAGAACTGTATTTTCCTAAAGGCTAAAAACCGACTTGCTTCCAGCAGAAGTGGCTAGAAATACCTCAGAAGGTCTTGGCCCATCATCGGCTGTTCTTCCACGAATGATAATAATAAATTTTATTTGAATTTAAATTCTGCTTGCTAGTTAATCAGAAAAAATGCGGAGCTTTGATTCACGGTAAATTTCTATCTTAGTTTCTATCTTAACTAAGATTTCACACGCAATAGTTTTCGGATGTAGTTCAACTATTAAAAATAACTTGATTAGGATTCGCGGCAATGCCCTTTTTTATCATCGTGGTGCAAAGTAAAACCAAACAGCTAATGCTATCAAATAATAAACAAATAAACAACTTAAAAATAGCTCAGCGAGATAATCAGAATTTCTGATTTTTTCCCCACAATACGAACGAATCGGGTTCAAACGTATTTTTTAAGAGTCAGTGCAGAGCCGTCTCGCCGTAAGGTTGGTGTCAAACAGGGCATTTGTCCAGGGCACCGTGTTTTGTACCCGCGGCACGGGGCCGCACCGTGGATATTCAAATAAATATATATTGAATAAATAAACTTTAAAAAAAATTCCTTTTTATTGAAATTCTTAACTGTTGAAAAATTACTGACTTTCTTAAGTATTTCTTTCATATTTGAAGGTAACTTAGAGGCGTAACTTCTGTAGAGAATGGTGGGCTCATTTTTAGAACCTTTCCAAATCATGGAATGTAGCATAGAAAATAGAAGGGAATTAGAAAATAGGATATATTTCAAAGTTTTTAATGATTTTAACGGTGTCAACAAAAAAAAAAAAGAGTTATACGCTTTTACAGGGCCTGCTCCTCGTACAGCATTCATAAAAACTGAACGTAAATGTAAAATTTAAAAAAATTGATTACAGAAAAGTGACTAGTTGTTTATTATTAGGAATAAAGCGTGAGAATAGATAAAAAAAAACTAATTTAGTCTAGGGAAAACTGTAAAAATAGAGTATTCAAAGGGCCCTAAAAAGTCTAGCGATGGCTCTTAATGAGTGACTTCTTAGAACTTCGGTCGAAGCGTGCAAATCATATGAACGAGAAGAAGACAATTGATTAAATGTGTCAAGTATCAACATTGAATAAAAATCCAGAACTTATTTAAAGTTCGCACTCGGATTCTATATTTGTACAGATTTTTACGAATTTATTTTCATAATAAAGTTAGAAATTATTATTCAATGCAATTTAAAATCCCTTGCTGAATTTATATCGTTTTCTTTATTAAATGCACGTTTAAAACAGTTACATCCAAAAATATGGTAAAATTGTTTAAAAAAAAACAAAACATTTTAAAACTATCTAGTGGTCTTAATACCAATTCTATCAAATAATAATAAAAATGTTACTTATATTATGGTATTGCATTTTAGTAATTTGAATAAATTTTTAATAAAACTCTCGTATTTACGAACTTAAAACATTATCTATAAGCTTTATGACCATTTATAAGTAGACAATATAAATAGCTCATAACGTTTTGTTGCAACATTTAATCGATCTTGTTATGTAATGATATAAGAAAAATAACAATGAAAAATTATTGATATTTTTCTCAGACATCTCGTTTTGTGCAAAGTATTTTTTGTACATACAATAACAATCATACTTTGGACATGAATTTTATTTTTATGTGAGCAAAGCTACAAAGCAAATTCCATTACTATAATAAAATTTTTTCACATAATAGAGGGAAAAAAATTGACTATTTCTTAATAAAAGTATTGATTACAAGTGCGTAAACTTAAGAATAACTGTTGCTCAAGCCTAAACGTTTAGTAAAACATGTAAATACGACGAAAGGATTATGAGTGCATTGAACGAAAATTTTGGCTGTAGTTTGTTTCTATTAATGGCATCGATTTTTTCCCTCTAAACTTAGCAAAGCAAGGCCGACTTTGCGTATTCGGTAACTCCAGTATGAATTTTTAATTTATTTTATTTATTCTTGATAACTCTTTTATTTAAACCAGTTTGCAGTAAATCTAAAGAATTAAGAATTAGAACACAAATCAAAAGAATAGAATTGCACACTTGCCAGTGACGTAGCTAAATTGCGGTATTTGCCCATTCAAAAGCCAATCATGTTCGCTGCACACGCGTGACCTCGTTTACAGGTATCCAATTAAATCTGATTTAAATCCTATGGTTAGGCATAATCACTTCACTTCTTCTCGAGTTGCCAGTACCCAAATAAAGTGGAAAGTAGAGCTTACCTGTATTTCCAGAAGTAGGCTCAATAATTTTGGATTTTTCAGGAGAAATTTTATTTTCTCTTTCAGCCTCTTCTATCATTCGGACTGCGATTCTATCTTTGATACTTCCTCCGGGATTGAAAAATTCACACTTTGCCACTAAAGAAAATTTAAGAGGAAATTAATTTTGATATTTGGACATCTTAAAAATTTCTTAAAAATTTTACAGAAATTTTACAGGAATTTTCTTTGTTTTCTTTTTTAGAATTTTTTCCCTTTAAATTGCGTAAACTTTGAAAAATTTTCTCTAAATATTTGACGAACGTAATTACATGAAAATGCTTAGAATCATTAACATTACACATCTGTGCACTAATTGTTTTTAAGATTGCAATCAAGGACACCAACAGTTTCCTTGTTTACAATTCCTTGAAACCAAGATTGCAAACAAGGAAACAAAATCAGCAGTTTTCTTAATCTTTTTTTGCTCCTAAAAAGATTAAAAAACCTAAATTTATAATTTATGCGATAAATGAAACTAGTTATAATTCATAAATTTATAATTTGATAAGCAAAAAATAACTTAAGTATAAATTTTGGCTTCTGTAATATATATTATATGCAGCAAGAATAGTTTGATACTCCGAACCGATTCGTTCCTGAATGTTGCTTACACACAAAGGGAACAACTGTCATAAGCTTCGAAAGTAATATAATTAAACTAAAAAGTATAGTCAATAGTAGGTACAGTTGTAATAAATAATAATTATTTTTCTCTAATTCCAGAATTTTATATAAATATTACTGATTAACAAAAATACAAACACAAAATTTTTTTTCACCACTTTCATTTTACTTACACAAATCACATTTTAAACCATATTCTTTTGGAATGATGTTTAACTTAATCATTGGGGTGTTTCCAATAGCATGTAGAACGTTTGGAAATATTTTTGGTCTGCTTAGCCTATGATAAATAAATAAATACATGTAATTTGAAATGATTCTGTTTTATAAAATTATCAATAAATTATTTAATCAATCAAAGTAATTACATTACATGAAAGGGAATCTGCGTGGAAGTCAAAACCCGTGAATTAAGTCTATAAATTTAAATTGATGTTTTTAGATTTTTAATGCTTTTGGTTGCTCATTATAAGTGGATTAAATTCCAACCTTCCAAAATATTTAATAGGTAAAAATCTCATTTTTTTAAAGAATACAATATTGACATAAAGTTAAATTTAGTACTTACACACTGTCAACACTGCTTACAAAAAACATATGTTTATTATGTTAGTAATTTTGCTATATTATTTAAAAAGGTATTTTATTTTTGTACAAAACCTTGTTGAAATTTACATATATTATGATTTTTAATGCATTCCTCTTCTTTTTAAAGACCTATTTCAAAAGAAAAACACTTTTTTTTTCTTCAAGAAGGCAAGAAGAAATGAAGCTCGAACTGTTAGATACACACATATATACTTTTAAACAGAAATAAAAAATTAAAATTGATCATATTTTATTTTTTATCATTTTCATTTTTGAAATAGCTATATTAAATTTCATTCTTACCATATTCCAATTGCATAGCCCAATACATTTTCTATTTCATTATTATAGATAGACTTATTTTGATAAAGATACTTTTTTGATAAATGTAAAGAATATTTATTAAAAAGTTGATTGCTTTTCGATAATTGTAAAAAAATAAGTAACATGTAATTTTTTTTACCGTAAAACGGTACAAGTATACAAGAAAGACCAATTGCAATATAATGATAAGCTACATTTTGTTAAAGAGAGGGTTTTTGTTATAAACACCGCTTTTCCTATTTAGACAATTAGATGTTTCTATGTATTTTGCTGGCATCTCAAGGACATTATGGAAACTTCTAAAATACCTATTAAAAAATAATATCAAGGAACAGTTTGATGTAAAAAGTATCACGTTTGAAAAAAACGTGGTTTATCATTATATTGCATAAGTGCTTCTTATTAATAATAATTAGAAAACGTACTCAAAAGTGCAATGATGGTGGACAGATTTCTCTGTGGAATTTAAACGCCAAGTACATTTACTTGGTAAATCAGGAGGGATAAGTTCTCCTCTGAAAGGACAACCATTTGATTTTTGACTTCGAACACCATTTAATTTGGAGTTTGGAAAACCATTCATTTCTGGACTCTGAAAACCATTCATCTTGGAACTCTGGAAACCATTCATTTTGGGACTCGAAAAACCATTCACTTTAGGACTTGAGAAACCATTCACTTTAGGACTTTGGAAACCATTCACTTCGTGACTTTGAAAACCATTCACTCCGTTACTTTGAGAGCCATTCACTTCGTGACTTTGATAACCATTCACTCCGTTACTTTGAGAGCCATTCACTTCGTGATTTTGAAAACCATTCACTCCGTTACTTTGAAAACCATTCACTTCGTGACTTTGAAAACCATTCAATTTAGGCATCCTGAAAAATAAATTTTGAAAGTAAGTAAAATTTTGTTTAAGATAATATTTTTGCTCTTCATAAAGATATGTAAATGCTCTAAAAGCGAATAGATCAGCTAAAATTATTCTAACATGTTAGGTGTTTAGATATATTGGAGAGTGTTTAGATAGATCTATGAAATGATAAATTTAATTTGAAAAATATTGTCTTATGCACATTATGCATATGTATATAACTATATATAATATACATAGAGATACAGGTTTAAAACTGATTAATACCTTGTCGATACGAATTCTGCTCCTAGTTCACACTAATTGTCAACGTAAATCAGTGGTAGACGTATCATGGAATATAACCCCTTGTCATTGGTCTAACCATGGGAGGTTTTTGTGATTTTCCTCTCCATGTAACGGAAATGCGGGTTAGTTTTAGAAAAAAGTTCTCAGTGAAGGCAAGTTTGCCCCTATTAGGATGAGGATCAGAAGGAATGATCCAGGGGGTTTATTTTTTTATTTATTTAATTTTATTTCATTTTATAACCGTCGTTGAACAACCGACCCAATTTTGGGTTAAACTCCGTAGCCTTGTAATTTTGAACTCAATTCAGAAGACAAGGGCACTCCTGGATAAAGTATTAGTAGAAATTTGCCTTCATGGAGGACTTTTTGATGAAACTAGCCCTTATTTGCGTTGCATGGAGACGAAAACCTGCAACGGTTAGCTTGACGGCAAGGGGACGTCTATCACTGAGGATATTTTTTGTCTGAACTGTGGTCGGTGTGAGCCGGGTGCGGAACTCGAATCGATACACCACTGCTGGGATTCGAACCTGGTTCACTTTCTTAGAAGGCGAACGCTCTATCCTCTGAGCCGACCAGAGGTTAACTTGTCTTTTGATTAAGGTTCAGAAATTACAAGACTACGGAGATATATATCTATAACTCAAAAATGAATCTGCTGTTCAACGCCGATTATAAAATAAAATATTATCTTGTATTTTAAAAACAGTGTTACAAAACTGTTAATGTATTAAAATGTTAGAGACTAATACTTTTTGTTTACTTTACTGTTAACAGTTAAACCAACAACGACAAATAATCTGCTAACTTTGTCCAGGATCATTTCATTGATTTCAGTGTCTTAAATCAATCAATTGTATCAATAGAATAGTGTAATTAATCGAAAGAATGAAATGACTTCGTCGCTTCGTCCATAAAAAAGATGTTAAATTGTGTTTATAGAACCATAAAAATTATAGTTATATAATATGAAAACATAACTTTAAGTAGCAGAAGTTAGCGTTTTTTTTTTTTTTTTTTTTTTTTTTTTTTTCTCGTTGAAAAAAATCAAAGTATTTGGAGTTTTGCCATGAGTTACTTATACACTGCGTTAGTTCTAAGCATTCTAATACATGCGTATAAGTACTGAGAATATTAGAATTATCAAGTATAAATATTTATAGCATCTCTAATTATTTTCAGTAACCCTAACATTTTATAATTATCACTGTATGTACAATGCGAAAATAAATAAATAAATAAAATAAAAAACACGAATCACGTTGAATAACTTTTCTTTTGATCTAATGATCGGATTTTCTCGTACTAGAACCAAATCTTAATGGTCTTGAAAGTGACCTCAAATATGCTAATTAATCAGTGCAGACGTTATTTTACAGTTAATCAGTTATTATTAATCAGTGCAGACGTTGTATTAAATTACGAAATCAGACACAAAAATGTACCTTCTGTAAATTAACAAATTTTTTTAGACGAATTAATAAATTTAAACGAAATCGTTTCAATAAATCTTGAGAAATAGAATTTGAAATATAGGACTTTTTAAAAATATCGACTTCTCTAGAAAACTGGCGCGAATTCGTTTCAACCAGCAACTCCTGTGATTCGAACCTGTTTGACCTCATTGCAAGGCGAACGTTTCATCTTCTGAGACACCGCGGCTCATTTCCATATACTATTAGTATAAACGATTCAATTTTGAATGATAGCTTGAAAACAAACACTATTTTTTGTTATATTGGATAGATGATAATAGTTTTAAATACTGCCTTGTTTTTCTGTAAATAATAATAGCTCCAAAAAGTTACCAACTTTGACTTTAAGACTATCTGTCGAAATTAAAAGATTTATAATGCAGAGAAGCGGTCCAATGAAAATTGTAAGAATCTTAAGAAAATGAAGCGTGGAATTAATTAAATTTAAAAAAAAAATTATTTTTGTTTGCTTTTTACAACTTATAAGTATCCTATAAATAATACTGAAGGGGTTTTTTCAACCTTGATAGTTATCAAACCGGGTCAAACTGAATAATTTTGGAAAGATAAGAATTCCAGTTGAATGTTTACAGTTCTAATCATTTGCAAATGTTTCACTTTACACTTTACATGTACGCGAGGTTACGCGGGAAAAGATTATTTTGATACTTCGAAAATCGAATTGTTTTCTGATAACGTTTTGCTTTATTAATCAGCAATCCGCATCTGACTCAGAAAAAAAAACTAAAATAGTGCAAGCTGTAGGGTATTTTTAAAACCGGTTCAAATTATGCAAACTGCTGTTAAGTATAGTGCAATATCACTTGTTACCATGGCCGAACCAAAAGCTAAAAATTTCAGTTTTGTGCGAGAAACACAGGTCAAGTAACATTTTGATAATTATCATTAGAATCGAACAATGATTAAAAGTTCTAAGTCTTTAAATAGAAAAGTAATTTGCTTATTTAATCAATCAAACTCTGCTAACTACAGTTAAGTATGGAGAGATATCACTTGTAACAATGGCGGAACCAAAAGCTAAAAATTTGAAGTTTAGTGGGAGAAAAAGAGGTCAAGTAAAATTTTGATAATTATCATAAGAATCGAACAATGATTAGAAGTGCTAAGTCTTTAAATAGAAAAGTAATTTGCTTATTTAATCAATCAAACTCTGCTAACTACAGTTAAGTATGGAGAGATATCACTTGTAACAATGGCAGAACCAAAAGCTAAAAATTTGAAGTTTAGTGGGAGAAAAAGAGGTCAAGTAAAATTTTGATAATTATCATAAGAATCGAACAATGATTAGAAGTGCTAAGTCTTTAAATAGAAAAGTAATTTGCTTATTTAATCAATCAAACTCTGCTAACTACAGTTAAGTATGGAGAGATATCACTTGTAACAATGGCAGAACCAAAAGCTAAAAATTTGAAGTTTAGTGGGAGAAAAAGAGGTCAAGTAAAATTTTGATAATTATCATAAGAATCGAACAATGATTAGAAGTGCTAAGTCTTTAAATAGAAAAGTAATTTGCTTATTTAATCAATCTAACTCTGCTAACTACAGTTAAGTATGGAGAGATATCACTTGTAACAATGGCAGAACCAAAAGCTAAAAATTGAAGTTTAGTGTGAGAAACATAGGTCAAGTAAAATTTTGATAATAATCGTAAATACAGAACAATGATTAGAAGTGCTAAATCTTTAAATAGGGAATTAATTCACTTATTTAATCAGAGTGCTTGTTAAATCAGAATGGGCTGGAATTTTCAAAAATAAAAATCCTCGTTACAGCGAGCTATACTCGTTTAAACATGGTTTTATATTGGCTGTTTAACATGAAACGAATCTATAAAGAATTTTCTCTTTAAATCCAGAAATTCGTTAAATCAGGGCTCGTAATAAACGAATTAAATTGAATTAACAGTAGCTGCTTAAAGATGTTTTGATGCATTCTAAAACTAATTTTCTTAATTTCTAAGACTTAATAATAATAACTAAAATGAACGCCTACTTTTCCACTAAATTATTCAATTGTAAATTTTTACAAAAATGTTTTTTTTTTTTTTTTTTTTTTTTTTTTTTTTTTTTTTTGGGGTGGTATAATTTCTAAAGTATACTTTATAAATTATAGTAAAAAGTTTTGTAAGGTACTTGAACTAGCTTTGCTGTTTTATAATAAATTACACTTTTAACAGATATTTTTTTAAAGTGATAAATATTTTTTTTAAAGAAACAATCTTTTCATACTTAAACCTAACAAGAAGTCCGCGTACAATGCTATTTTAATATGACTACAATGTTACTCAAAATATATTTTATTACGTTTAAGTTTTGCGCACGTCTATTATTCAAAATATATGACTGCTAATTACTGCAAATTTCACTTATTTTGTGACAGGTCCATAAAACTTAATGAATTCCTCAAATAAAGATAAAGGATTTTAAACCATAATAAAATAAGCTTTAAACATGTTAATGAAACGCAGTAAAGATGTTAACTAATATATTACCAAATAAATTAAAATCTGGTTGAAGTCTTAAGAAATCAGAGTTAATTAAATAAATAATAACATAAATTTTTTAAGAGGGTGATTTCAATGTATTTTAACTGATTAATATACAATGCATATACGAATAATTTTTGCCATTCTGGAAAACAAACAAATAAAAAAAAATAAAATAAAAAACTCCCTAGAAATGACTAAATCCTTTAAATTAAAATGTAAAAAAGCTAAGAAATAAGATACCTAAGTTAAGTTACTTATAAATGTAATTGCAACACACAAAATTTTATTTCAGCATAGAAATAACAATGGCACATAGAAAACAGGAAGAAACACCATAAAAACAATAAATCAAAATAATAAAACAAAAATGAATACACAACACATAAAAATAATCAAACAACACAAAAAAATAAATTCTATTTGCTGCTGTCACACAAAAATTTTCAAAATTTAGCTATCCTATTTCTGAAGGACTTTATTCTGCTTCAAAATAATTTAATTAATTTAGCTATTGCGTATTTTTACTGTGTATTATTACTATGAAATAAAAACAACGCTTAAAAACTCAATACTTTCAAAAAATAATTTCGAACAAATAAATAGAATAATAAAAAAAAATTATCTTACTTAATGCTGTATAAGTAACAGTTTCAGACGATAATAGTAATTCCAGGAGCAGGCAAGGAAAAAAAAATAAACAAGTGAGCTACCTCGTTTTACCCAGCAAGACAGGAGTATGTTCATGGTCAGCCCGATGGGAGATCGAATTTAAAGCCCCGCTATCACCTCCAATATTAAGATAAGGTGCGCAGTTGCCCACATAAGCTCGATTGCGCATCGAGATAATATAAACAAAATCAGCGCAAAATTTAACAACGACTAATGTTTCTTTTTTTGTGGTTTGAACTAGAGTCTCGGGTTCCAAAGTTAAGCATCACCCTGCTTTTCAGGGACGCCGAACAATTAGTTGATAAAAGTCACATCACCAGTCTCATCTTTTATCTGCCCTCTTTCTCAATGTTGAATCGGTCATCCAACCAAATAAGGGTTTTAAAATGCAATATCACTTGTTGCACATAACCTATTTATTTATACAGATATCAGCATTATATAAAAGTACTCCATAATCGTTACTAAGTGCAATGATATTTTATTTAACATAAACTTAATATTAGAACCATCAAAGTTTTTTTTTTCTTTTCTTCTCAACCAAAACGTTTAATATTTCATATTTATGTTTAAAATCAATTTTATATTTTACTCGTAATAAAATAGTTTTTTTATTTTTAATTGTATAAATCACACTCAGAATATTAATTATTCCTATGGCACTAAAAGCTTTAGAACGGATGAATGCAAAAAAAAAAAAAAAAAAAAAAAAAAAAAAAAAAAGAGCTGGTATATGGTCAAAGCAAATCGAAACTAAAACTAGAGTATAAAAGATTTGTTTAGAGAATTGAAGATAATGTAGCATCATAACTCTTATCTCAGGTCGTTATCATCTCATTGAGAGAGTTTGGCCACTTCGCTCGTTGTGTAACGTAATTTGTTATCAGTTATTCGCTGCCTTTATAATAGGAATTGAGAGAGTTTGGCTACTTGCTTCATTACATACGAGTAGATAGTTTTAAATATCGTAGTTTGTTAACTTAATGAAATAATTCGGAAACAAATGTCCTCAAAAAAAGAATAAAAGCTTAATAGAATTTTTTTTTTAAATTGACATACTATGATTGCTAATGATGTTTAATCTTATCATTAGAATAGAATAAATAGTTTTGGGAGATAAATAAAGTGTGAAAGAGCCCTCACATTCACCAGACTTAATTTCACAATAATTTTTTTCTCTAATAGTTTTGTTATTTAAATAATAAAAGTTTGTGAATAAAAAATCTAAATCTGTAGTTTCTTGATATTAACAATGCTAGTAATCATCAGTTCTAAAATAGTAATAGTAAACTTTTGTATAGTTAGAATGGGTTACCTAATATTTGTCAGTCTGTTGGAAACAAAATATTTGACATATAGTTGGTAGAATATAATAAAAATATTCATTGTTTATCTGAATACAATTTAGCAATGCCAGAAAGTCATTGTTCCACTATTTTCTTTTAGAAACTATTATTTGTTTTGAAAGTGTTGTACGTTAATGATTTACCCGAATATTATAAAATTAAACAAAATAACTTAATTATTTAAAATATAAAATAAAATTTTTGCTTTGTGCTAATGAATGAGTAACTTATCGTAAGTGTAGAAGTTATAGAAAACTTAACAGAAAAACTATACTATTTACTTTTTTATATTAACGTTTTTTAGAAAAATTAGCATACTGTGATTGCTAATAATTCGATCTTATGTCATCGTTAGAATAGAGCAAATAGTTTGAAAGCTATGTAGAGTGTGAAACAACCCTCACGATTACCAGACTTAATTTCATAATAATTTTTATCTCTAATAGTTTTATTATTGAAATAATAAAAGTTTGTGAATAAAAAACCAAAATTAATAGTTTCTTGATAATAACAACGTTAGTAATCATCAGTTCTAAAAAAAGTAATAGTTAATTTTTTTTTGTATATTTATAATAGGTTACTTAGTAGCTGTGAGTCTTTGGGAAACAAAATATTTGTGTACAATATGGTGAGACAAAATATGGTGAGGATAAAATATGGTGAGGGAGTCAAACAGCCTCGGCGGCCGTAATACACACTTTTTCTACTGTTTAAAGACGGTAATCTATTTTACTGTTGAGATGCTGGCCAGAGCAATAGTCGAACTTGTTCTCAAGGATGGTTAGACAGTACGAACGACATTGCGGTCGCGTATTTTCCCTTTGAAAAATACGGTGAAATCTCGAAGATAGGCCTTAGTAAGATAGTCTCGAAGATAGGCCTATGAAAGGTAGTCTCGAAGATAGGCCCTAGAAAGATAGTCTTGAAGTTAGAGCCACAGGCATTAATACGTCAGAAATGTATCAGTTGCTGTTGTTAGTGCTCCGAATGCAATCAAAGGGTGATCGAGACGCGTATGCAATGGCATCCCCTTCCAACAATGCAAGTCAATATGAAGATTTCAAATGCGTTCTTCAATATGCCTATGCTGCCATCACAGTAATGTAAACAGAAGCCGGATTCGTCTGTAAGGATAACGTGCCGCCATTCCTGTGTTCAACTGATCGTCAACTAGACCAATTGGGAAAAGTTTTCAAGGCATGCGAGTGAGAATGCATTGCAGGAGTCACTAATACCACCTGTTACGCCTAAATAAATTATCATTCATGCAAATTTCACGTGTGTGACGAGTCAAATTCTTAGTGTAGCAACTTTAAAATCTAGTAGTGAGAGTAGTTAAAAAATAAAATAAAATTCGAGAATAAAGCTTAAAAAAAAAATTAAAAAATAAAATTTAAAAAAAAAACGTTACAAACGCAAATTAGCAGGTTTAGGCTCATAAAGTAAGTAATCAATCTATTTGGTACTATACAGAAGTATGTTCGATAGTATCGAGGGGAAACAACAAATTTCGAGTAAGCAACAAATCCTTTGCTCGCATACGAAGGTATTTCTGTATAGTACCGAAACAATAATCCTCTTTTATAAATTCATTTAGTTGTACTAATATTGAGTTTTTTACTTCGTGTCACTCCCAGAATAAATGTAATTCTGTCTTTTATTCTTGAATTTATAAACTACGCTTTGGATTTAAAGAGTAGTCCACTCAAGTACAAGTCAATGTACAATTCCCACTGAAGAAATACATAGGAATTTTTCATTTTACTGCAAACTTTTTGCTATAAATAGTTATTTAGCTATAATAGTTTATTGTATTATATAATAGCTTATGTTGTCATTAATGCTACAACAGTTAATGATATAATAATTTTAAGTAATTTTTTCATAGTTTTATGTTTTTTTTATCTATATAGTTGTAGTTATTTTTAAACGTTAAATTCTTGCAAAAATCAATATATCAAAATCTCTTGCATGCTTCTGCACCTATTCGCATACATGATTGAAAGAAAATTTTTTTCCTCCCTAAGTTAAAAATTACTGGTGCTGCTGTTTCGGCCGTACACTCTTCAAAAAGAAAGTCGTTTCCAACGAAGGAGAAAAAAACTGTGCAGACAACATTCTATATTCGATCGCTTTGTATAAATTAATATTTACAGTTCACTAATTGTTTAATAACGGAATCTTCAGAATTTAGATTCTAATATTGTCACGTTAAAAAAACATTTCTAAAATATGTTTATTTTTACCACTCTTTTTCTCCTTAACCGCAATAACACAGCAGCATAGGTTTGGTTTGTTTTAGTCTTGTATATAGAGTAAATTACAGTATATGTGTCCCGTATGAAGTAGACCTAATGCTAGAACTCAAGTACTTCGTTATTAATAAAACAGAAACATGAAATATCCAATAAAATACGAAACATAAAGACTCTTTCTACAATAAACTGTTGTAAACAATTTATAGGGCTCCGCAAAAGTATGTGATGAAGATATAAAATATGTCTTACCCATTTTTACTACGAATGCTAGATATTATTAAAGGAATGTCTTAAAACAGAAATAGAAGCACTTATGAAACATTCAGTTACTTATAATACTTTCAGGTGAATAGAAACAAACAGGTTTTATTACAAACTTTAAGATCTATACTGCTCTAAAGTGGTTTTTATAAATGGAACAACGAAAGTAATTTTTCTTTATGATGTTGCAATTTTTATTTCTCCCAGTTGTGCTGAGTAGGACGAGATTCTAGGTCAAATAAATATAAATAGCAATTATTTTTAACGGCACCAAATAAATTGTATAAATGTTTTCGTTTTACAATTTCTTCTGATTTATAGAGATCTGATATGAAAATCATCTCAATAATGTTTCGGTTTATTAGTTTATTTTTAAAATTAAAATCTTTTGCAAATGGATATATCTTCCTGACTAGAAATACTATAGATAGATATAATAGAGTACTAAGAGCAGAAAAAAAAATTACATACTCAACTTATTGTTTGTTTTTTTTTTCTTCTTCTTACGTTTACAAGGAATAAGAGAAGTTTAAATCTTGACAGAAAGAAAATTAATGAACAAGGAATTCCATCACTACAATATGAGCGAAAGAAAAATATTATATACAAAAATGAAAGGAAAAAAAAGGGGATTGAATGCCAAACCTGTGATATGTAGTTCGAAACCAATAATATGTAATGAATTGCTAATCAATATTTGCCCCGGAAAAGAAATAGGAAAAAAAAAGTCTATTTCTGTAAAGACAACAGAGAAAAAAGTGGATTGAATGTGCAAACCTGTAATATGTATTGGCTTTATAAATCATGACCTGAAGTACTTGTTAAGTTGTGATCTTTGAACATTTAAATGGGTGCTCTCTTTCCCACACTTTGTGCTCAAATTTCACCAGTACTAATCTCTTCCCTCCATCGAAGACCTCCAGAAATACTTTTATATCACAATTTTTTTCGTTCACAAATTAAGTTTCTTTTTATACAATTCGAAATATATGTGCATAGTAACATTTAGCCAGGTGCACAGGTTATTTTTATCTTGTTATGTTTCAACATATGTTCTTATTTGTAATGAAACATAATAAAATACAAAAATTAAAATGGGTCTGGACACTTGGGGTTGATTGCCTTGAACAAGATCGTTAAATACTTAAAATTAAGACATGGAAACATTACATAGAAACCAGCATGTGTTCTTCAGAAGGCCATGATCCACACTGGATTGTCGCGCCATGGAAGAAGAAATCGATAATTTTTTTTTTTAATTAACGACACGCACTGAACTTTCGTTCTTCGCCATAGAAGATGCCGAAAGTGTTGCTCATTTATCGTTATTCAGTGGGCACCAGCAAACCAAAGTCACGGGGGCAAGCAACGTTACCCACGCCACACTGCCACAAGCCCGTGCATAGGGTGGGCTACATTCACTCATCAGAAGACAACACAGAGAGAGAAACATCCATGCCCAGAGCGGGATTCGAACCCGTGGCCATTGCCTTCGCAGTCAGACACGCTAGCCACTCGGCCACCTGGCCGGCGAAATCGATAACTGCAAACAATAAATATAAATTCTACAGAAAAAAAAAACATATTTTTCATAAAAAGAAACTGTTTAAAATACAGATTTTTCTGTTTTTAACCGATATCCCGCTTTTTTTTACGAACTTTCTTTGCATATTTGACGATTTAAAATTATTTTATTGACAAAACAGTTTCATCGTGTTTTGCATCCTAATCATAAACGAATTAAAACCGACAGATCAAATTTTAGCTTTTGCTCCTCAGTTTTCCTTACCGTACAATAATTCTATCTTTTTTCGAATCATTTTACGATTATTTTCTATGATTGCTCTTTTCAGAAATTATTTTACAGTTTTGAACATTATATAAATACACTCTATAACAAAAAAATCGACGCACCAAGAAGGAGTTGTCCGATTGAAACGAAAATTGGTGGATAATAAGACAAATGTACAGAATAGTAAATAATTAAAATTTCAGAACAATTGAATAATTTATTGCAGAGTTACAGTAACAAGTTCAATAAGGTGTTGACCCGCCTCTAGCCTGGATACAAGCTGCCACACGGCGTGGCATAGACCGATAAAGCTCCCGGATGGTCCCTTGCGGTATTTTCTGCCAAATTCGATCCAATTGTTGAACGAGGTCATCAACATTCCGTGCCAGATGCAATCGTCTTCCCATCATATCCCAGACATGCTCGATGGGAGAGAGATCTGGTGATCTGGCAGGCCAAGGAAGATTTTGACAAGCTTGCAGACAGTTCATAGCAACACGTGCCGTATGTGGTCTGGCATTGTCCTGCTGAAAAACCAGCCCAGGGCGCTGTACAGGTAATCAACATAATCGGCGTTGTACAGGTAACCTAATTTTGAGTTTGCGACTATCATAGCTCAACTCCGTAGCCCTGATACTTTGATCTCAACCCAGAATGCAAGGGAACTCTTAGGTCAAGCATCGTGAGAAACTCGCCTTCGTGAAGGAGCTCTTGATAGAACTAATCCGCATTTGCGTTAAATGGAGAGGAAAAACACGAAAAACTCCCACGGTTAGCCCGACGACAAGGGGATTCTAACCCATGATCCGTCAACCACTGAGGATATTTTGCGCCAGCACTGTGGTTAGTGCAAGTCGGGTGCAAAATTCACATCAACCAAACATCGCTGGGATTCGAACCTGAGTCCTTTCATTGAGAGGCGGATATTTTTAGAACTGCCTTTTAAAAAGTGTCCCAGCATAAATGCAATGCTAGACATAAGCATCCAATGAGTGAGTGAAACGATCTAGAATTGCGAAACAATTCCAACGGAATCGTGGAAGAAGTTCCGGGGATTGATGAGAGCAGGGGAAGGTGCCACAAAGTTATGGCTAAAAGTCTTTTGTTGTAATCTGCGCTTCTTAAACAAAATGCGTTTCAAAAATCTTTTTTCTACTTATAACCTTGCTTAAAATACTTATCAATATACTACATAAACATGAACCGTTATCGAGTGTCTCCGAGATCGTCATTTCAAGGATGACAGTTTTAGAAAGTATACAAAATAAACAGAGTGCTGAAAATTGCGTCATAAATCTGACTGACGTAGCAATTTTTATTTCCCAAAAACAAATTACATGCACTGTTTCGATGGTAGGACACCTACCTTAATGTAGCTATAAGACAGTCGCGTACTGTGGTATAAAAATCAGAATCAATCAGTATTATTCCAATACATTTCAATCTGTACAAATTAGCATGATTTGCAATTCCAATAATTATTGGATCATATTATTTTTAGGTAAAATTCATAAAAATTCACGAATTAATTTATATTTATATTTTATAAGGTGCTTAGGATACCGGTCCTAAAAAAACCGCTTAAATAATACGTTATCCATTATCTCATGGTTTCGCTTATCTTGACTTTTAAAGTATACAAAAATAAATAAATAAATTTCTGTTTCAGCATGACTTTCTGAATATTTTCATTGTTTTCGACGAAAAACAAATGGTGTCCTTATTTTGTTGTTTTATTTATCCATTTTCATTTTTTTCTCTTTACATGCATTAGATAAAAACCGAACTCGTTCGCGCTGAATGGTTGCGATAGAAATAAACAGGAATAAATAAAAGATAAATGATTCAAGAGTATTTTATTTTTACTCAGATAAAGAATGAAAAATTCAACATATTTATCATAATAGATATAAAAACACCTCCCTTTGTTACTTTCCTAACATCAGACTGGAACCGGTTGCTTTGTTTTATTTTTCTGTTGTTCAGGTGAACAGGCAGGGGTAGACTAATTTTTGGAACCTATGCAGTCACTGTATTTTATTAATTAACCATCACCCGTCTGGTCGGCCCATACGAAAACACCGCATTATGGTTTCATAGTGACCTCGTTCAAAAGAACTCGCCGCCTTCACGGTTTCATATTAACCTCCGCTTTCACTATTATCCAAGTCCACAATGCCGCTGCTGCCTCCGGCAGTATTGCTCTGAATCCATGGCATAATAATTTAGAGTACGAATTATCAGGTTGAAAACGTATACGGGGTGACAGCTTTGAGTCGTACTATCTTAGATACATAGCGGATTGAAAGGATAAGCAACATGAATGAACTCACTACTTTGCAACACCCTGACTCACTTTTGCGAACTCGCAGTTTCGCGGCTCCCTTTGCTGCCTTTGGAAGTATTGTTCTTAATACATAACGCTTTAAATGAAAAATCAGAGGGGTAGAAATCATACATGGACTTGTTGCTTTTCGACTACTTCTTGGCGAACTCAATCCTTAGAGATTCCCCATTAACCTCTACATTCACAAAATTAACAACACTGCATCGCTCTATAAAAATAGCAAATTGAATTTATAAAAAAATGTATCACCAATTAAGGTCTGGAGACATGGGTCAGCAAATAAAAACTAAAGAGGGTATACCCGACATATCTTAGCTTAGGTTTACTTAGGATATCGGGGTAACTCATTTTTCTGGGTAAATTTTGGAAGCTGATTTTTAACAACACTGTTTTGAGTTTGATTGGTGATTTTTATGTCATAAGTTCCTCGTTTAAATGAAGTTTTGGATCGTGCATTTTAATACTGAGTGAGTTTTAAAGGTAAGTTCATTAACCTTTATTCATATTTAAGATAATTTCCTCACAAATGTATCAAGCTCGAGTTTTAAATTGCAGTCCTTAAAATATAATCTCAAAGGGTCTTTCAATGGTTGGTTTTTTGTAATTATTTTTATTTTTTTCCTTATATCCTTTCATTTTTGTTGTTTCTATTACGTTACAGTGAGTAACAAGGACCACCAAACTTTTCTACAAAACTATCTTTTATTACCTCAAAGGTCCAACTAGGCAAGCGGTGCTCACAGAGGAACTTTTGAACCTTTCAGAAGAATGAATTATTTCTGATTTTTCGGAAATAATGAAAAAAACTCTTTTATTTGTTACTATTTAACTTGATTTATATAACTTTTAAGAAATTTTAACAATGAAATGAATTATGCAATGAATGCTAACCAGCAACATCCTCCAATATTATTTATTTCAATAAAAATCATTGAATAAAAATTCTGTTTTTAAAATTCGACATTTTGTTTAATTATTTGCTTATCCAGTATAACATATTATTACCTTGCGCAAATCCAGTTTTCGGGCCAATCCAAGATAATAGACAAATCAAATGGTGTACCCCATTTGTTTTGTCTTAATTTATCGTGATTTGTCCCATTTGATTTGTCGTGATTTCTTTACTTCAGTATGAATGCACCTTAAAAATATATCTCACCACGCTCCATTTACTCTTTAATTTAATATTTTTAAATCACTTTTATAAGACATTAGTAAGTACATAACATCCATTCCGTTTTCTCCCTTTATATGTTTTTTGTTTGCGACCACGCTAGTCAATCTCGTTTTAATTTACCTATTTTCCGAAGTTTGAGCTAAATACAACAATATTTTTGCCACATTTTGGGTGAAATAGTTATATTTGTTCTCATTAAGTAATAATTGTATCTATTTAGTATCAGATTAAAAAATTTTGACACATTTCGTTTCGTGAATTATATTGTCCCAATCGTACTTACCATTGGGACAATATATCCCAATTGTACTTATCAGTGAGACAATATGTCCCATTAATGATAAAAATATTATAAGACTAAATTGTAGTTTTTGTTTTGATTATTTTATAACGGCAACTTCTGGTAAGAATAAATAATTCGATGCATTTATATTATTTTCATTATTTATTCTCATGCAATATGTAAGTATTTTTACAATATTCAAGATGATTGGGACATATTGTCCCAGGAAATTTCCGAGAAAAGGGAAAACTGTAAACTCATAGTTCACTTATTTTAATATGTCAGCATTAACATAATCTGCTTTTTATGCAGAAATTTTAATGCTGCAAAAGTCGGGATGAAAGTTGTTAATATATGGCTGAAAGGTATGGTGATTGTAAGCAATAACACGAATCTTCTTTTTGATATGAAGAAAATTTTAAATTTCGAGCTCTAAATGAAAATAGAAAATTCAAGGAAAAATTAGGGTTAGGCTTAATTTTTTGTTCTTTTTTTGGAAAAGGTCACTATTATCACTATTATTTATCATTATTACATAACAGTGAATTTGTTTATTTCGTGGCCGATAAGTGAAACGTCTACCGAAAAAGATAGTCCGGAGTTATTTGAAATGAATCATACGGTTTCAACATTTTATATTTTTAAAAATAAACACCCCAAAATGATAGGTTTTAGATAAAAGCAAAAGGAAAGATAAAGTGAAAATGCTAATATTCAGAATTTATTTCTCCCAACATACGTTCCCGATATATCAAAGAAAATTACCGATATTTTATATCTAGAAAAATATTTAAAACGACATTTTTTACGAAATATATGTTAAAAGGTACGGTGATTGTTAATAATAACAAGAATCTGGCTTTTGATATGAATGATAAGAATATACTTTCCCCAAAACGAATTAGTAATAGATAAAGGCAATCTGCTTGATTCCTTGACACAAGTGAGAGGTTATTCAAGATGGTTCGGTTAAACCTCTCAACCATGCCGCCTGATAAAGGATGTAAATTCGTTGTCTGAGTCTTGCCTATTCCGAGCAATTGACATAATCCTTTAGAAACAGCAGAGGTAAAATTCATTGGTCTGAATAAGTTTGCAAGGGTGTACCAAATGTGGACACCCATTGCTCTATAGTAGTAGCTTTTTGATCGGGTACGGGATATGCTTCGTGACACTTTGTAAAATAATCCATGACAACTAAGATGTATTTGTTGCCCCTTGAAGATAGAGGTACAGGTCCTAAGCTGTCTATTGCGATAGGCTCAAATGGCGCTCCTACATTATAGCGATGCAATCTTCCACGTCTACGTTTCTTCGGTCCCTTCCGAGCCGCACGGCCATCACAAGATCGACACCACTTCTCCACATTGTCTCTTGATTCGATCCCTAATAGGGAACCATCATTTGATTCTTAATTTCCCTAAAGTGGCCTCCGGTTGAACTACCACGCAGTTCTTTCAAGATATCCGGAATCCTTAATTTGGGAAGTACAAGCTGCCATTTCAAACTCCGTCTGTCTTCAGACTCACATTATCTGTATGACACGCCATTTCTAATGCTGAGTAAGTCCCGTAGAGCCCAATACTGTTTAGTAGTAGAGATATAGTGGAAATGTCCTGCCAACTTGGTCTTACATCTGAAGATTCCATCATTTTAAGGACAGGCGTTATATCAGAATCTTCCATTTGGGTTTGTCTTTTCCCTTCATCACTCAGTGGATCTGGTTTCGATGTCGTTGAAACCGTAACTTAGCGTAACACAAGATTTGTTCGCTGATCCTTCTCTATTGTGGTGCAAAATAGCAGGACTTTCTTGATAATGCATCGGTATTTCCAAGCGAAGTACCATTGCGATGAATTTGTTGAATCCACCTGACTTTCTGAGTTCCTAAAATTTAAAAGTCAGGTAAAAGAGGCGTGATCAGTACTGAGGAAGAATTTTCTTCCATAGAGATAATGATGGAAATGTTCTGCTGCTTTAACAATAGCGAGCAGTTTTTTTTTCTAGTTCCGCAATAATTTCGCTCCGGTTTTGATAGACATTTACTCCAGTAAGCGATAACGTTTTCTTGACCATTAATTTCCTGCAACAGAACACCTCCAACACTATTGTTACTGGCATGAGCATCCAAAATAAACAGTTTGTTTGCGGGAGTGAGGATATGCAAGCATTAGGCGAAGGCATTTTTCAATTCTTTAAAAGAGTTTTCACAAACTTCTGTCTGGAAGAGTTTTTGATTAGCCTCTGTAAACTTGTGGAGTGGTCTGGCAATCGTCGAGAAATCCTTCACAAAATTTTTGTTGTAGGTGCAAAGCCCAAGAAAACTTCGAAATTGATAGATATCTCATGGGCGAAACCATTTAGGGATCTGTTCTCACGCCTTCTGCATCCAATAACTTCACGGTAAAACAACTTATATTTAGATGTGTTCAACTTAAGATTAGCCATTCTTAATTTCTCCATAATCTTTCGGATGTTCTGTAGATATTCTTCAAATGTGCTCCCTACGATGATGATATCTTCCAAGGGCGCAAGACAAAGATTCGTAAGAGAATCTTCTTAGCATTGTTTCCAAAAGACGCTCGAATATTGCAGGTGCATTGCAAAGGTCGAATGGCATCACCTTGAATTCCCAAAGTCCTTGTCCCGTGGGGAAGGCAGTCTTTGCGTGGTTATCAAGATGTATCGTGACCTGTTGGCTACGTGCTTTCCGTGCAAATTTCCTAATTAAGTAGTTTATTTTGGGTCCGTCTGATATACATTTAAATCGACACTATCTACAAAATATACAGTTGTAAGTTGCAATGTTCACTAAGATACTTGCTTTTGCTACAAATATCAAGAAAATACTTGCGACAAAATAAAAAATACATTAAATCAAGAGCGAAGAGTCCAAATTTAAAACACCTTTTACCCTTTTTTACGCCATTAACTGTACTAGCTGTTTTGCACAACAGGCGCGAATTCCCTTTGAGTCACAAAATTTTAAGGACACAAGGACTTAGAAAAAAATGTATAAAGCACAAATAGAAAAGCTCAAATGGAAGACAACTGTTTTGGTACTACTTCCATATAATCTATTTCGAGGTTAGATCAAAACATCTGTTAAGCACATACTTTTTCCAATACTATTTCTATGTTCGTTTGTTTATAAATTAATCTCAGAATACACGAAGCGCATTAATTTTTGGAAGGTAGTGTTAGCTTGTTTTCAAGACGTCATGAAACATCTTTAAGAATTGAGTGAAGGAACACATAATAAAAATAATTAATATTCGACTATCTGAGAATCAAAGAATATATAATACAAAGAATATAAGAATATATAACTAAAGTTGAAATTTGTAAAGAATTTCTCTAGAAACCTTTCTTTTTTAATTACGACCATCTGGGTAAAATTTATCCTCTTTTTCTTTCTTCGTTTAGTATACACTATTTTAGAAAATTTGCAAACATTTTTCAAGTTTTCAGCTCTACTTGTTTTCGCAAAAAAGACAATGAGATTTGTTTTTAAAAAATATTTTTTCCCATTATTCATATATAATAGTATTACAAAATTTGTTCTTTATTGTATTTGCTTGCAAATTATTATTGCTTTTAATTTGCATGATTTAGGTGTTTTTAAATAGTTGCACTATTTTCATGAATATAATGACCTCTTTAAAAAGATATAATTTATATTATTCATTTAAAACTTTATCATTTACTACTTTATTATTCTTATCGAGTCACATTTAGATAAATAGTTATATACTCCAAGAAAAGATGATGACATAGCTATCAACATTTTCAGAAAACCCAATGTTCTTTTCATCTAATAAAAACAAGAAAAAAGGGACTTTTTCTCTTGAAAAGTGAAAAGGCAAGAGGAAATATAGTCTATATAAACACGAATAAAACCCGTTCAAATTTTTTAGAATTTGTTTCACAACAAATGTTTCCAGAGATAAAAAAATAGTCCCTTTACAAGAAAATTTTAATTAACTAAAAAAAAATGCTCCTTCTTACAGTTCATAAAATATTCTTACAGTACATTAGATATCATTTAGAAAATCAACCCAGTTTACATGACTGGTTAGGTTATTATTATACTCAAAAAATATATAAATATTTCTATGGGTAATAAACTAGACAAAATAATTTATTATGAATTACATGGTAATAGTATGATAATTTGAATAGATAATTTTTTAATATACTACTGCAGATTCTAACTAAGGCAATACATATTATAAAAATACATATTATTGGTTAATATCAAATTAAAATGAAAAAAGTGATTTCAAATTTTAATTATAAATATTTTCATTACATTTAGTTTAAAATAATTATAAAAATTAAATTATACTCATACTCAGTAACTAAAGGAATGAAGAAATGAAACTGTAAGAAAAATGCATGCATTATGCAGTGTTTCTAGATGACAAGAAAAGAAAGAGACAAAACTTACCACTGGTCCCCCCCCCCTATCACCCACTGGTGTAGGAATTGGTTTGTTTGCCGACGACACCATTCTCTGGTGCTCTGGTACCAATTTATATGAAATGGAGAGGAACCTTAACAGCACTCTTTCTGTATTGTCAAACTTTGTTTCGGAATTTAAACTCTGCTTTAATCCTGCCAAATATATTGCCACCTTTTTTACCATCAATAAAAGATTATACAATTTCCAGCCAAAATTAAAAATGGATAACCAGGACATTGCTTATAAGATGCATCCTAAATATCTGGGATTTATTTTAGATCCCGAATGGACAAACAACAAGCAGATCGAACATATGATCTCAAAGGGCAGAAAAAGATTAAATATCCTTAAATGCATAGCGGGCAAAGACTGGGGAGCTGATGCTTTCACTCTGAGAAATACGTATATGACATTTATTAGGCCCATCATAGAGTATGGTTTCCCTATTTATAGCTGTGCCTCAGCCACCAACTTGGATAAATTGGAGAAGGCTTTACTCAGTGCTGCTAGAACTATTACTGAACTAAGACGCAGCTGCTCTAGAGAAGTAGTTCTCAATGGGGCTAACTTACAACTTCTCCAAACCAGAAGAAAGGCCAACCGTACTAAATATTTCAACAAGATTTCTATCTACGGTCAGCATAATAGAACCTCCCTATATTTAAACAACTAGAATAACTGGATTTAAGGAAAACAGTCCCTTCAGTCAGGCTAAACTTCTGTGTTTGCCTTATAAGGAAATTGAGCCCCACTCCTTAAAATCGTGTCTGAATCCCTCAGAGTGACTCCCAAGGGTTAATTTCCACTTCGATTTCACTACCCCGTTCACCAAGAAGGACTTGACCCAAATTCATCTCAGACAGTTGGCCTGAGAAATCATAAATAAGATCACCGACAATTCCATAAAAACTTTTACGGGCGGCAGTAAACTGGACGATCACGCAGGCAGTTACATCTACATTGAGAAACCAGGGGATAGACTGTCTATCTGCCTCCGCAACCCTGATTTCTCATAGGTCTTCAAGAGTGAATAAATAGCAATTGAACAAGTTATTGAAGCTCATCCTAATGAAAATGACTGCATGGACCTCTGGATCCTTCCGGACAGTCGCAGCTCTCTTCAAACCTCCACAACTGGATTGCAATAGGAGATCAAACTAGTATTTAGTATTTCTATCCCACTCAAACTCAAACTCATTTAAAAATTCCACGATGTTTATTTTCAGTGGATCCCATCTCTTGTTTACATATACGGCAATGAGCCGGCGGATGGACTGGCCAAGGAGGGCTGTTACCACGCTAATTCTTCCTCTTCAACACTTACCTTTTTAGAACATCAATCCGTAGTTAATTCTGAAATTTCGAAGGGGTGGAAAATTCCTCCCTGCCATCACTGCTATGCGGGCAAAGAGCACGGTTCATCATTCGCCCTCAGTTGTGACAGAGCTTCTAAAACCTTAATTTTCAGATTAGCAAGGGGGCACACAAAAAGTCTCTCGTTTTTCGAAGGCAGGAGAATCTTCGAGGTCTGCTCCAAATGTCAAACTCAGCAGGCTTCTCCCGAACACATCCTGGACTGCTTGGGACTTTCCAGAGAGAGCATATACTCATCCCCCTTCTGGTCCTCGATTTCCTTAGGATCAACTGTTTTATGGATCTTGTCTGACTTAGTCAGACATTTGGAGGATAAGCCACAACAACAACATCGCGATGAATGAGATAACTCGTCGTCCAGGAATATTCGCTGTGCTCTATAACAGTATTAGTGAATATGGTTATTGATTGCAATTGATTATTAAAAGTGAAAATAAAAAGTTTTGAAGTCAAATAAACAAGTTTTAAAGGAATTCAATTTTGTTTCAATTTTAGTGCTGAGAGGGAACTCTAAGCGTAGAGGGTGGGACAAAGGCCGGTCATTGCCGCGATGAAAGTGGTAAAATATTCTACTTAAAGAACACTTACTTGTTCACACTAAAGATGTATATTGTTCTGAATTAACTTAAAATGACATTCTTTTCGATTTTGTTAACATAAATTTATAAAATCAAGACATGGCGTGGATTTACGAAGACCTTGTTGCCAACCGAGTTGGTCAAACAGTGATAACTGAGAGTTCACTAAACAAGAAATAAAAACAACAACTTTAAAGTCTAAATTTAAATTGAATAATAAAAATAGACGCTATAAAAAATGCAATGCATTCTTCATGGCTGAAATATACCCGAAGAATGTAATAAAAACTGCATTTGAAGCACCTCATGAGTTGGAAAAAATGTAATATTCTCTTTGATCGATTGTATTGGATTTAAGATGGCTGAAAACAAAATAGATTTAAAATTAACCAGGTGTGTATATTAACATCTTGTGTAATAAAAAAAAAAAAAAAAAATCAGATATGCATGAATATTTTTGAAATTAGCTAGATAACAATTCGAATCATGTCTTTGATATTAAACTTAAGTAGCATTTAATTAAATGATTATTACATTCTTGTGTGTGTTAAAAGTTATATCGCTCTTACATTTAAGAATGTTGATAGCGAAATTAAGTCTTACGACAGAGAAATTGCCAACATGAATTTGAATTTATAAAATGCTACAATCTAAAATGTAAATTTAAAGTATTAATTGAATTTGCAAAATGTGCTTACCGTTTAACACAATGGGCTGCAGTCAACATCCAATATTTATTTATTATTGTTCTTCCACAATAGTGAACTATTAGCTGCCTAACAGATATAAAATGAAAAAGATAAATCCTGTACAGTTTGGTAATTAGAAATGCTATATCAATAATAAATTATCACTAAAGCATTCACATCAGTTTTCAAGTGTAAAATCATAAAAAAAGTATAAGTATAAAAAGGTGTAATTCATTTGTAAGTACCCAGATGTAAAATAATATTTCATTTTAATTGCTTTAGGCACTGGTAAAGCATTAGAAGTTTAATTAACACCTCATTATTTATTATTTTAATCGATTCGAAAGTGAAGAGAAATTTTGCAATTAAAATTTATTTAAGGGAGTTGTTGGTCAACAGATTCGGGATGTCGTCTCATCAATACCAAGTTGATTAAAGTAAGAAGTTTAAAAAAAAAAAAAAAAAAAAAAAAAATTATAGTTAAATAGGACAAAAATTAATACCTAAAACAATTATTTCTCTTTTTATCATTTGTACCTTTTTGTGTGCATATTTCCTATTTTATTTTATAAGCAGCGTTGAGCAGCCAAAGTTTTTTGGATTTACGACTATCGATTTTCAACTACTTGGCCTCTGTAATTTTGAACCCAATCCAGAAGACAAGGAAACTTCTTACCCATGATTTGTAAACCACTGGAGATATTTTATGCCAGCACTGTGGTCGGAGCGAGCTGGAAGCAGAATTCGTATCGATCAACATTGTTGGGATTCGAGCATGGATTATAGTTCAATTTATAAACTTTAAAAAAAAAAAAAAAAAAAAAAATGCGTGTCTCTTTTTTATATATATAAACAATGTGTTGCTACATTTTACAAAAATTTTTTTTTTTCAAAACAAAAGAATTTGACAGGCATTTACTTTAAATTCATAAATCCAACTAACATCCAAAAACAATTCTACTAGTTAATATTCATGTAAACAATGTTTAAAATAATGTGTCAAAAAAAAAAAAAACCCAACTTTGATGAGATATTAAATAAATATTTAAGGTATTATTATGCAAATTTGGTAAGAACTGAAGTAATGAAAATATATTTTATTCTCGTCAAACTTGGATATTTTTAAGGACAATTCTATTTGTTAAATCCTTATAATAAAAAATTCCTCATAACATATCAAAATGTTAATTCAAATTTTTACTTTTTGTGCTGCCATCTACTATTATATTTTAATCGTAACTTTTATAGTTTATATATAAATGCTCTGTGTATATATATTTTTTTAAAAATTTGCTAAAATTTTTTTCTCAGTATTATTTAGCAAACATAACTGATGACTATAACTTTTATATGATTTTTAAAAAAAAAAATTTCTTTCTGAAAAGAGTGAAAGTTACACTCGAAACAAAACAAACATCTTGAAGGAACAAATATTCTTAAATAAATTTAAAAATGATCCAATGAAGACAACAAAATAATAAAAAAACAACATGGACAATATATTTGAAGAATTTTTAATATTATTTTGATGCCATAAAAGGATGATGATGATTTCTTTTATTTTATTTTATTATTATTTTAAAAAATCACTACATTTGATTTAATGTATATGAAATATAAAAAAAAATTTAAAAACTAAGTTTCTAATCAAGCATAAAATAAATTTAAAAGTGTAACTCAAAGATTAAGAGAGATATTTTGTTAGGTTATAATGAAAAACATTTTCACATAACACTTTTTTAATTGTTATTTTCACTAATATTTTTTAATTTGTATTAAATTCGATTAATACAAAATTTATGAATAATAAAATTAAATTTCCGGAAAAACTTTTGAAACTCTTCTGCAGCTGTAACTCCTTATAATGAAATATTATGAAAACAATTTTTCATTTTTTAAATTTTTTTATTTTATTTATTTATTTTAATCCAAGATTTACATTAATTTCAGTGCTGCCCTCTATCTGCAGCCAGTCAATCCCCACATTACTCCGTTTTTTCAATGCTTCAATTTTAAAAGCTAGTTTCTTTCTTTTTCTCCAATTTTAAAAGCTAGTTTCTTTCTTTTTCTCCCTTTTTTTTTTTTTTTTTTTTTTTTTTTTTTTTTTTTTTTTTCTTTTTACAAAGAAGGGAAAATTTTGGTATTTGTTAAGGAACTTTTTAACTAATTCAAAATTAGAGATATAAAAATTCTGCAGTACATAGAAGAGAATTTGATTATAAATCGCTGTCGTAAATGGGGCACAATTGAAAAATGTTTATTTATCTTTTATACACGATTGAAGATTGAAGTTAAGAGATTTGTGTGTTACATGTTATGCAACTTGTCGTTGCAGCAACAGGTTTTTAAAAATTCATAATTTCAAAAAATCATTTCAATTCATTGTTTTAACGCACATAATTAGCTCCCAGGAAACGCAGAAAAAAAAATAAATAAATGAATAAAAAATAAAAATAAGGTCGGTTAGGGGTAGAATTCATGTCTAAAAATATTTCCTATTTAATCTTCAATCATAAATTCTAAGAAGAGTAATAAAATTTTTAGCAAAAAAAATTTTTTTGATGATAGTTTTACTGATTACATAAAAAATTGTGGTTCATAAAAGTAGTAATAAAAGTATATATAGTAGATTGAAGAATTAACAAACTACTTTTATTTGTTTTTATCAATGAGAAAAATGCAATTCATTGCACTAAAAACAATTTTATAGCCGTGACAGCGTTTGCTTTCTTTGACAGTGTTTGCTTTATAAGACAAATAATTTTCCTTAAATTGTGCGTGTTTACTGCAAATTGAACGAGACAGAAATTTCATGAGTATTATATGTTTTGTCAAAGCAGAATTTTATTGTAATCAGTTCTCTGATCTAGTTCAGACTTGGTTTGATAAATCATAGAACGTGGTATATTTTATTGATTTAAATCATTCTACAGAATTTGTCTGCTTTTTTAGCTACCAATTAAAACATTTTATCTAAATTTTTAAAAAATAAATAAAAAATACTCTCCAGTTTTCCCAAATAGTTTTCAATCATGGATATTATAGAAGAAGACATGAAAAATGATGCTAAGGAAGACAAAAAGAAGTTAAGACGATGGATCCTCAAAGCAGCATCTACAAAAAGCAGCAAATCGGGAATTTCATGGGTGCAGATAAAAAAATTTGTTGAATCAAAGCAAGCTGGACTCGCTGAAAAATCAGAAGCAAAAGAGATTTTAGAGAAACTTGTTGAAACTGGATTGATCATGAAAGTAAACAGGAATTATTGTTTGAATCCCAAGAAGAAAGGTGGCAAGAAGACGTCAAGTAAAAAGAAGACCAAGAAAACATCAACTAAGAAAAATACCAAGAAAACATCTACTAAAAAGGCTGTAAAAATGTCAGCCTGAAATTAAGCAGGTTAAAAAAATCTTTCTGAAGTACGCAGAGTCATAGTGCATAAAATTGAAATTAAAAATTTATAATCACGTCACTTGGAAAATAATCATCATTAATAATGTTAAATGTCAGTCTATGCAGGACAACGTTGTTTTAAATTTAAGATTGTGTTAGAACAGTATTAGTCTTAGATAACTATTAGCCCGCTTATTGAAAAAAACATAAAAATACGAATTTTTTCCTTTAAAGAATTATTTAATTATTTATTTTGTTCCTTTGCGAATTAAACCGATAAACTGAATCTTTCGGTCGTTTTTGTAATCAAGAACGGTAGTGTACAGTAAGTAAACAACACATCTAAGTAAACAAACATTTACAGTTTTTAGAATACAAATATGTTGTTTATTAAATAGGCACTCTTTCGATAACCATGTAGCAAACAAACATCGACTACCACAAAGGTAAACGCAAATAAAATATTTGACCACGCATTAGGACTTTAATTTCATTGCAATCATTTTTAAACGGTTCTTTTAAAAGTATCGACTTTTAAATATCTTTTGAAACTCTATTTCTCGTGAACAATTCAACCGATTTTGATAAAACTTTGTATTTTGCTATGTAAATTTGCTTTCTTTAAAATGATGCAAAAAATTGCATATCTTACGATTCAAAAAGTTTCGACCATTATTAAATAAAATAATAAAGTGTAAAAAATATTTTTTTAAATTATTTTTTGGATGGATTTTAGGTAAAAAGTTTTCAATTTGGTTTAAAATTTCTCGAGATATAGCGAAATGCGCAAAAAATAAAATGAAAAATTATAGGGTCCAAACTTTAGACCGCTCTCCTGACCAAGCCATGGGGACCATAATTCCCTGATTACGATTACCCCCTATATTTGGAGGGTCAGAAATTCGATCCATAAAAAAAAGGTATGTTTATTCAGAGAAAATACCCTTTTGTGTCTGATTTTGTTACTTAAAATATCACACGCACTTGATATAGTATATTTAAGGTCTCCCCCTCAAATCATTAAGATTGAGTCCTAGAACGTGGAGATTCGATCATTAGACTAAAAGTTTTTTTTAGAGTGGTCTTTTTTTTTTAAATTTTATTTTTTTTATTTTTATTTTTTTTTTTAATTTTTTTTTTAATCACTGTACATAATTTTTCAGATTGTGATGTGATTATGGGAGTTCCAAAAAAAAAAAAAAAAAAAAAAAAAAAAAAAAAAAAAAAAAAAAGCTGTTTTAGAAATCGATTGAACATATATAGCGCCATTAAATGATAAAAGCTTTCTAATATACGTATTCGCATTGTTTATAATTACCTCTATTCATAAAATTGGAAAATTTTTATGTTAGTTGATATTTGGTCCGACGATACATAGTATAAATGTTACCGGCAAAGTATGAAACCATGGCGTTCATAATACCAGACGTTTTTAGATTAAGTATGAAACATGAGACATATTAAATACTTTCCTAGAGTCGTGGTGGATCAGGCGATAGAGCGTTCACCTTCCAATGAGGTAGCGATTAAATTTCAAATTTGTTGGATAATGCTATTGATCAAAAATGATATCACTAATATTAGGATAGGAAAAGGTACGTACCGGATGACGTTGGCGTGATTTTGGAAAAATGCAGTAAATCTTGCCTTTTAACAAGTTAATTTTTTATTTTCTTTATATTTAATTTAATAATTTATTGCCGATCGAAATTACCTACAGGTGGCTTAGAGCAGAAATCTCTACCTATGGCAGCACTTCGCATGCTTTCGCCATTAGCGTGTGGAGAATCATAGGAGAATGAAGAACATTAGTTTCTGTCTTGATTTTCGAATAAAAACTTTTAAGTTAGGAAACTATACGGAACTGAAAGCTACATCAAACATAGTTCTAATAGAAAACGTAGTGGAAATTTAAAAACACGTTTTTGACAAGTAAGTATGAAAATTATAAAGAAAGGAGAAAATATCGTAGTACATTTCTATGCAACTGCGAAGTGGATTAGGGGGGAGAGTTAAGATATAGAGCAGGTCTTCTCCCTAGATGGCGTATTCGAGCGTTGCGATCGCGAATTATTGATTTTATTACATTCTTAAGATATATAACTACATTACTTTTCACATGTTGTTTTAGTCTACACTTGTGGTTGACTGCGATCGCTTCTATTGGCTTTCATTAGATGTGCCTATAGATCCTGATATCTAACTCTTAGTCAGAGAGTTACAACAAGGATGGTTGATCGTGTAAAGTTAAGCAAAGATGGCACTAGTGATTAAAATTCGTCGTAAGACTTGGGGTTACTACTTCCAGGGGCCGACATAACCTAATTGGGACCTGGGGAAAAAACTTCTTTGGGGGCCCCCTCTGTTTCACTACTTCAGTAATGAAGAATTGAACTTTATGGAGGTATTTAAATTTTTCACCTCATTATACATATATAACAAGAAAATTGACCAAAACCTAAAATAGCTATAAAGTCCCTCCCTTCTCCACTGGTAAGACGAAATATCGTTCTGTCCATTTTATTGATTTTCTGACAATTCTATGTGCAGCATGCCGAATGCAGTTTTCTGATTGTTAACTTTGTCATCTAGCTGCGGAAAATTCATATCCTTACTGACATTAGGGCGGAATTCAGCTAAATTCTCGCAATTACGATGACTCACTTAAGGCAATCAGAAGCCTGTATTTTTGTAAACATATCGCATTTTGCTATATGTAAAAATACAGATTTTTGATTGACCAAATTTTTCCATCGTAATATAGCAGAAAATTTAGCTGAATTCCGCACCCGAAAGCCATGGATTTGCGAAATATAGCTTTTTTTTGTGTTCATACGATAGATTATAAGAAGATAACATAAAACTGACGAATTTTACACTGTACAGATATTTTGTTATAAACCTTCAATTCAATTTGGGGGCCCCCTCTGATGTGGGCAACTGCCCCGTATGTCCCTGCCTTTGTCAGGCTCTGACTACTCCCGACTGATTTTCACGTCTGAGCTTAAGAAAGTGTGCCGTCTAATATTATTATACCTGTAGTGCTAATATTATAACGCGTTCTTACAATTTAAATTTCACGAAAACAAATGAATTTAGAAAGCGTTACAAGTATGCTATGATTCCATGCAAAAAAAAACATACAGCGATTGAACATTAATGTAACAAAATATTCAAAACCTGGCGAACCTTACACTATATTTATATTGTGATGTTAATTTTCTTAAATTTGTTTTAGGCTTACGACCTAGAAGAATTTATAAACTCATATGAATTGTAAAATTGCGCGTAAATTTAAATACAAATTACTATAATAATATAAATAGTATTAAGCTTTTTCACACATTGCCTCGTATGCATAACATAAGAGGAAGTTTTCTAAATTTGTTCTGGTTTTAAGAAGTTTGTTATTGTTTAAATTCAGTCAACCATCCATAGCTTCAAGATTGTCCGAATCAGCAGGGTTGCGAAAGAGAGAGATTATGCAATGGTTACCACACTTGGCGACGTTTCTCCAATCTCTTTTTCTTCCTCCGTGTTGGGAACTTATAGCTTTCACGGTTATTTTTTACTGGTATTTTAATAAATTTTTTTAGTATCATATGATGTTTAAATAGTTATTTAGAATTTGCGGAACTAAAGTCACCAAATCAAAATTCACCATTTAAAGAAGTTTGAACTAGATTACAACTAGAAGTTACAACTAGATTTTCGTGAAGTATGTTAAAATAAGCTGCGAAATGCTTTACTATTTCAAAAAAATACTTACGTAAATCAGGACTAGACACGAAAACGAAATATTTTACTACGCATTTAAATCGTATAGTTGAAAACATAATGTATTTTATTAAAAGAGATGATTTTATGTAGGTCAAGATTTTCGAAATACTGTTTCCTATTTCCAGTTTTTAAAACCTTTTCATTGAATAAAACATAACATGTTCAAATTTCTTTTGAAGTTTTTCTTTTAGTTCTAGTTCTTTTAATTAACTGCCTGCTTCATCAGAATTACAAAACACTCTTTCTCGTTAGTCGAGTTTTTGTCTTAATCATTTTGATATTTCAGTGTTATAGTGCGTAATCTAAATATCGGCTAAACCTGAGTATGAACAAGAGAGAAACCATTTAAATCAGATTTCAAACTAAACATACAATACATCATTAACAAAGCCGTGGGGGCTAAGGGGATAGCTCATTCGCCATCCAATCAGTTGTATCAAGTTCGAATCTTAGCAATAGCTGGTCGATACGAATTCCGCAACCAGCTAGCACCGACCACAGTGCTGACGTAAAACATCCTCAGTAGTAGACGGATCATGGGTTAGAGTCCCAGATATTTTATCCAGATAAAATTAGTAAGTATACTGGTATACTTAACTAGTTGAAAAAGTTATTATAAGTTTGTAAAATAAAATTACATTTTATCAAAGACATTAATGTTATTAATACAATTTCAAAAAAATAATTTTTCTGTAATCTTAAAATAAAAATATTTCACTTACCTTAAAATAAATGCATTAAAAAAAATATTGAAAAAAATAGCACATTTTTAGAGGACTTTTACGAGAGTTCAAATTTAAATTTTAAATGAAACAAATGGTCTTGTTTTGAAAGATCAAACATATGGAAGAGTACATTCCAGAAAATGGGTGCATCTCAGAAGTCTTAGTTAGCAATCAACATTTTACCCTTTTAAAAAAATACACCTAAATTCACTTTACTTGCTGTTTCAAACAGCTGCTTTTACCAGCACCCACAAGTTAGTACATGGAACAAAAAAAACCTGAATAGCGTCTTAAAGCAGACGATTATTACGTCGATAATTTAAATTCTTTTTCTCTTTTTAAAAGTGACCTTTTATCTTTGATGAACACATCAGAAAAAGCCAAACTATATAAATAAAAAATAATAATAATAATAAGCGAGAAAAGGAAAAAAAAAATACAATGTCGGATGTAGTAAATTTTAATTTTTGTACATCTCTTAGAAAAGGGTTTTTTAATTATGCAATCAACTGCGGAAAAGAATTTACCCCCCGACGCTACGGCTATAGTAAACTCTAATTTAAGTTTTCATTTTTTGGGTTTATTTTCTTAGCATTTTATAGAAGTAAAAATGTCAGCAGTCACAAGCAAAACATAAATATTATCTTACAAATGACACATTAATTATTCTAATGCTATTGCTAATTTAAACATCATTGAAGATTTCCTAGTAAATAAAAGTACGTGTAAAATCAAACCAACTGTTTTAACAAATTTTGGTAAATAAATTTTTTGAATTTTCTTTTTGTTTTAAAAATAAAAAAATCCTTTTTCTTTTTACATTATTCCATAAAAATTTCATTTTCAAATACCTTATTGCCTTTTTAGTATAAATTGATTTACGGTTGTATTAAAAAGAAGCATGTATGAATAAAATTGACCATCGATAAATTTAAACAAAACGGTCCCACGTATTTGTTACTCTTTTGCTCAGTAAATTTTATCTCCTGGCAGTCAGGTAAAAGTTCCCTTATTGTATGTTACGCCCGCGTTATTTTTACAAGTTTTTCGTGTGAGCAAATTTGTCCCTTGTTTGTCACATGATGTCGGAGGTACTTAACATTTTGGAACTCAAAATAACTGAAATACGTGAATAGAATTTTAGCATTAAACACTGCAAAACCTCTTCATGAATCTTCTGTTCAACATTGATTATTAGATAAAAATTTTCATCTAGTTGCGAAAACTTGAAGAGATTGCGCTAAGGTAGAACTCATTGAACGTTAACTACGTTTATAGTTGTCAGGTAGTTAAAAACTAAGCTTTGATAGTTAAAACATTTTATTTAAAATATCATCAATTTATTGTATTTTTAAATGACTCTCGTTAATCAGAAGCTACGTTAGTAAACACTGACAAAACTTTTCTCCAACAAATTTAAAATCGATCACACAATGATTTCGATGAATTATTTGATATCGGAAAAATACGTTATTATTATTATTATTTGGATTTTCCTCTAGCAAGGCGTTAAAAACGTCAATTTTTTAAAAAAAATCAATTTTATACCTTTACCCTTGTAATTTAGCAGCTAATTTTAAGCCTATGGATTTTCTATCAATTCTTCTATTGCCTGTAAAATTTTCAGCAAATTTTTATTGTTTAACTAGAAAAGCGTTACCTTGTAAAATAAATAAATAAAATAAGCACATCTGTGTTCTTAAGCAACTTTTTATTTTTATTTTAAGTTACACTTATGCATGTGACTTATAGAATATAACAGAAGTTTCAAATTTTATATTCATTTTCAGGAAAACTTTTATTTCAACCTCGTCTCATATAATTCGCTTTGTAAAACCATACAAAAATATATATATATATATTATTTAACCCCTTACATATTTTAATGTTATTTGCATTTCCATCTCTATTTGCTATTTGCTAGCATTTCAGGCAAGACGTAGAAAACAAAATGACACGTCAAAAATCAAATCAAATGGAAGGACAAAACCGGTGGTAATATTGCGTCAAAAACAGGATGTGCAGAATACAATATCGCGTAACTTTACGTCGAAAACAGCTAAAGGGTTAAGTTTGTGCCAGAGGTCGTCGAATATATTAGATGATAGGTCTTTAGCAAATATGGCGTAGCATTTTTTGGTAATTGCATTTTTGAGTTCGCTCTGAGCTTCAATTTTTTTCTTCTTTTATGTTTTTACACTTGTAAAAATAGCGCAAAAGTTTTTCACGCTCAATAGTAAAAAGTTAGATTCTATGTAAAAACGAAACAAATAGGAAGACTTGCTTGAGTTCGCCATGGAATGAAAATAGAATACATTTCCGGGTAAAAACAGAAGATTCGAATATGATTGATACTACATTCTATCAGTATTGTAAAAAATTATAATTTTGATATTCAATTTTAAAAATAATTTTATAACCTATAAGCGCACAAAAGAGAAAAAAAAAGAGGAAACTGTTGGAGGAAATAGATGGTGTCGTGTAATAGAAAAATCAACATAAACGAAAAAAATTTCGAAATTGAGATTTTTATATATATTGGTCTTTTTGTATGATAAACTACATTTTGAAATTTTTTTTTTCAAAAATCAATTTTTTTTCTATTAGTTTTCTTTTTAGATTCTGTTTTAGCTTTGATAGGATCAGCAATGAAAAGAAAATGGTTGTCAAGCAATTTTTCTTGAAGTAATTAGTTTTGATTTTTTTTCATTGCATGGCAGGATTGGCTTGCCAGCATTTTTGAAATTATAGGTTTTATTTATGGAAATTTTATCTAACTCTAGAAGTCGGGAGAGCTGTATTAAGATCACCGTACTTTTGCTGATCGTGAGAGCTGTATTAAGATCACTGTCGTGGTTGCTCCTGCGCTGCCATTAGCAGTCGATTGTATGATATAACATATGATATACATGATACAGTAAAACCTGTCTATAACGATACTGTAGGGACCTAAATAAAATATTGTTATAGGCAGGTTATCGTTATAGACAGGTCTGAAATTTAAAAGTATACGTTTAAAACTAATGATAAATTAAACTTCTTTTATAGGCTCCAAATGAAAATTTTACTTAGAATTATGAAACAACACACAAGAAAAATTTACTTACAATTTTGTGAATCAAAACAGAAATTATTTAGAAAAATAATCGGTTAGTTTTGTTTGCTTATTTTTGGAAGCAATTGCCATTTCCATGCACATAGATTTCAGTCCATCTAATGAATTCAAATGAACATCAGTTACATTTGGTAATGTTGCAACAAAATCTTGCAGTGTTAACTAGCAATATGGCATTCTCGGGTGAAATTTGAGTCCTGTTTTGAGAACAGTCAGCTGCTTCTTCCTCATCACTTTGACCACCCGGGATAACTTCTGCTAAAATCTCTTCATCACTTGCACCACTGAAAACCAACACATCATTATCTAAATTTAAAAATTCATCTGCGTTAAATAGAAATGATGTATTAGATGATCTTTGGAAATCACTGACAATCGAATTTAAGCATGCCACACATTTTTCTTCTTCATCAGTGATTTCAGTAAGCTCAGTTTCTGCGTTTCCGTTGCTTTTATCCTCAAAGAAAGAAGCTTTCTTCCAACAATTTTGGGTGGTGGATTGTGTCAACCCTCCGAAAATCCAATCACATGCATTTTTTACATCAACTGCATAAGGATTTGGGAGTTTATTATCCAGATTATAAACAACGTTCTGAACTAATCTTTTTCGATAGTATCCTTTGAAACATTTTATTATTCCCAAATCTAATGGCTGTAGAATCGACGTGTAATTTGGGGGGAAATAAAACAATTTTATATTTTTCAAACTTGGAGGATTGTTGTGAGGAGTGCAGTTGTCAACTAAGAGAGCTATTTTTTTCTTCTTTCTTTTCATCTCCTTATCCACATCAAGCAGCCAGTTGTTAAATATTTCTTCTGTCATCCAGGCTCTTTTGTTTGCCTTGTAGTCAACTGATAAACTTTTCACATTCTTAAAACATCTAGGTTTAGCGTATTTGTCTATAACGAACGGCTTCAGTTTATCGGTTCCAGTACTGTTTGCACCAAGTAGAACAGTTAACCTCTGTTTTAATTTTTTACCGCCTTTACAATTTTCTCCCTTAAATGCCATTGTTTTATCTGGCATGAGCTGATAAAATAAGCTAGTTTCATCAGCATTGTACACGTTTTCTGGAGAATAAGTTTTTTCAATAGTCTCTTTTTCTCGTTGCTTCCAGGATGCAACATCATTGACTGGAGCTGACTTTTCTTCACCTGAGATGGTTTTAAAAACAATACCAAGACGTTCTCGAAATGATGTAATCCACCCATTGCTGGCTTTAAACTCGTTGTTGCCTAGCAAAGACGCAAATGTTCTTGCTTTTTCTGCAATCATTGGACCACTAATTGGCACATTTTGTTGTCTCGTTTCGTGGAACCATCTTAGGGTAGCTTTGTCTACTTAGGGTAGCTTTGTCTGAAAGTGGCTTTTTTTTTCTCAGAAACAACGAAAGAATATTACATACAAAGGAGATGGAAAAAAAAAACATTTTGTTATCTCACATTTAGGCTGGATGGGGAGTCGTTTTCTAACGGTAGAAAAATCGGAATAGAACTATCAACTATCAAAAGAGGAAAAATTATCGTTGTAGGCATGTTTAACTGAAAAGTGGTTATCGCTATAAACGGGTTAAAAATACATTGAGTAAATAGGAATTTCACCGGGACCTCAAGGAAATATCGCTATAGACTGGTTTATCGTTATAGACAGTATCGTTATACACAGGTTTCACTGTATATGATATACATGATATATGATGAACATGATATAACATGATATATGATATAACATGAAAGGCCTATTTGAACTTTCCATTGTTTTAAAAATCATATTACTTCAAAAATTTAAAATGAACAAAAAGAGTACATAAGCCTCATAATTATATAAAATTCAATTTTGTAAAAAAAAGTTTTTTCACAACAATTTTTATAAAAATATTTTAAGTTTCAATAAAAATCATTATTTAGAAACTGAAAAACGTAAAATAAAGAATACTTACAAAAAAAAAAAAAAATTATTTTTTGACGCCATTTTTTAGTGCTACGAAAATTCGTCTTTGGGATTTGCCAAAAACGAAACAAGATACAATTTTATTTATCATGAGCGAAATATTTCACCATAAAAACGAGAATGTACCAATTCTCATGACATGAAACTTTATTATGGTAAACGTACGTTTTGGAAATGTAATTTCATTTGGAATCTTATTTATTAGAGTTCATATGGCGACGAAAGAAAATAGAGATTTTTTTGAATCTATGTTAAACTCTATATCGGCCCATTTTCCACCGAAATTTCGATTAACTACTTTGATTTTAAATAAAAATTTTTGAAATTTGAAAGTGTTTTGATTTTAAATAAAGTGTTTTATTTTATGATTTGTCGCAAAAATTTTAGATGTAGATTGGCGGCACTTAAAAACCACCAAATCTGTAGTTGCGGTGGCGTTAATACGTAAGTACCGAAATTTTATTCCATACTTTTCTGAATCATATTACTTCAAACATTAGATTATACAAAACGTATACATAAACACCATTTATACCATTTAATTTTTCAAAACAATTATTTTAACTAAAATTTTTATCAAAAAATAATAAAGTAAAAAACATAAAATAAAGAATTCTTAGGATAAAAAAACAATTTTAAAAATTCCTCATATTGAAATAAAAAACTTCCATATTGTTTCTTTTTTTTCTTACAGTTCTTAATCAGACGTAAAAACCATTCTGTAGAGAACTATCATGAAATAAGAAGAAAAAAATTATTTACAAGAAAATTTTTTATTATAAAAATCATAACACTTACCTGATTTATAAATCTGGAGAATTCCACAGTGAAATGTTCTTCGTTTCAAAATTTTATTTTCATATAATATATACAAAGATTATCTCTTCATTACTATTAGAAAACATACCACACAGCAAAATTTTATAATTGTAAGATCTTGATATGAATTTTAATATGTAGTTTTAAAACAGAATAGCTGAATTCTAGTTGAAATTATTCTTTCAAAACTAAAAAATACTTACCAAGAAAACGATAAAAATGTATTAATAATCAGCGCAAATGATACTATTTTAAGTAATACAGATGATACTTTATTGTTGTTTTCTGAATCATGTAGATACAGAAATATATACTATTCTATAAAGAAGAAGAACATTCTATAACTATTACAGTTCTGTACGTTCACATTTATTCATTGGAATGAAGAAAGCAATGTTGATTTCACTTTAATTTGTAATGAATTGAAGACAGAAGAAATGTATTTTACCGTAATACACACATCTGAACAGTATGCAATAACGAAGTAGGAAGTTATCAGTTGCAAATTTGTTGATCATAGAAGTTAAAAATTGAGGAATTTTTCTTCAAATGTTTGGCGTGTTCTGTTTCTGAAAGATTTACCAATATTCTGGAGAGTTTTTTTTAAAGTTCTTTGGCCTTTTCCTTAGGGAAATTTTGCTTCGTATTTGCTGCTAAGAAAATGGCGTCTGATTCTGCCAATGATTTTGATGGAACTAAATAAATTAATGTCTGATATTTTCAGGCTCCCGCTAGATGGTGTAGTCGACCGTTGCGATCGCGAATATTCTCCAATCTGTTGAATGAAATCTGTTGAACCGCGCCATTTCAACAACTTCTGCGGAGGCTCTCTGGTTTTGTTTATCATGTTTGCTGGCCAATGTTGGGCATGGGAATGTTTGTCTTTTCATCGAACGCGTCACACTTTTCAAAAAAACAGAATGCTGCGTCACGACAGAGCAGTGAGAATCGATCAAACACATTAAAAAAATAAAAACAAAAGCACTGCGTTACGACAGAGCAGTGAGAATCGAGACTTGGGATCGAGTGCAACGTGCTGTTTTTCTTTCCAAATGCATTACATGTAGTGTTATTTGATTTGTGCCAAGATATTTTGGAAAGCACTTGGTAATTGGCGATCAAAATGGGCTGCAGGTGGCGTTGAGCAGAACTCTCTACCTATGGCAACACTTCACATGCTTTCCCCATTAGTGTGTGGAAAGTCATAGAGGAAGGAAGTACGTTAGTTTCTCTCTTGATTCTCATAGAAATTTAAATCTTTTAAGTTGGAAAACTATATGGATCTGAAAACTACATTAAACATAGTTCTAGAGAAAAGTATCACGAAAATTTAAAAAAATATTTTTTTAAAAATAAAAATGAAAAATATTAAGAAAAGGGAAAATATCGTTGTACATTCCTAAGGGAAGGGGACAAGGGGTAAAGGCATGAAACCGGTCTCTCATCAGATAGCGTATTCGAGTGTTGCGATCGCCATTTAAGATCGCACATCCTGTCGCAGGTTATTTTGGAAGCGCATTTGATGATTGGGATCTAACACAGAGGAGTTATTATATTTTTATAAATATTCAACGATTCACGCCATGATTAATTTTTGTTTAATAAATAATCTTTACCCTATGGTATTCGATGAAATTTTATCGGTTTTACCCGATAGCCTTCCCGAACAAGTATTGTTGGTGGGAGAACCCGACATCGTGGAATCGGGGCATGTAATGCATCCAGTGCTTCGATTCTTGGATCCGGAAGGATATCTAGCGGTTACGCAGGTGAGACAGACATATCCGGTAGCCCAGCTTCTCGGACATGGAAAGTATTTCGTCTACGATATCTGGAGAAAAGCATATCTGGTTTTTGAAAGGGTATTGGGTGACGGTGGCATTAGCGCTTCGCCTCGCCACCGAAGTACGCAATTGTGTTTTTACGTTACCCTTCGAGCAGTGGTTCTTCACACTTCCAATTACCTGCTCCATATGTTTGGATTTTCTCGCAATTAATGAAAAGAATTGGAGATCAAAGGTAAATCGGAAGTCGTCATGGAGAAATCTTCAGAGGAAGGCATTGGCTCACATTGGGCTTTTTAGCCAACTATGACGATGATGATGATATGTTTGGAGGATATCATAGACATTCCCCACAAAACAGAGTGCCGGCATTTGTTTCATCAACAATGCCTGGCCTCCTGGAGTCACAGAAAACATACTTGTCCCCTGTGCAGGTCAGCCATCGCGTGAATTGGATATACTATCGCCTACTCACAGGTTGTGTTATTTCTACTAAATTTAACCAGTGAACGGCATTTTCTGCGAGCCTGACTTCAAGCCACAAATAAACAAACGGAATGTTCGAACTTTTAAATAGCTGCTCGCCAGATTATATTGTATTATAAAGAAAACTTCGTTTTGTAATAATTGATTTTGTTGTTTCATCTAAAGTTAATGTTTTTAGTAAACATATTTAAAACTCAGTTTATTATTTAAATTAAAAGTTTTTTTTTTCTCTTCTGACAACGTGAGACATCAAACCAATTAAACTTAACGAACATCATTCTATAGAATCCATATTTTTTAAAAAATCAATGTTTTCAAATCAAATTAAATTAGCGCATGCAAAATATTAAACAACAACCACTATCTTCCATTCATTTAGCATTGCACGATAGTATATGTTATTCCTACTAAAATTTTGTCCCGCAGTGGACTGATCGTTAAGACACGGTTCCCAGCAGATCACCGAAGTCAAGCATCACTGGCTGCGGTCAGTATGCGGGAGGGTGACCACTTGGATCAGTCTGCGTAGGGACCGAGGGTGTGCGGTATTGGTCCTCGTTAAACTGTTCTACCGTAAAGTGCTCGACTTCGCGTGCAGGTCGTTGGGCTACCGAAGCAGGGGTGCCATCCCCTCTGCAGAAGATCAAAATTGTGATGGCATGTCTTCGGATCATCCTCAGGGATGTTTCCCAGACCGTCGCCAATAGCCCATTGTGCAGCTCTAGTGCGACGTAAATTAACTACATCTACACACACACATACTAAAATTTTCGAAGTGGAAGTAGCTGTGTTTTTTTTAATATTATATAAGTCCCTCTTTAGGACTGGTTTCTTTAGGACTGGTTGATATTGTACAGAAAGAATGAAAACCCTATCAATAAACTAAATTCGAAATAAGAATTGGAAAATTTGAATAATAAACAATAAGTAAGTTAAAAACATTCCTTAGATACCAGAAATCTATAACTTCATTTGAACTATGACAAAATAAATACATAAATAATGAAATTATTGTATGCAAAATAGTACAGTTTGATCCAAAGTAGTTTTTCAAAGAATAAAATTATTCTTTTTTTTTAATAACAATATGAACATTTGTTATTAAAATTATAAGTAATAACATTGCATACATTAATATATATGATACATAAATAAATATCATCAAATTTGAGCTATCATCAAATTGGCTATTAAGTTTTAGCATTCTGTGAATTTAATAACTTTTATTATTTTTATTATATAAGTTAGTACAATTAATAGTAAACTAAATATAATTATTGAATTTTAATTAATTTAAGCTATTATACATACAAAAATATTCATTTACATACAAATTTTTTAATTTAAATAACATTTATTTTATGTGCATAGTATATATTTTTCGTAATTAATCACTACTTCGTTATTTTAATTTTGAATCTAAGACATCTGATCAGTTTATCCTTATATGTAACATATTTGTTATATTGTATTTTTCAATTTTAAATTATATTATATATATATATATATAGTATTGTATTTAACGTCAATATATATATTTTATTTTTCAAAGAAATTTATCACAAAACAATCATTGGAAAATTTTAAACAATAGCTTCGTTTCATCGCCAAATGCGATACAGCTAATAAGAACAGTTTTGAAATCGAAACTACATAATGATTGATGATCATCAATTCATGACGTATATACTATATCAATATATGACGTATAATCATAACTTAGATACATATTTAAATAGCACGTGCACATACCTTTGGTACTGTAAAAAGACTGGGTACTTTTTTCCCATCTTTTATTGCTTCTCTTCGTTGTTTCACATACCCGGTATTGCATCCTGTAGAAAAACACACTCTTGGCATTTTAAAATTGTGAATTTTAATTCAAAATTTGAAGAAAAAAATTAATTAATAAAAAAACACAGCGACTATTCAACGCTAACGCATGGAAAGAATGTATGGAATGCACTTTTTTTGATCCCTGAGAAGTAATCAGCGCCACTTTTTGAGCAACAAACCGGTTTGAAAATGGCCAGCTGCTTTTCAAACTTCCGGAGGGGAAAGTAAACTGTCCTTATCCCCTATTGTAGTCCCTGTAGTCCTGTAGACGACCAAACGGCCGTCACGGTGAACTTTGACAGCTCTGGTCTAGTAACTATATCCACGCCCTCTAGTCAGCTGTGGTGTTTCTTTATTGTAATTTGTTCTTTTTTTATTTGATTTTTCTAAGTTGTAATGATTAATATTAATTAATAACATTCTGTCTCTTTGCCAGAGAAATCAGAAATTCGTAAATTTTATAACACAGTTTTTTTCCGAATTTCTTAAAAATATATAATTTGTAAATTTTAAAATTAAAAAAAAAAAAAAAAAAAAAAAAACTAATATGTTCTTAAAAATTTATTCTTTATATCATTCTAAAATTCAAATACTTGAAATAAAAAAAAATTATGAACTTACAAAAAATAAATAAATAAAATTAAATAAATAAATTTAGATAAATAAAATTAAATAGATAAATCAAATAAAATAAAGAACATTTTAGTAAGCAATCTTAGCTACCCAAAACATTAAATTTCATGTAAAGAACAAGAAATTGGAAAATGATAATTGCTGAGATATAGTCTCATTATTGTCTGTTAGCTCAATTAGTTTGTTAGTAAAACGTTTTCCTGGTTTTTATTTGTGTGTAATGGAAATTCCAATTATTTTCATTCAAAAAGTTGTTCAAAATATGATCTTACTCCTCTATTTCAATTACAAGTTACTTTGTTATGTGGGTTGTGTACAAAAAAGTAAAAAAAAAAAAAAAAAAAAAATACAAAAATAAGAAGAGCAGTTCACAACATTTACTAAGATGATAGGCTACAAGAATGATAAAAAAAATGACTGATTATTAAAAAATAATTTCATTGCGATAATAAACATTCAGATGAAATCCTATTACTGTTCAGCACTCTAAAAGACCTTTTCGTGGTTTTCTTTTGCATGTAACGCAAAATTTCATTTGTTTTAATTTAATTTTAAAATCTATTTATATACTTACTACAAAAGCTTTTATAAATATGATTTTACCCTGATATTTAAATTGAAAGTTACTTTGATTTCTGGGTCGTTTTAAAAGTTAAAAATATAAGGAAAGTGTCTCACAACATTCACTAAGATGACAAATTGTCTGTCAAGAATGATAAAAAAAATTAATGTTTAAAAAAATAATTTCATTGTGATAGTGAACATTTATCTGTAATGCTATTAACGTTCAGCAATCTAAAAGAATTTTTTTTGTGGTTTTCCTTTGCATGTAACGCAAATTTTGATTAAATTTATTTAATCTTAATTAAAATAAGTTATTCTTATAACTTTAATGATTATGATCGTACTACGAGTAAGACAAGGAGAGTCCTGGATCAGGTATTGAGAGAAATTTGCCTCTGTGGAGGACTTCTTGGAGGAACTAATCGGCATTTGCGTTACATGCAGAGGAAAACCACGAAAATCTCCCACGGTTAGCCTGACCTCAAGTAGATTCCTGATCTTGTAAGCCGTAACGGCTAGGCCTGATTAATAATAAAAAATGGTTGCTTATAAAAAATAGTTTCATTGAGATAATTAATTAATAATTAATTGAGATAACATTTAATTGAAATCCTATTACCACCAAGCAATCTGAAAAACATTTTCGTGGTTTTCCTTTGCGTATAACACAAAATTTGATAATTTTAATTTCATCTTAATCTTGGTTAAAATAAATTATTTTTATTAACTTTTATAAACATTGTTTTACGTCGATACTTAAATTTCGAGTTACTTTGATTTTTGGGCTGAGTTAAAAATTACTAAAAATATGAAGAGCATCTTGTTTTATTCTCAAAGATAATTGGTTGTCTGTTAAAGATGCTAAATCAATGATTCATTATATAAAAAAATTCATTACAATTACTGTGCATTTAGCTGGAACTCTTTAAGCGTCAAGCAATCTATAAGATATTTTCGTGGTTTCCCTTTACGCGCAACGCAAAATATGATTGTTTTCTTAAAAAACATTCATAAAGGTTGCAATGTTTAAATATTTACAAAAATTATGAGTTATTTTATCTTCTTTCCTTGTTAAAACAGAACAAAATGAAACATATATATATATATATATATATATATATATATTAAAATAATTCAAATAATTATTCGTGCAAAGGCATTTATAAAGATCGGAAATTGATAGATGCTCTATACAATCAAATTCATAATAAATGCTACGAATAATTATTTTGATGAAAACTATTTTTATTTTTAATTCTTATAGGAAAATTCAACAAATTTACGGTTGCACGGCTTATATTTTTTATTTTTTTTAAAAATGTGTCATATAAAGCATTTTTAATTATAATGATTTTAAAACGATAATAGTAAATTAATAAAATTCAAAGGGTTTTAGTTTTGAACTCGTTCTGTTAAATCATGTATTTAAATATAAAAAATGCTAATATAGGCATCTATACTTCAGTTATAATAGATGCTTCAAACTAGTAAGTATGGTTGAATAAGGAAATACCCTTCCTTCGGTTTTAATCAACCCAAAATCTGAAACTCGAAACTAAACAAAACCGAAGCTATAGTATATATTGTCCGTAATCTGAATGATCTCTGATTTTAGAACTTTAATAAACAAACAAATGAATTGCGAGTGATGTGTAGACATCTTTAAGCAATATACAAGATAATATATTGGTTTTCAGAAATAAAAAAAAAATTAGAATTTAAATTAAATTGCTTTTTAATGATCAACACTGATTACGCGCAATCCTTAGGTACGGCGAGGATGTCAGAAATTGGTATATATAAGGATGCGAGCGCCACTTTTTGTGGTGGATTGTGTGTGGGGGAGTGTTTGCTTCTATCAATCAATCAATCGAGTTAATCAATTTGAAGTTGATGTTTGTTGCAAGGCCATTTCAAGGCTGCTCACGAGCTTAATGGTTATTGCGCAATTGCATCACGCAAGTGTGGTGATAAAATTATTATCTTTTCGGATTAAGCTGGTCTAGATTTTTGATAAATTTATTATCTTTTCGGATTTAGCCGGTCTAGGTTTTTGATAAAGATTTTATCACTGCGTATTAAGCTTCTGCATTATCCTAGAACATCCATAATCTGCGTTATTATCAGAATTTGTTACATTTAATTGAATAAATATTTACAGTTATTGTTCTCTTTCTGTACTCTTACCGGCTGTTTCTTAAAGTTGTCCAATTTCCACGTGTCAAACCTAGTTGTAAGTAAATTTTCAATTTCTTTCGTTTTTATGTATTTTATTTGTTTATATTTATATAAATGAAAAAGCCTTGTTTTTAGATAAACTTAATGTATCTTGGGTTAAATTAGGTAACATGATTCTATAATTCAATTTCTATAATTTGGTAATTATTTCTGTAAAAGCAAAAGATGTTCAAAATTCATTATTGCGGGAATGATCCTTAAAAAAGATTTATTTTTTGGAGCAGAAATATATTTTTATTTTTGGTACCATTAAGTGCATTGAAATATATTTTATTGAACTCAATGGCTCTTTTCCAAAAGTGCCATTGAGTGCAATTATTATTTGTGCTCAGACTGCTCGATAAGATTTCTGCATAGTAATCTGCGAATAAATAAACCATAAGTCTTAGCAACTTTCAAGCAGCCTGCATGAGAATCTAAAATAAACCATCGCGGAAGGGGATCAACTCCAAGGGTATTGCTTGTAGCCACCCATGGACAAATTTTTGTGTGTTTTTGATGAATAATATTTTAAAATTCGTTTGGTGCCTTGCCGATTTTAGTTGACGCGACAGATCACAATATGGAAATATCCCCTTGCTTGTGAATCTGTAGGAATGGATAATCATTTATCTGTTATTAATATATGGTCTTGACTATTCAGAAATGTGTTCAGTATATTTTCATTACTTATTTTTGCAAATTATTTTATTACATGTGTTATATGTAGAGTTATCTGTTTGTGCTAACTTCAATTGCCAATCATCCAAGCAATTTTAAAATTGCAGAAATCAAAAAAATAAAGAGGGTGACTCGAAGGTATACCCTTCCAGTTTGTCTCCTTTAACTTGTTTCTTGTGGGGGGCCCAGCCTGGAGGTCGCCAACAAAGTCGATTACCAGTATGCAAATATTCATGTCCCATAAATTTATAGATTGTGTTTTAGAAAATATTATTTTTATAATAGAGATATAAGAGGATTAGTGTACCCCTATGGTTTTTAAAAAACCATTTTACATCAATTTTGCATTTTTTGTTATTAATTTAAATTATTTTGTTTACTGTAAAATTTTTTTAACTGTTTCTTTTATTTTTAGTATTTTTATTATTGTTTGTTTTGTACTGTAAATATTTTTGTTCCTTTAAAGTTTTGCGAGTAGTCACTATGATGGTAAATGTGCCAGTAGGCTATTGGCATAAATTAAATAATTGAAGTAAATGAATTTTTTGTTGATTATGGTTGAGATCAAAAAATTAATGTGCAATGTCTGATTGAAGCAGAATGAGGAAAACAGGATTATAAACATAAAATATTTTTTTTTTTCGATCAGAACTCAAAGTGCAAAATAAAAAGAATATATTTTATGCTTGACATTTCAAATTTCTACATAATAGTGCTCCTTTTGTAGTTATATTTTTTTTTGAAAAGGTTGTCATTTTTTCCAACATGTCTTTTCCCCATTTGAATCACTTACAGCATCCATATGGTGAAAAAGTTCATCTAGTAAAATTTCTATAACTTATTGCTACTTCATTTCATACTTACTACTTTATTGTGCTAGTTGAAAAGCATTTTAAACTTATTCTTTCATTCATTCTGATATAATAAACTTTTTTTCTTTTCTTTTTTTTGCTATGCTACTTTACAGCATTATTTACTAAACAACACATTCACTATTTCACAACATATTTAATACTCTGAATGTATGAAATAATATTTTTAATATTGCAAACTATTAATATAAGTTAACTGCCCTTTTTGTGTTTAAGTAACTTCTTTATTTATAATAATTATTAGGTAATATTTAATTTTAAATTTTATCATAGTAATTTTATAGTTATAAGAAGTTTCAGATTATGCTATGTAATTTAAATCAACTCCACTTTTTTGCTAGTTTTTTTTTCATTTCTACCTCTTTTTGTTAGTATTTTCTACTTTTGTCACAGTCCTAGTAAAAATTAATTTTTGTCAGTAAAAATCCAACCCTGTATGGTTATATATAATTTAAAGGATTTTAAACCAAATGCAGATTGAAAAAAAAAAAAAAAAAAAAATCTAAATTCTATTTTGAGACTGAAAAAAATTTGCATGAAAAGTTTAAATTTTTGGTGCTTGCTTGCATAAAAATTTGCCACTGTAACACTGCTAATAGTTTTCTTAAATTAATTCAGTTTTAGTCAGATATTATATACGAACAAGCGAATGCTATTCATGAAAAATTTTACTAATACTCATTACTAATAAAAGACATAAGAAATTATGATATTATATACATACGTATATCACTCTCTTTCTTAAATGATAACATGTAATTTTCTTATATGGTAAGTATGTAATTTGATTTTAGTAATTTCCCCGTGGCAGAATCGCAGTGACATTGTCGCAGAGCGATACAGAGTTCTTGCAGAATGATTCTTCTTTTGAAAAGTGAAAATAATTACTTTTCTTCAGAAGTTTACACATAATATTTGAATCGTGCCTTTAGGTAATCACTTTTTGACCCGCTCAATTTACGCCGATTGTACTGTGAATCGATATGATGTTCCGATTATATTTTCGGCAGTTATTGATTTTCATGTTGATTTTAAACAACTGGATATATTTCAAACAATATGGAAAATTCGAATCACGCATTTGAGTACCGACAGGTGGGGTGACTTTGTGCAGGAATTTTCATTTTTCCAACTTTGACCTAATAAAAAAAATAGTTAAAAGATGCTGAATTGTACAGCATCTGATCTAAAATTTGTTGTTAGCCATCTGGGAAGTAATTGCACATAATTGAGAACTGATTTGAAATGTTTATTATTTGTAAACAATCAGTTAGTTGAATGCACAAAGTCACCCCGGGATGGGGTGACTTAGTGCAATGCAATAAAATAATGACTTAGTTCAGTTATTTTCATTCACTTTGACTTAAAATCGTTTAATAAACAATATTTAACATTGTTAACGTACAATACGAGTATATTACATATAAATATGTACTATGTATTAACGAATCTACTTAAGATGAACATAAAAACTTTAATTTTTAGATTTTTTAACATTTTTAGATTTTTTCTTATTAATTAAATCTTAGGTAACTTTTTTTATGATTTTCAGGTACAATCAAACATTTGACATGAATGAACAGTTGAATGAATTCCCTAATTTAACGCCCCCAAATTGCCTCCAACTCTGCAACTCAGAATGATCCTATCTTATTAAATGTCTTAAACAATTAACATATGGAAATTGAAATGAAAAATTATTCACAGTGAGATTTTGAATGCTTCGCATGAATTTTGTTCGAAATTGAGTTTTGGTGAATTCTGAACTTTTTTGACACTTTCGAAACGAATGAACCTTTTTTTACATCTGCCAAACATTTTTCTAACACTACTTTGGTGTAATCACAAAAATTTCTTGCTCCAGGTTATAAGTCCCTTGTATGTTTTTCTCTAAAAAAAAAATTGCACAAAGTCACCTCAGGGTGCATTTATTTGTTAATTATTAAATAATTAACATTATAATAATAAAACAAAAAATTATCATGATTTGTTATCTCAATTGATAAGACTTTTAAAGTATAACCTACCTCCCTGGCCAGGGTAACTAGAACTTCTTCAACCGAGCAGACTTTCCAGCCTCCAATTTTGCAACATTAAAGAATTTGAAACTGTTTGTAACTTGGGCTCACAATTTTCCAAGAACGACTATGTTTACATTGCCAGTTCTTGGTAAACCATTAGTTCTTTATGTTGACAACTCAAATCAGTTGATACCGAGCTTAAAAAAATACCCCTGGTTGGCACAACGCAAAAATTGAAAAAATGACAGTTTGCACAAAGTCGCCCCTCGTTGCACAAAATCACCACATCTGATGGTATATACTTTTTTAAGGCAATGATTCTATCGAATTTTATGCAGTTATTGCTATTGATTTCTCCATAATTTTAAATTCGATACTTTTTAAAATTTAATACTTTTTATACGATATTATTTTTTACAACAACCTAATCTCGAAACGAAACGCGAATTTAGTCCGATTAGCATGATTTCATTGTCAATCTTTTTGTCTGTAATTACTACTATGGATTTCATGATTTTCAATTATTCTTTTTACTGTGATTATTATTTACAAAATGAAATAGTTTCCCCAACAAAATGCGAGAATATCACTCATAAAAATATATAGTTTTTTTTTTTGTAAGCACAGCGCTTTTATTATTTTAAATTGGTAACATATATATTTGTTATTATTGAAAGTATCTTACAGAAAGATATGAGTGCTAGAGAGTTTTGTAGCAGATACCTCGAAAAAATTCTGACAGAGGGGTATTTTTTAGTAATCAAATATATTGTAACAATACAGTTTTAATACTCTTTATTTTTGTAATATTATACATTGCAAAATAAGTAATGCAAGTAAGCAAGGTGATTTAAGTGTAGAAGAATTGAGAAGTGATTATTAGAAACATTTTGAGCAAACATTTCTGTTACAAGGTAAGTCATGCATAAAAGAAAACATAAGGAATCAATTACTCGTTTTATATCTTCATAAAACTGCTAATTTTAAAGAAATATATGCTGATATGCATTATATATATCAATATATACATATATATTTTAATTAAAACATTTTTAAAAGTGATTTTTAAACAAATTTCTTTAAAATTAGGTGGTGATGAAAAGATTAAAGCTTGTTAGAAAGCTTTATAAATTGCTCACAGAAAGTTTTTGAATTGAGATTTTGTGTTTATAGAAAGTTTTTTCATTTTATCTAAGCCTGGTCTTAGTGTTTTATTGTAATGTATTGTTCACCAACAGTGTATTTTAAATATGTATTATTTAATCATGATATTCATTATTCATAGTTTGAAATGGTTCATTCAAGTAAAGCCAGATCTAGAGGTTCTTCTTCGAGCATTGAGTTTCTCCCACCTGATTTACCTAGTAAATGTACTTGGCATTTGAATGTGTCTGAAAAATCGGTACATAATCATACTCCCAGGTAAATTTCAGTAATTATTTTAAGAATATTTTTTATTTAAAAGTATTTCTTATCAGGTGTCTGCAAATTTCAACTGACCCTTCACAAAATTTCAACTTAAAAACCGACCCTTCATGAAATAATTTATCTTTTAATCGGACCCTTCACAAATTTGTTTATCTTCATTATTGTTTTGTTAATTGAATAAACCCTTATCAGGAAGGGGGAGGGGAGAAAGACAGATGTAAACGAACTAAGTTTTGTCTTCGACAGACGCTTCTTCCTTTATTCGCCCAAAATGAATATTCAGCTGCAGCAGTATAGGCTAAATACCAAATATTTGTATGTTGCATCTCTAATTTAGTAGCAGCAATTGCTGTTTATTTTTTAAAATTTAATTTTGTTAATTGTAATTTTACAGGTTGAGCATAATCTTGTATGTCTTAACATACAATTTAAAAACCCTTGAAAAAGTTTTTTGCAATAACAGGACCCTATTTGCACAAATTCACAAAAGCAGGACCCTAGTTGAAAGAATGTGACTTAACGTTTATTTTATATTCACAAATTACGGGTAATTTTTTCGCAATTTTACAAAAACAGACCTTTCACAAAATGTCTGGACAGACCCCTGCTTATTTTTATCGAAATTTTATAAGAATAATAAGTTAAGATACATTTAAAGTTTATTGTGGAATGAAATAATAATTTCCTCCCATCATCAAATAATAATAATTTGCATAGTATTGTTTATTCATCCATCTACGAGGGTTGCTATTTATATTTCTGGCCTAATAATGAAAAAACAAATACGTAGGATCGAAATTGGTTTTATTGTTTTTCAAAATATTCTCCATGATGATCAATACACTTTTGCATGCGTTTGAACCAATTTTCAAAGCACTTTTTCCAGTCCGATTGAGGTAACTCCAAAACATGCGTTTTGAATGCATCAACCGCTTCTTCGGGGGTCGAAAATCGTTGTCCACGTAATTTATTTTTGATGTGTGGGAATAAGAAGAAGTCATTGGGTGCCAAATCAGGGCTGTACGGCGGATGACCCATCAGTTCGATCTTTCGCTCCGTCAGAAATGCCTTTGTTTGAGTCGACGTGTGAGAGCTCGCATTGTCATGATGAAGTATGATTCGCCTGTTCTTCTGCTTTTTTCGAATTTTCTCCGATGACTTCTGGCAAACAAATGGTCGTGTACCATTCAGAATTGACCGTCCTGCGTTGCTCTAACGCCACTGTTGCCACGTGACCGTTAATGCCGAAGAAACAGGCAATCGTTTGTTTCGATGTGCTTCTTCCTTGAACAACTTTTGTTGGTTTTGCCTCGTCTTGGAAGACCCATACAGTTGATTGCTGTTTTGTTTAGATCCACGATTCGTCACCTGTGTAAATGTTATACACAGCCTTTGATGTACCTTGAACGTTATTTTTCCAACATTTCCTTGCACCAATCGACACGAGCCGTTTTTTGAGCGTTTGTCAGATTATGCGGGATCCAACGAGAACAAATTTTTTTTACGCTCAAATGTTCATGCAATATGTTATTGATGCTAGTCATGTCCAAAGACGCCTCTATCTCACGGTATGTCACATGACGATCTTGCTTTATCAGTTCGATCTTTTCTGGCACAACAACTGATTTTGGACGACATGCACGGGATTCGTCCTGGATCGAACATCGACCACGATTAAATTCGTTATACCAATTTTTTACAGTGCTGTAGGATGGCGCTTTATCGCTGAATAAAGAATTAAGTTCATCGAAGCACTCTTGTCTTGACAATCCACATCGAAAGTTATAAAAAATAATGGCACGAAAATGTTCACGATTCAATTCCATTTTTTGAAAGAGAAGAACTTTTCAATTTACTGTCAACAACACAAATGAAGCTATAATGGTAAATCGTCTGCTGAATTTATGTTTAAAAATATCAAACTTTCGATTAAAATCGTCTGCGGTCGCCTAGCAACACTTACTGTTGCCAAGGCCAGAAATATAAATAGCAACCCTCGTAATTGAGACAGAACCCACTTTTTAAAAATCGCAGTAATCAGGTAATCAAAACGGTTTTATTCATTATTATCAAAGTTTCACGGGGAATTAGTTGTAAGTCTGAGTTCCTAGAAGATGACAAAATCAAGTATCACTTTCAGCAGTCAAAGAGTCTATGAATGACCTCTTTGATCAGCCCCAAAGGATTGAGGGTGCACTTTATCTATCCTCATTAAACTGTACTGCTGCAGCAAATCAGGCAGTTGGACTATCAAAGCAGGAGAGCCACTATTTCTGTAGGGTATTCTGTCTAATGGCCTGTCTTCTGATCGTCTTCAGGGAAGTTTCCTAGATCATTGCCAATAACCCATTGTGCAGCTCTAATGCTACGTAAATAAAGTACTACTATTACTGCATTATTATCAGAACTGCTCACTTAGCTACACAGTTTTTTTATCAAGACTAAATTGAATTTATTTAAAAATTTGTTGATAGTGAAATTTTTGTACTTTAGTCAATGGGCTTCATAAAAAAAAAAAAAATATTACTACGATGATATATTAGCTACTTATAGTTGTCTATTTAAGGGTACTTTATAACCATCAGTGTCAATGTTAGTTAATATATATATATATATATTTTTTTTTGTGGCTTTCCGAAACGTATGGGTACTAAAATACCTCTATGGAAGAAATATTTTGTCTTTACATTGCTACCTTTGATGCAGGTTATAACCAAAGTCAGTGAATAAAGAGTTTGTTGAATGTTACTTTAGCACATATTGTAAATAGCAGTAAAAATAAATAAAATGTTTGGGACATTTCTGTATCTGTTCTTAATTGTGCCCGTTGCAACAGCCAAAATTTTCTTATTGAATGCTGATCCTGCCAACTGTAATTGCTAAGAGGTCAATACCTGGCTTTTGAAGTTATAACAATTTAAATATATATATATTTATATTAATATTATGAATTGTGTAAAAATGGCTACAAGTTTTATCCTTCTGTGTTTTTAGTTCCTTGTATGCCACTGTCTGGTTGTCAAAAAGTAGAAACCATTTTTGCAAAAGATCCAATACAAAAATTCAATCCTAAATGTTAACAAAGAGAAAACAAAAATGAGAAATGAACTTGGAGAATTGATATATTTAGAGGAAAAATGTTATAATAAGCAAGTATCTATAGTATATTATCAAAATACTGTTGTGAACAGAGGAGTTAAAAAAAAAGAGCAGCAAATTTATAATACACTTATCTTCATATTTTATATTAAAATTGTAATATTTTGCAATAAGGAGTAATTTTTTCAATATTTATGTTTATTTAGAATTTTTAAACCTGAAGTCCCTAAAATCCTCCCTAATGTTTTGCATGCGATTGGAAATACTCCTATGATAAAATTGAATAATATACCTCAGGAATATGGATTAAAATGTGAATTATGTAAGTAAAATTTCAATCATTTTTTTCTCCTTCCTGTTCAATGTGCAATATTTTACATGAAACTTTTTATTCTGTAGTAGCAAAATGTGAGTTTTTCAATGCTGGGGGAAGTGTAAAGGATAGAATTGCTGTGCGCATGATTGCAGAAGCTGAAAGAGAAAAGAAAATCTCTTCTGGTGCAACTTTGATTGAACCAACTTCAGGCAATACTGGTATAGCTTCTTTTATATTTGTTAATTTTTAGAAAGACTGTGGAATATTTCTGTGTAAGTTTTGAGATTATTAGATTAACAATTGCACATTCTCAATTTTAATGTTTTTGAATAAGTTTATATTAAGAAATTAGGAAGCATTCTTCAAATATTCATTCTTTTTTAATTTAAAAAAAGGTTTCTTTATTTCTATAAAAAATATATTGAAAACTAAAGGTTTATGAATGTTTATAAACATAGCACATTTTAATTTCTTTTTCTTTCTGTTATAATAAATTAAAAGATTAAATTGAAATTTATTTATCATTTCTTTCAGATATATATATATATATATATATATATATATATATATATATATATATATATATATATATATATATATATATATATATAAAAGCCTAATTATATGTAATTATATTTCAGAATTAATTCATAGGCGTTTAAAAAATTTTGAATTCAGGAATTGATTCAGGTTCTTTGATTCTTGAATTCTTTACATTCCTGTAATTTGTAATCAATGTAAGCAACTAGACATAGTAAAAGTCATCATGGTCACTTTTTTTGCTCAGTCACTTTTTTCAACCCCCACAAAGCTATTAAACTACTTCAACAAACCAGAGAACATTAGAAAAGAAAGACTTTCATTTAGATAATTTTTTTGAGGACATTGAAAAAGATTTAAGAACATTAAATTAATTACTAAAATTAGAAAAAACAATCATCTGACAAAACAGGAGGAGAAAACTTGTTTTGATGGTCTTGGTCTCTGGTCTGAAGTGCCAAAAAATAAAAGTATTTTTTAATTTTTTTGTTATATTTCCGAGGATGTTAAAAAGCTTACTGTCAAAAATTTTTTATCTTACAATTTTGAAATTGTATAGAAACTGATAAATTAAACTTTATATGCATGAATTGATAAAGTCTAAGTTCATATGTTCAACCTATTATTTTTTGCATAGTTGTTTTTTATTTTTAATTATTTGTATAATAACTAGGTAACTAGGGTTTTTAATGGTCAGTTTTTCTATTACTGATATTTTTATTAATATCTTTATTTTCATGTCATAGCATAATCATAATCTCATAGCATAATCTTATTTTTTTAAATTAAAACTTTGTTATTGATATTCTATTATTCCAAGATAGTCCCGCTGTGGACTGATCATAAAAACATGGTTCCTAGTAGAACCCCAAAGTCAAGCATCACTGGCTGTGGTCAGCAATCAGGTGAGTGACCACTTTGGTGAGCCTGTGTGGGGACCAAGGGTGTGCAATATCGGTCCTCGTTAAACTGTTCTACCTTAAGGGGCTCGACTTTGTGTGCAGGTCGTTGGGCTACCAAAGCAAAGGAGACATTCCCTCTGCAGATGATCAAAGCTGCAGTGGCATGTGACCATCTCCAATAGCCCATTGTGCAGCTCTAGTGTGACGTAAATAAAGTACATACCTACTTATTCCAAAATAATGTAAACATTTTTTTTCAAATACAATATTTTCTGACCTGTTCATTTCTTAGTGTTAATCCTCTTGTTAAATATTTAAAAAACTTGTAAGTTATTACAGCAAGTTGTAGTATAAAATTTCTATATATTTTTTTAATTCCATGACAGTGTTTTAACTAAAATAAGTTAATAAATTTTCTTTGATAACAACTCACAGAATAATCTTTTTCATTTTTTTTTAGCACATTCTTTTAAATTTTTAAAAATGTTTGCACACAATTATAAATTTGTTTATTTAAAGACAATTCTATATAAAAAGTAACTTTAAGTAAAAAAAAAAATTTTTTTGTTGATTTAATTAATAATGGTAGAAAAAATGTTGAATTTTAAGGTACAAAATTTTTTGCAATTTTACAAGACAAAATGCAAAATTTGTTCTTAAGCAATTGAATTTTAAATATCTGAAATTTTTCAAATTCAATTTCTCATGAACCATGCAACTAATTTTGCTCAAATTTTGTATTTTGCCTTGTAAAATTACATTTTTTGAAATGTTTAAGAAAATTGTATACCCTGAAATTCAAAATTTTTTGACCATTATTAAATAAAATAATATTTTTTAAAATATATATTTTGCAGGGATTTAGTCTTTAAATAAACAAAATTTATAATTGCTTGCAAAAATTTTTCAGTTTGGATAAAAAGTTCTCGAGATATAGCAAAATAGGCAAAAATTAACATTAGGGAGTCCAAACTTTGGAGCTCTCACCTGACCAAACTATTGGGAACGCAGTTCCCAGATTGCAATTACTCTTTATATTTTGGGGGTCAGAAATCAGAGTTCATGGAAAGCAAAAAAGCATGTTAATTCAGAGAAAGTACTTTTTTGTGTCAGATTTTTCTTACAAATTAATTAACATAATTGAGGTCTCTCCCTTAAACCATTACGATTGAGAACTTGAAGATCTGCTCATTAAATCAAAAGTTATTCAGGATAATTCTTGTTTTTTATTTATTTTTTGTGCACTGTACATATTAAGAAAGATTACTTTCACTAGAAAGATTATTTTGGTGGAAACAAACCAAACAGATGAAAATTCCCCCAAAATATCTCCTTATTTTCGCCAATGAAGATGAAGAGTGAGTAAAGAAATTTAATCCGTAGGTGGATTAATTTTCTGAAGAGTTTATATTTATGAGTTTTAATCAATTCATTGTGTAACTCAGTTTTTTGCTTGTAGGAATTGGTTTAGCTTTGGCAGCTGCAGTTAAGGGATATAAATGTACTATAGTAATGCCCGAAAAGATGAGCAATGAAAAAGTGTCTGTTTTGCGAGCTCTTGGAGCAGAAATCATTCGAACACCCACCAATGCACGATATGATGCTCCAGAATCTCATATCAGTGTTGCACAAAAAGTCAACACTCAAATTGCAAATAGCATCATTTTGGATCAGGCAAGAAACTTTTAATTAAACTTCTATTCCATTTATAATTAATTGTAGAGATTTCTGTTTTGTTTCTTTTGTAAATTTATTCTATCCATGATTTATCCATAATATTTAAAATTGCAATTTTTAGTTATAGTTTTTACAAAGAATGAGTATAAAGATTTGATTTTTGTATAAAAACCATTTTAATGATGCCTTATACTTAAAAGTTTTTTTTTTTCCTTCTCCATTCAGTATGGTGGTGATTATTTGTGTTTAAATAAAAAACTTTTAAAGTGCATTCTCTTTCATTTTTATTCATATTTGTTAGATGTCTGATGATGTGTATTCTGTTGTTTATTATTATTAATTGTTTTTGTAACATTTTAATTCTGCAGTTTGATTTCTGTTATGACATTTACAGGAAATAGCAATATAAATTTTATTTAAATAATAAAATTTGTTAAATAATTTTCAGTGATTTTGTCTTGCTTTGAATATAAAGTATGTGTTCTTTCTCAAATATTTTTAAATTTACATAAATTAATGATAATGTCAGCAACTAAACTTATAAATATATATTTTAGTTTTATATTACAGAAAACGTATTTTGCAGAAAATTATAATTCAGAATTATTGAATAATTAATTGCAAAGTATATTTAGAGAAAGGTAGTTAAATTTTTATTCTTCTCTTTCAAACCTTTTTTGGAACTGATCTGTTATGCATCTTCACCCATTTTTTGTCCCTTTGCTAACAACTTTTGGCACAATTTCATTAGAAGCACTTTACCTTGCCATCGCGAGATCAAATATTATAACTCGATTAAATTAAAATTTTGTCAATAAAAAGACATTATTTAACACCAAATTACAGTTTATAAATCAAAAATTCTGCTGATATATATCATATCCCCAAAAATATAAATATATAAAAACTCACCTGAAAGCTTAAGAGTTTCCATTTTCTTCTTAAAACCAAGATTTTCTTTAAAAAATTTCCAATTGACAACATCATCATTCATAGTGTCAAACCAAAAATGTTAAATATCAAAAACACACACACATTTTAAAAAATAAATAAATAAATAAGTAAATAAAAAACTCACAATTAAACAACATAAAAAATACAAATAATCTCAGATAAAAAGTTCATGTGGCCAAATTCTAGAAGCTTGGAAAATCTTAAATTATTTATAAATCGTTTCAAATTTTCTTTTCAAAAGAGATTAAAAACAAAACTTTTCTATTTGGTCAAAAATCAGCTTAAAAAAACGTCTATTGCCTAGAAACTTCAATATTTTTCTACTAACTATTAATAAATAAACTTCTCCAAACAATCACAAAACATTATTTCATTCTTTGTTATTTGTCTGAACTTGGTTTTTTGGGACTATTGCCACATTTATATAGCTTCCTATCCCCTCAATTTATGATCCAATCTTATAACATAGTTAATTTATAATAACTTAGTTAAATCACATATTAATGCAATGAAACAATTAGTGTTTGTAAAATAATTAGTAGTTTTAATATGTTTCACGTTTATCATTATTATATTTGATATCTTTATAGTATCGGAATCCTGGTAACCCTCTTGCACATTATGATGATACTGCTGAAGAAATACTTTATCAGTGTGATAATCGTATTGATATGCTGGTCGTTGGAGCTGGAACTGGTGGCACCATTACTGGAATTGGCCGGAAAATAAAAGAAAAATGTCCTAGTTGCAAGGTTATCTACCTATTTATTTGCTATATATAAATTTCCTGCAATGCTTCTTCCACTGGTAGTTAAGAAAATGGGCAAAATTGAGAGAATGTTTCTTTAACTAATAACAGCTTTATCTAATAACATGGAAAAACCGGTTTTGCTATACGTAGAAGACTGTAAATTAAAATAGGACTTTTTATATGCAGAATTGTCAGTGGGTTAATAATCTGAATAACATGAACAACCCAAATTTCTGAGTATCATTTGAAAAATGCATTATTATGGTATTAGAGGGTGTAATCTTTTTTTAAAAATATATGTTATTAAGAATAAAAAAGAAGACAGGCAATAAGACAATGTCAATGAAAATAGAAAATACATTAAGAAAAATATGAAATATTACAGTAAATTGTAAGTTGAGAGATTTTTTGTACACTAATTCAAATAAGGTATTTCTTATTTCTTATTTTTTTAAAAATATAATGCATATTGACTTACTCTTTCTAAAATGTTTCAATCTTAACAGTAGTTTTTATTTATCTATACTAATTAACATTAATAGAACTATTTAGTTTTTTAAAAAAAGTGTGAGATATAAATATATGATTAAAGTGTAGGTTATTTACATTTTCTGTATTCTTGTCATAAATAAAATAATCTTTGCTATCTAATGTAAGTCATGCCCTTTTTTTTGTTTCAGCATTTAGCCTCACTTAATAATTCTATTGAAATCAGTACCTTTACTGGTCAACTCAAACTCTATAGGTACTCTTTAAAGATTTTTAGTAATGCAGTACCTTTTTAAAAAAAAAAAAAAAAAAATGCTTCTATAACAAAGCTATGCTATTAACCCTTTAAAAATTCTGTACTATTCTCTGCCTAGGTCCCTGAAAAAATCACGAAATTTTTATTGCTGCCAGTAATGCTTTATTATGACAAAAACTGTTTGTATTGGTGAAATAGTCACCATGTATACTAATATTTAATTTTAATAGTAATTTATTATTAAGTCAGAATCATATAGGTAGATCTTTTTTAACAAGATCAAATTTTTCTTTTATGACCACATTTCTAAATAGAAATAAGAACAAACAATCAAACAGAAAGTCTTACAAATGAATGCATGTTGATTGTGCTAAGAGAGGAATTTCTCTGATCCATATTATAATCAAAGGTCTCATTCATAAATACTAATCTTAAGACATAAATTAATTCGCATTTTATATTTATTTCCAAAGTGTTCAGTACAAAATTTAAATAAAAAATCCCAGTTGGTTCAGTTTCAGATTTTTGCAATTTTATTTATTTAATAAAACTGAATTTTAAAACCGGTAAATAAATTTTTCTTTTATTGTTTCCATTACAAATTTTCAAAGGTTTTAATGATAGGAAGGCAGAAAATAGTCAGTTTTTCCGTAAAAGGAGCTTGGAAGTGAAAAGTGCAAAATATAACGTAAATAGATACAACATATAAATCCCTTGGTATTTCAAATGCATGTTAATGATTCTTAATGAATGCTTTGTTATTAAACATATTTGCTACCTGTAAAAGTCAAATTCCAAAATAGACAAAAAAATTTAAAAAATTACTAATTTGTCACCAAACTTGGAAAAGTCAAGAAGGCTAATGCCATAAGTGCAATTTTGTTTGTTGCACCCTATTTGTTTTGCCCTTAGAATCACCAATACATACTGGAATATTGGGTAGAAATTATCTTAAGCAATATATATGAAAAACTAGAAAAATCTGACAATTTTATTTTCCTGTACAAATAGTGATTTAAGGAAACAGTTACTAAAAGAAGGGGACTATTTAGTATTTATTCTATGATATTACTCTTTTATTTATTTGAAATATATTAATTAATCAAAAAAATTATATTTCTTATAATTTATGTTTTTACAGTCATTATAATGCTTTTATTTAATACTATATAATTTTAGATTGTCGGAGTTGATCCGTATGGATCCATATTAGCTGAGCCAGAATCCTTAAATGTATCTGATCAAACATCATATCAAGTTGAAGGCATTGGATATGACTTTATTCCTACGGTTCTGGATCGTTCTGTAAGAATATGTATTTATTTTTCTTACATTTAGAAGGAACAATTAAGATTTTATTTTTTCAGCTTTTTTTAAACATTTTTTGGAAGACTAGCTCTCTGAAAAAGTATTTGTTTTTAATAGAACTTGTTAGATATCATTATCTGTTTCAGGAATGTTTTAGGAAGAATTAATTAATTTATTTTAGTTTAAAAATTTTAGCTTTTATAAGTCTAACACTTTTTATTAAAAAATTAATGTGTATTAAATTAATAAAATATAAAACTTATTGTATTTAAAAAAAAAAACAATGCATTCGTTGAATTGACATTTTATGTTCCAAAACTTTGATTTGCTTATTGCCATTTTGATTTTTTAATTATTTAACAAAAACATTAATAATTTAAAGTATTGTATTTATAATAGAAATCATGGCATTTTTATTTGTTGGATTGAACAAATTATTTGTTTTAAAACTATCTTCAATAGTGCCACTACCCCACCCCCTTAGTTCCACTAGTCTCCTCTGGGTAGTTAAGATTTACTAGCAAGATTTGTGTAATAGAGAGTTCAAATCACATTCTGCATAATCTTTTCTAAGCATTTAGGCTAAAAAATAATTGTTTCATACTATCGAGGAAACTTAATAATAATTATAAATATTAGTAATTAATGGAGAAATAGCAATAAGTTCAAAATTGATATCAGTAGTCAAAATCTCTCACTTTTTATAGATATAATTTAATAATTTTCAAACTCTTTCTGTTCTTTAAAGAGAAGAATGCTTTGATAAATTTTAATGAACAGCTTTGCTTTTAATTAAAAGAAATTAAAAAGAAAAATAAGATACATGAGTATTTCGCTTTTTAAAGTGATTTTGTTTATGCCTTCTTTTCTTACTATTAGGTAGTTGACAAATGGATCAAATCAGAGGATAAAGATTCTTTTCATATGTCAAGATTGCTGATTAAGAAAGAAGGACTGTTATGTGGTAAACAATGATAATTTCAATGCCTATTTATGCTTGCTATGCCTATTTACTGTTATTGTGCTTGCTTTTATTAGTAAATATTGATTTTTGTCATAAATACTTGTTTAGGTAAATTCTTTCTCAGCACTGATGTTATGTTTGGTGTGTGTTTGAGTTTTTTAAGAGTAACTGTGCTATAAGTTTGATATATAATAGTTGTATTATTTAAATTTAATTTGTTTATGATATTAATCCTGTTAAACTTGTTATAGTTGTAAATTGTGTAAAAAAAAAAAGATGCTTTTTTGCAGGTGGTAGTAGTGGAAGTGCAGTGAGTGCAGCTGTTAAAGTTGCACAGGAATTAAAAGAAGGCCAAAGATGTGTAGTTATTTTGCCAGATGGAGTTCGAAATTACATGACTAAGTTTCTCTCTGATAGCTGGATGACAGAACAAGAATTCATTAATATTGATTTGGAGATGAGTGCTAAACATTGGTAAGCTAATTTGAAAAAGCAATTACCGTATTATAATGCATGCTTTGTTCTGAGAAACTTTGTATTTTTGAAGTAATAATGAATGATTGATGAAATATTGAGCAAAATATTCTTTTTTATTTTTGCTATATTATTCTTTTTATTTGACAATGATGTTAAAGTATATGAAAACTAAACTGATATTGCACTTCGGTATTTAATTGTACAGTTTAAAAGTATATTTAAAAAAAAATTGTTAATGAAATCACAAAGCAATATGAAATGAAGGTATGAGAAAAAATATTTGCTACTGTTATTGTGTAAAAAGAAATTATTGGTATAGATACATTACAAATTTTGACCAAAAAGTATGTTTTCTTTTTAAAAATTTATTTATTTCTTAAAGTTGTGAACTAAAAGTCTTTTAGCTGCTTAAGAGGCTCAAGTTTATTTTATATCTCTTGTATGCATGTAAGATGGGATTTTAAGATGAATGCATTGTGGATTTCAACTCATATTTAAGAATGGATCTATGAATGAAACTAACTTTAGGGATAAATTTTGAATTTGTTTTTTAGTTAGACATTAATTCGTCTATATTCAGAGTATCATAATTAAAAAGAAAAACAGCATAATTTAATGAGGTATATTTTCTTCCTTCGTTAACCTTGATTATACATTATTAAGTAATTTAATGAAAGTTTACCTAGTGTTATAGTTTCTATAAAACTATAGATAAACACTGAATATTTGTTTCTTTTATTAGTTTACCTCTTTCTTTGATCTAAAATTATTTTAGCATCAATGTTACACTATTCTTTTTTAATTAATATTTAAATTTATTTTACAAGCTCTGTTGAATAAGGAAAAAAAAAAAACATATTGAGAATTAAAAACAAATTTATTAGTAATTATTACTGTAATTTTTTTTTTAATATTCAGATTAATGTTTTTGCAGTTTTTAAAAAAAATCATTATGAAAATTAAATGAGCTATAATGGTAAATTAGAGAAAGCACTGAGTCTTGAAAAACCATTATCTATTCCCAGTTGCTTGAAGCCCACCCAGCTTCAGAACAGTGAGTGTCTATTTATGTGCAATGTAAACACTGTCAACACGTAATGCTGATTGTATTGGCACTGTTATATCAGTGGTCTGAAAGTTTAATAAACTATAATAAATAAAATAATTTTTCAGAAAGTTAGATAAAATACAAAATTTCATTTATAAGTTTAATATTTTTTTTCATGTTTTTAAAGTTATATTTTAAAAATTAGTACTAAGTTTTTTCCACATTTTTTTGAAAGAGCATTTTGCAAATTTTTCTTATCTTGTTGTTGTAAATAGCTTGTGTATTTTTTTTATGATTTCAATCAGTTTTGTTGGGCTAGCAAATTCATTTATTTTATAGTGCTAAATTTTGGTAAGTATGCAATTCAGTTTTTATTTTCTTAAAGTTTTATAACTGTAAATGTATTCTCATCATTTATGATAACAATATTTTGCTAAATACTCATATTTGTTTTTTTTTATTACAGTCTACTCTCGATATTACAAACATAGTTGTTCAAAGGAAAACAGATATTGTAATGTGAGGTTATGTTGCATCGTAAGTGCACAAAAATAACATAAATAAAAAATATTTTCTGATGGCTAATTTCTAGGCTTATTTCAACAAAACAATGCTGAACTTACTTACGAATTAGGGAACTAAAAAATAAATAACAATACTGCTACTTGTTTTTTTTTATTTATTTATTTTTAAATTTTATTGTGTCATTAAAAATACTTATTAAAATAATGCATGGTATGTAAAAAAGACATTAAAAATAGCATTCTGCTTCAGGCAGCCATTTTCTTTAAGTAACGTATGTGCAATTAAATGTAAAGAAAGCATGTTTCTTAAACTGGAAAATAAACCACTGAAGTGAACTTACATTTCACAGAAAGAGAGGGTAAAATTTTCACACAAAAAAAGTATAATTTATTGTAAGTATTGTAATCTTTGTTAAGAAATTTAAAAAGCCTTTTAACCAAATGGAGGCATACTGGATGTTAGGGAGATTTTCACCCAAATGAGCCACATGCAATTTTAATTGTCTATGTGAAGTAATTCTTATTTCACTAACTTTTTAACCATTGATCTCGACCACTTAGGGTAAGAATCTTAGGAAGATGTTGTAGAGCGAGAGTATCGTTTCAACGCAAATTCAGTTTCACCTCCATAACTAATTTAAAATTTAGATTATAGAAGAAGTAAGTTTAGGCAAACATAGAGGAAGCTATGAAGTTTTAAATACTGAAAAGAAAATTTCAAAATATTAAAATGAAAACAAATTATCAGGGGATAAATAGGGAACTTCTTTTTCTATAATTTGTTTGCATTTATATATTTTTAAATTTTTTTTCCTTTCAGAAATTGAATCTTCATGGCTCACTCTAAGTTTTCCTGAACTCACTTTTTCTATTATCTAAATTATAAATTCGTTATGGTGGTGAAATTAAATTTGAGTTGAAAAGTTTCTCCTGCAGTTTAGCATCCTCGTAAATGTTGTATCATTCATTCTTCCTCCTTTTAAACGAAATTCAAAATATTTCACATTTAATATAAAACATATAATATTAAGAATATTGTTTGAAAGCGCAAAAATATTTGACATATTTTTTATTTTAAAGTGGTTTTCTTTGAAATAGTAAATTAAATTTATTTTACTTAACTGTATAAAAAAAAAACAATTTTGTGTAGAGATTTTAATGAGCATTAAAATAAAACACCATCTATTGTATAGCAGATAGGACTTAATTTATTTGCTATTATGAGGGAAGGATTGTGATCTTAAGGGGTCGTACTTTACAGATAGGACTTAATTTATTTGCTATTATGAGGGAAGGATTGTGATCTTAAGGGGTCGTACTTTATGGAGTAGACTGTTTAACAGGGTTTTGAATGTAAAAATCTTTGCCATGTCTTTTTCTTTAAGTGTTTTGTGGTCTCATACCATATTTCTGGGGGGGGGGGATGTTTAAACTCATTTGTGTTCTATGGAAACAATATTTCCATTCATTGTCATTATTCTGGAAAATTTTATGAATCAAAATTTTCTTGCTTGTTTTGAATGGAAATTGAGATAGCTTTTAGAATGGTGGTATTTATACTCTTAGAGAATTAGTGCCAATTTATAAAGTAAGAGTAGAGTAAACTGACTGAAGCGAGTAAAACATTTCTCCTGAAGTTTTCTCCTAAATTTTCTTCCTGTTCCATTAGGTTTAAACTCATTTGTGTTCTATGGAAACAATATTTCCATTCATTGTCATTATTCTGGAAAATTTTATGAATCAAAATTTTCTTGCTTGTTTTGAATGGAAATTGAGATAGCTTTTAGAATGGTGGTATTTATACTCTTAGAGAATTAGTGCCAATTTATAAAGTAAGAGTAGAGTAAACTGACTGAAGCGAGTAAAACATTTCTCCTGAAGTTTTCTCCTAAATTTTCTTCCTGTTCCATTAGGTAAATTAAAATTAATTTATCAAGCTATTTAATTTTTTTAGAATAAATTATCTATGAATTGAACAAATAATGAGTTTCTCAATAAATTTTGAGAAAAGTGGCTTGAAAAGTATTTTCTTTTTATTGCAAATGCTGTGTTTTCTAAAATAGAATTTCAAGAAACTGATAGAACAAAATCTATTTTTTTAACAATAGATAGCTTATATAAAAATGCCAAACATATAAATATTTCAATTAAGAATTTTATTTTGCTTTTGTTGATTTTTTTATTGCATAACAGTATGCTAAAGCCAATGTGATTGTTTTTTCTTAGCCAAACTAAAATCCTTTAAGTTGTATCTTAGTTAAACCCTCTTTGTCTTAGACAGCTTCTCCCCCCAATTGTATAGATTTGGTTGGTGCAAATATATATTTGTATATTTTAAAGTATTTTAAAAACTTTTTTTTTCTAAGTTCGTTAGTGATTAGAAATTTAATTCATTCACTCAAAATGCAGAATAACTCAGACTTAACAGAAATGTCATTTTTTAATTTAATATTATTTATTTTGCTTTTGTTAAAAATGCTTAAGTTTATTAGTTTAGAAATATATTTTTGACAAAGTATGCTTTTTATTTTTACATATTTGACTTTTTTCATAACTGAAAAAATTAAGTCCAAGCATGTGCTATGCATTGTCTTTATTCATTGATTATTATTCAATTGACTTTATTTTTTATGCTTTTTTTATTCATTGTTTAGTGGTAATATTAAAAAGATTCTTGCTTCAATATGTTTGTATAAAAAAAACTTTCTTAATTAATGGACATTTTGTCAAATTTTTAAGTAAATGTAATAAAAAATTGCAGTTATGGAGTCTGTAATTTGTCTGCAAAAAGTTGCCAAATACGATTTAATAATTTAAAATATAGTCAAAATTTATGTAGAATTTAATATTGTGAAAATAAATATATATCTTATTGTTTAGTTCATTATTACTTAATTTAATCAGATAAGTCATTTATGTGACAATTTCTGGTATTCTTAATTAATAATTTTCCTGCTTCTCATAAGAAGTGCTCTCCACTGATTAATGCTAATAAAAATAGGAATGTGGAAATAGAAAACAACTTTCTTTTAATGAGTTTGAAAAATCAATTTAATTTAAAATGTTTTTAGTTTATTAAATATTTTGTTTCTTAAAACAGCCTTTTTTTATGGAGTCAGAATTTACCTAAATATTTTGAATTTTTTTTCTGCCTTTTTCAGAAATTTAGGTTCCCTGAGTAAAATTGAAATAAGTTTATTTTTTCCTTTTGCAATAGTGTGTATGTACATAATGAATTAGTAATACTATTAATGTGTTTTATCAACTTAATGGCTCCTTTTTATGTTTAATTAAATATCAATACAAAGTAATTATTAAATTGTACCAAATGTAGTTGTTAGATAATTTTTTTTTTTTTTACTCTTCAAGGATTTGTTTTCAAATTAAAATTTTAGTATAAGATTAAAAATGAAGTTCTGGAGGGGTATTATTTTTTAACTAAATGTAAATAATGCAGTTGCTTGATGAATTATTTAAGAAAAATATATTTTCTTAAAATTTCATTGGATGAAAATTGATCTTTATTTGTTTGTAAATACATTACTAATTTTGGGTTACTTTTTAGGTGGTGGGATACTAGAGTGAGCAGCCTAAATCTTGCAGAACCTTTAACAATTCTACCACATATGTCTTGCCAAGATGCCATTGAATTAATGAATAAGGAGGGTTATGATCAATTACCTGTTGTTGATGATACTGGGTAGGACTTATGTACAAATAAATATACTATTAAAATTTGATCAACAATTATTAAAATAATTTTAAATTGCGTCATATTTTTAGAGAGATCAAAGGTATGGTTACTTTAGGAAATCTGATGGCTAAAATTGTTGCTGGAAAAGTATTATCAAGTGCTTTAGTTTCCGAAGTGCTATATACCACTTTCAACAAGGTAAGGTTTAAAAGTATATTAAGATATTGGGCAAAATTTAAAGTAATATTTATCATTACATCAATTTACTATATCAGGTGAAATTATAGTGAACGTGTTGCTAAAAACACATCATATATTTATGTTAGGGAAGACTAAAAAATGAAATAGATACATTTACCTCTTTTCCTTTTATTTTGAACTTGTTGAATTTGGTTTTGAGTAGACTGCTTTTGTCTATAAATTGTAGAAGTTATTGCAAGATGCCAAAAAAGTAAATAAATAAATAAAAAATTTAAAGTGCAATTGCTTTTGACCTTATTGATAATAGTGAATTTTGATTTCAAACAAGACAAACAACAACCAAATTCGCATTTTATTGAAGTATTGAGCAGGTTTTTTAAGAATATATAAATCTGTCTTCTGTTAGGAGGAAGGTAATGTGTCAGATGGAGGCCCATCTATTGTCTTTATGAATATAAAACTTTTAGATTGTAAAAATGAAATGATGTTCATTTTTCGCTTTTATGTAGTGATTTCTGAAATAAGAATGTGTCTCATTTTGCTAATTTTTTTTTACTTATAATATCCTATAAAAACTTTATGTATTTTTCTCAAAGGAAATTTATCTCAATAACACAAAGCTAGTAATTTTAAACTAGTTATAAACAACCAATTTTTGTATCTTAAATATTATTAATTATTATAAATATTAAAATTACTTTAAATTATTATTATAAATATTAAACTTACTTAGAAGGTGACATGGAGACTTGTAATAGCAGCAGGCTTCTCATATTGTGCCAGATGTATGTACTTTTTACATAAAGCCTTTAGTGTTTTTAATACTTTTGTTGACAATTCCCAGGAAGTATGAAGAAATTCTTCCTTACAATTTGTGTCAATAAAACAGATAAAGTGGATCAAATGGCAAAAGACAATCATGTTAAAAAAAAACATACATATTATCATCCAACTGTTTTTGCAGAAAATTTATTTTCTCCTAACAATAATATAATAAGTATGAAATAAACTTGTAAAATTTAAAAACTAAAATTGGTGCTAAAATAAGATAATTTAATTTTATTTTTATAAATTGCCACTCTTTAATCATAGATATATTATAATCACCTGCATTTGGCTGGCAAAAATGTGTTAACAACATGAAATAATTGTCCGTTTCTTGTTTAGAAATGCATGTGTTAGATTTGTAATATTCAAGTTGATATTGATCAAAAATTATATTACTCAAAACTCTCCATTCTTAAGTTTCCCTTTTAAACTGTGTTATTTTAAATTTGCTAAATTTGATTTTTACAAAAATTATATATATATGTATATATATTAAAATAAAAGTAATATCCTATTTAATTGAAACTTTTTTATTCATTGTTTTGTATTCTTAATGTTTTGTTATTGCTTTTTTTTTAAATTTTATTCTGTTACAACAGAATGGTAAAAAAACAATAAAATTTAGCAAAATTTTGTTTTGTTTTAACAAAAAATTATAAACAATAAATGTTTTTTTTATACTTATATCAACTTTTTATTTTTCTTACATTAAAAAATAAGAGTAAATGTCTGCAACAAAGTGTAGGTATATTTTTTCTCTTTGTGTTTAAAAAATGTTTGCCTTCCTGTATGGCTGGGTGGGAGTATAAGGGTTAAAATATTCAAACTGTGATGGATTACAATGGTGGATGTAACAACTAATAAATCATTCAACTTGTTGTTTCATAAAAAAACTGAAGTTTTCACTTGTATAAAACTTTGCTGACAGATATTTACAGCGCTCTTAACGATTAATCTACTGTTTCCTTTTTACAAAAACGATTCTCCTTTAACATTGTTTTTCTCTGATATTTTCTGTAATACAGAGTTGTTGAGTGATTGTGAGATTCTGTAAAGCATTTGTTTTCATATAATTAAAGTCTTCATTCATATATTTTTTTATAGATCACTCTTGATACAACTCTGGGTCGCTTATCTAGGATATTAGAGTCAGGACATTTTGCTCTTATTGTTCACAATCAGAGACAATGTGAGTCATATGTAAATCCATTTTATAATCAAATTTCTTTTTCTTTTATAACTATTTATTTTTAAACCTTATACTGTCTTCATCTATAAATATTTTTCTCCTAATTTGTTGGGTTGCCAACCACAGTAGAGCCCTGATTATGTGCGGAATTGGTTAGCGAAAATCCTAAATAATTATAAACAATTAAGAAAGGAATTCAAAAAATGATTTTAAAATGTATTCATACATCTGTGTGCATTTTGTACATTAAAATTGTCCTTGTTCCTCTGAATATTGAAGTAATCTGCCTATGTGCTGCAGAAAGATTATATGTAATAAATGTTAGATCTTTTTGCATTAATGTTTGCTTGCAGGTAAACTGCACAACCAATAATCCACTCACTAATTATTGTTCTACTGTTTCATGATTCATTCGTAATTATTACGACTTGGTAGTCAATGCTAGTCTTTTTGTTGAGTAAAAAAAAATTACAATTTTTGAGAATTTCTATAATAATCTGTTTAAAAAAAATTTTTCTCTCTCAAATTTTGAGAGTTAAAAGTTTTGTTGTTTGCAACTAATCTACGATAAATTTTTTTTTTCTATTTCTTAAACAATTCTAAAAAATAAATGAAAAGCAAATACAATTTGATAGAAACAAGAAATTAAAAAAAATAAAAAAAATATTAAAGATATCTCATCCTTTCCCTTTCCAATTGTAAAACATAGTCTCCTTGTAAAGAAGTAAAATGACATAATCTAAAATTGGAACAGGATTTTTTGGGCAAAAATTTTTAGTCGTTCAAATACAGGGTGCTAACTCAACCCAAAACTCGAACACTTATTCCAAGTAATCTATTTGAGTTTTATCATTTTATAATGAGATAAAAAGTTCCAGTGTTGTATAGTTATTAATTTTGTACATTTATCTCAATGTTACTTTAAAAAAAATTTTCATTATCAATTCACGTATAGTAAATTCATTTTATTAATATTATATTATACCTATATAGAATTAAGTAGTTTATATACCTTAAAATTACACTAATTTGAATTCTGTAAATGCTAACTGTAGATATTTCTATGTTTTTCTTATTACTGATATCTGGTTTTGAAAGTTTGCACCTTTGAATTGTTATTTGATTGTAATAATTGATTTAGTGATTTCTCTTTATTATTATTTAGGTGGAGACAAAGAAAAAATTGAAACAAAACAGATTGTTATTGGTGTTGTGACTCGGATAGATCTCATCAATTTTATTACAAATGAGGGAGAAAGTCGATCTAAGTCCCATTCATCATCATCAGCTACTCCATCACTTGAAAGTGATGAATAAAATTAATCATTCATTCAATGATTTAACATTTTGCACATTTGTTTGAAGTTGGAGGATGAAATTATTTATCCATGTTTTGATATTGTAAGCCAATTTGCACTATTAAAAATGTAAGTTTCTTTAAAATGTATTCAGAATTAGTTTGGCCCAATCAATTTTCTATCTATTATTTTTTTTCAACTTATTAAATAGCTTTTTCAATCAATTAAGTTTTTTAATTAAAATTATTTTTTCTTCTCCAAAAAAAAAAAAATATTAGTACATTTTTAATGCAGTTTCTATTTCAAATTTTTTAGTTTTGTATTACAATCAAGTAATTAACTCTTTTATTGTGTTTTGGATTCTTACTAAAAGATAATTTCTTTGGATGATATTAATCCTTTAAATGATAGATGATATTAGTCTTGAGCCCTGTAGTAGGATCAATTAGATGCCATGGGTAAAAGGAGTGATAATTGTATTTATCAAAGTAAATCAGTGTCATTTTTTCGCTTTTTATGTTTAAAAAAAATGTACAACATTTTCTTTGTAAGGTTTTCTAGCAACAAACGTATGGAATTTTATTTTTTTCTTAACATCTTTGAAAGTGTATTTTTGTTGAATATATTCCTCTGTTTTTTCTATTATTTTAGAAATAAGTGTTTGTGCTCCAATCCTCTTATCATTTAATGATCAAGTGATGTAAAGAAAAATAAGTTTTATGTTCCATTGTTAAATTTTTCATATATTTTATTAGTAATTTGCATTGTGAATTATGTTTATATGATCAGTTTGTTCCCAACAATCAGGGTATTAAAATTGTATGAAAAAAGGCTTTAATTCTATGCTATTTTTAGTTGTCTTTTATTTGTATTCTAAATTTACGTTTTTGTATATTACGCTTTTTGAAATTAGTTGCGTTTAATTTCACTCATTGATATGAATAAAATGAATCAAATTTATGCCACACAAATTGAGAGTTAAGTGTTGAAGTTTTAAAGTTTCTAAGTTTAGTTTTTAATGGAATAAATATTTTTCAAAAAAAAATTGTAAAGATATCCCACCTTGTAATTTATTTTGTGTTGGTGAATGTTTTAAAAAATGGGAAAAATTGTTCTGCCATCAAAAATGTTTGTTAAAAACATGAAAATTTAATTGCTCTAAATATAAAATTCAATATCAACAGTTATTAACTATTACATGTAATTTTAATTCAGGCAAAACTAAATCACTTTTCTTAATTTTATGCTAGAATAGTTTTTATTAACTGTCAAAAAATTTATTTCAGTTTTTAAAATTATGATCATGTGATATTTTATGCTATAAAATTTATATTTCTTGTTAGCAGGAAAACAATTGTTATGGTTTTATGTGTTTCAATCTTAGTGATGGTCAAGTACAGTTCTTAAAAGAAACTCTTTTTAGAAGCTGGTAATGATTAATCCCTATTGATTAATTTTACCTTCTTAATACATATCTGTCTGCATAATGGAAATTCGATATTTTATTGTCAATCACCTGTTACCAAAATGAGGAAAATTTCTTATTTGGCAAATGCAGAGATGCTGTAGATAGTTAATTATCAAAAAAATTTTCAATTATGGTGCAAACAGTGCTAGATTATATGTGTTAAAAATAGTTAGCAATAAAGTTGAAAATATACATCTTAGTTTCATGATTAGAAATTTTTATTGAATTATCTCAACTTAACTAAAAATGTTGATATTAAATGTAATTTTTAAACTTATTTTTCAAGCTTTATCTTTTAATCATAATAATTCTACAATCAAAAATCAGTATATCTATTAAATATTTTAAATTGTTACAAATTTAAAATTATTTAAGTAAGTTTTAAAAGGATAAGAAACATTAGTTCATTTCATTGTCCTAAAAGGTTTAAAAATTTTGTTTGAATGAAATTACAGTTAATAGACATATTGCTAACAATTGTAAATGGGAACAACTTATACTTTATGGTGTGTACATACTTTTTTTGAATCTATAAATTATTTTTGCAAATTATACAACTTACTTTTTGTAGTTTATCTTTTTCTGTTAAACTTTCAAAGATGCTAATATTTTTTTATTAAAATTATTAATAACATTAATGAAATTCAGAATGTTAAATTTAATTTGATCAAACAATGTAGAAATGTACATTTGAACAAATATATTGCAGATGATCAATTTTGTTATCTTTCTTTTAAAGAAAGTGTTTTGCTATCTAATGCTTGAAACTATAAAATATTAAGGATGTTTTCATAAAAAAATGTGATATGGTAATTTTTTTGAATGTTGGACTGATGAAAATAAAGTTTTTTCCTCAAACTTTACCTTTATTGAACTTAGTTTTTATTGTATTTTAGAACCCCCAATTTATTAAGCGAAATGGATTTTTCTCTATCAGCAAGCACAAGATATATCTACATATTGGAAGAACTGAAAAATGGACTGAGACAAAAAATTTTTGTTTTTGTAATTTACTAGAATTTGATTTTCAGTATAAGTATTGTTCATACCTACCAGCAAGCATATATAATATTTGAATATTATATTTTTTAATTTTTACTGCAATCGTAATGTAGTCGAGCAAAAATTAAGTTAAGCATTGAATTTTCAAATTCAATGAAATTATCAAGTAGAGGATAATATTTTGTATCTATTTATTTTTTTAAACAAATAGTGAACTATGTTATGACATTTAGGAACATGAAAAAAGTTTATCTTGACTCTTCAGAAGTTTTTATTTTTATTTTGCTACGTTATGTAGTAGGTAATTTTATATATTTTTAAGCATTTTGTGTTTCACTGAAAATATAATTAAAAGTAAAAATAAAGTGTTTATGAATATGCATGCAGCTAAGCATTTGTAGATAGAAGAAAATACTTAGTGAGAAAAAGCTTCCAAATTCATCTATATTTTAATATAGCATGTTCTGCCCCAAATAATGCAATATTATTGAAGAGACTAGGTAATAAACTTTTTCTTTAGAAAAGATTTGTTTGTTTTAAATATTTTTTTATTTCTACTTTTTCTTCGATTTTATATAAGGTTAAATACTTTTTTTAAGCATACTATCAAATAAATACAATTGGCAAAACAGAGTTTTTTTATTTTACTTTTTATTCTGCATTACATACACAAATTTTGTAAGTAATTATCTTTCAACTATCAAACATTCAAAGCAATTCAACAAAACATTATAATTATAAGCAATGAAAGAACATTTAACAATAAAAAAAAAAAACATAATAAAAACATTTTCGTAACATAATTCATTCATTTTCGAAAAAAAAATATAAACATTTGGACTAGATTTTTTGTATGCAATGCTAAAAATAAACTTCATTTAATATTGTACAGCAATTTAATATTTAAAGAAGTAGCAATACTTCAATATAGTTGATTGGCTTAATGTTAGATTTCTTTTAAAGTTCAGTACATTACATTACATTTAGACTACTCTTTAAAATTTTAGAGTACATTAAAAATACAATATGAACATTAGTGTATTATTTGCATGTAATTTTTACTTTAATTTAAATATTTAAAGTTTCAACAGTTTTAATGTAGTAGTGAAATAAGTTTTCATTCATAAGTATTTTGTTTCATGATTAAAGTCTGATTTTAATACATGATTTACGTATCAAGTTCCAAATCAAAACTGGTAAAATATTTTAAATGTGTTGTTTTAACAAAGTGGTTTTGAATTTATCACAACAAAGAAAAAACTGAAAAAAATATTAACAATTTTTTTTATAAAATGTGTCTCATTATAATTTATATATGTATATATACATTTAAACAACTTGAAAAAAAAAGACTTAACATACATTGATATCTCTAAGTATAACATTTTGAGGTTTTAGATATGTTTTTCACGAATGAGTTCATAAGTAAAATATTTATTTGAATTGAAATAATTTAATATATGCATTGCTGTCAAAAATATTAAGCTATACGTTTTATTTTTCTTTCTTATACATGAAGTCAATTTTTCTAAAATATTTTACTGTGAAAAGCCTTAAAGTTTTAAGACAATATGTATATTTTAAAATTTCTAAGAATTATGAACGACATGCATAAAGTGACATATTATGAAGATAATTATATTATTTCTTTTAAAAACGATAAGATGAAATTAATACTGTTTTCTGCATTGCAATAACACTGTAACAGAGATCTTATGTGTATTTATATAAAATTGTTTTATGCAAACATTTATAAAAAATGCTTATGTTTTTGACTAATATTTTTAAGTTTTCTTTGAATTGCAAGATTTTCGTATGTTAAGAAGGCAAATATATACATTATCAAGTATAATTGTATTGCTATTAGAGAATACTAACTGACTAATAGAATTATGTACTTGTAAACTAGAAGAAAATGTGTATTCTCAATTTTTAATTACTAAGTCTAACAACGTTTTTGCACAGCAATGCATATTTTACTAGACTAGCTTAATGAATACAGTTAGTGTAACAATAGTTATAATTTTAATTTTTCATGTTTTACAATATTTTTATACTTATCCATTTGGGATTTGCATCTAGAAATTTTTATTAAAAACTGGCATCGAGTAAAAAGCGATATTAAAGAAAATGTATAAAACATAAAAGTTTAATTATTTTTAGAAAAATACTGTCAATATTTCAAACACAGAACTGGTGTAATGCTACCAATCAGTCAAGAAGTTGTATCACACAAATGACGAGATCTCCAACACCATTCAGAAGTTTTTTAGACATGGACTTTTTCTTCCTATCATTTTTTACTGGTTGAATAGAATTGGAAGATGAAACACCCAGTTCTGAGCTATTGCTAACTAGTTCTGAACGAGGAGATGAAATTGGTAGTAGACTGTGACATTTCTCGCGTTTCACAGATATTTTCCAACCACTCCATCGATCTGGCAGTGAACTGTCTGGAACAGGTGTACCATCATTAGTCAGACGGGATAGCAGAATTTCTTTGTCTTCTTTGCTCAGAACACCTTGACTAACAGGGCCACGAAGAAATTCTTCAGAAGTCATCGTAAGATATCGGACTAGAAAGAGGGCTTTTCCAAGTACAGAGCATTTGTTTTCTGCAGTGAGTTCTTTTCTTTGTTTCTTGCACGCTCTGCAAGCCCATCTCATCACTGAATCAAAAACCACAGCTTCAGAGCTCACTTCTAAAGAGTCTCTTTTTATAATTTCAACCATGAGTTCATGCTCTAAAGTTTCAAAGAGTTCGCTTTGGAGGATATCGTCTGCGTGTCTGTCTACAATAAGCAAACACTTGAAAACGAGTTCGTTTCTTTCGTTGTCGTTGTCATGACAGTCATCTTGAGAAGTCTCATCATCTGATTGGTTAGAGGAGAGTAAGGCAGGATGATGAATATTTGGATACAGAAGATGGCTAAGCACAACTAAAACATTAGTGGTGTTAACGTTTTTTGAAACATAATGGAGGCAATGGGAAGTTAATATTGGAAGATGATACACTCGGCATGGATATAGGAGGCGTAGAGTTGTATCCATATTTGATAATGTTACTTGACCAGTATAAATGTACCTAAGCAAAAAAAATAAGGGTTTTAATCGATATTCATAAAATAAAGACTAAAAGATTTTAGGTAATCGTATCATGGGTTGTTGGAAAACAAATAGCTTAATCGAAAATGAGAGTTCAACTAAATCTATTCGATTGAAAACATGAAACATAACTGATTGAATGCGGGAGTTTCATGGTAAAGGAGAATCATCTGGCAAATTTTTATCCGCAATTAAGTGGGAAAATATTTTCTAAACTAGAAACAAAATTAGAGGTGCCTCGAGAAATATTTTATTTCTTCTTTAGATTGAGCTAGTTTTAGTACTAAATAAATTTTCTTTATATAGCTATGCTCATTTAATATTTTAAGGATGAAACAAATTAACTTTCTACTTACACTTTCCTTTTCTAATCTTTTAGAAACATCCTTGAAATATATTTCAGGATATAATGTTTGATACATTCTTACTTTAAATAGTTGAAAAAGAAAAAAGTAAAGTATTTAGTGATGAGACATACTAAAACGAACGTTTTATGAAAAGTGATTATATCAAATTTCAGAAGACTACCATTCGTCATTTCAGTTTCACCAATAGTTATCTAAAAGAGCCCATATTTAAAGATTACTTATTTATCAATTGAAATGTATAGCTGCCATCTTTGATTCTTTATGTACGAGTAAATTTTCTTTCATCCAAAATTTATGAACCTACAGTAAAGTGATAATAAATCTAAGTTACTACTTAACTGAATCGAAGCATGGATTTGACACGTATAAAATAAAACTAATTATGCTTTTCACAAAACTAAAACAATAAAAATATTTTTAATATTGTGAACTTGTTCTGGCATTATACATTAATATTATTTCATATATTTAAATTTAAAACAAAACGATACATATGAATTTCAGCAGTTTCTTTTTTTGAGTTATAACATTTTTACTAAAGTCATTTAGCTTTGCGCCCCTTTTAATATACTAATGTTGAAAATTTTGGCGATGAGAATCGTTTTACAAAGGTTAATTTCAAAAATTGAAAGTATCGATGTAGACGATAAGTTTATAAAATTTCACTTTCTCCAATTCTCCCCCCCCCCCCCCCCCCTAATGAGATTAAAATGAACGAATCTGCGAAATCACTGAACTCACTCACAAAATTATCTGACAAGATGTGGAATGTTTAAATAATACTTCTTTGAACTAGACCGATCCCAAAATATTTTTTTATCAGCTTTTTCCATTAACGAATGAAATCAACTCTTTCTTTTTGTTATTAAACCGTTAAACGAGATTACAATCCCTAAATACGTTAATTTAAAACATATGTGAATACATAATCAAATTTCAAAAATTAAAATTTGGTTATCAGTTTTTAGTGTAAAGGTAAGTAATTTCGATTGAGAAGTTTTTTAAGTTTATAAACGAATTGGTATTCAAGGGAGGGAGTGAGGAAGCTCTCGGCCAAGTGCTCGATCAGAATTTTTTCCCGGTCAAGTTTCCCAAATCCTAGTGTTTTTAATATAATTGTTTTTAAAAGAAAACTCTGTTTACTCTTTTCCATTCATAAAAACTACAATTTTGAAAAAAGTCGCTTCAAAACTTGTACTATCTGTGGAGAAAAAAAAATTTAGTTTAGTGAAAGTAGCTTGCAGTATATTTCATCTTGGGACTCGAAAAACTTGTATCTAGAATTGTTTACAACGTTTATTTCTCCAGAAGAGTGGCTTTTCATTTGATATGTACTTCATATTTTGAGTGAATATCTTGTTTGTAGCTTTCCATGAAACTGTTTTAAAAATATAGCAGTGCATTGTTTTTTCTCTTTGCATATTCACTTTTAAAAATCCCACTTTTTTTTAACAATATGTTAAACATTTGACCTATTTTTGAATAATCGATTTGCTTTTTATTTGATTTTTTAAAAATTATTCTTTTCAAAAGTCTCCCTCGTTTATTGTGTTGTAAAACTAGCGAAAAATTAATTACCTTAAGATTTGTTCAAAGACTTCAGGTTGCAACTTGGGAAGCTTAAGTATGATGGGAGACCTTTGAGCAGGACTTGTGTCTGGGTTATCTGAGCAAGAGGATATGTCTGCAAGTTGAGGTTGTGCAGTTCTCAGGAAAGCAGACAGAGTAGGGCGGCTTTTTGTCAAAATGAAAGAATGGGCTGGGAATCGCCATTCTTCGGGGCCTACGATAAAAGTAATATCACTGTGATCTTCACTATTGTAAAATAAATGTCCAGGACTAGGTGCGGAAGGCTCTGGCCGGGGTGTATATTGAGAGGCATTATCCTGCAATAAAAAACATTGTTTTACAATTTATAGAGGCGTATGTTGTCAGCAGTCAAATAATTGAAACACATTTACACATGAAACATAAAATGCTCTATACTTTTTTAACGTTAATGCTAAATTATGATACTTAAAGTAAATATATTTATATTTGCTTTGCACTTTATATTAGTACTGTTTATACTACAAGTTAAAGTAGTACCAAGTCAAGTCACGAATTTAGGACTAGAAATCTCTTTAGTACAATAAAAATAAGGTTTTAACCCTTTAGAAAAAATAATTTATTTAACCCCTCATAAAAAATAATAGCAAACCGCTAGTGGATGGTAAAAAGTTGCGTTACATCACGCGTCTGGATTTGGTTGGAGGGAAAACTTAAATATTGATATCGAAACAAATGAGGTACAGTTTAAAATAAAGATATATAAGCTGAACCGAATGAAACCAAGTGCGAGAAGTCGAGACTAATAGTTTAAAAATTACAATGATTTTATGAACAAAAAGAACAATGTTTGACTTGTACCTATTTACGCATCTGACAGTTTAATTTAGGCAAGTATTTTTAGTTTCCTATGCATTTTTTCTCACTAAATCAAATGGAACTATCGAATAAGGATAAAAAGAACTAATGGTTCAAAAGTTGCAAGGGTTTATATGTATAAAAAGCACAATTTTTGTCTAGTACTTATTTACAAGTTTCACACTGCTATCTGATTACTTCTTAGACAAATTGCTTTGTTGAGCATTGTTTTTTTGTGCATATATTTTTATGCTAAATTAAATAAGACCGAATTCGAGTCAATCAAGTAAATAGTTTAGAAAAAAGTGTAATAAAGTGCGAATCAAAAATAGTACTTTTTATGCATACATATCCTTGCAACTTTTGAACTTTCAGCCTTATTACTTCGTACTTTGTATTTGGCATAAAAATTACTACGTTGAAAGAAGTAGTTAATTTGTTTAGATAGTAATTTCAGGTGTGGAAATAGTTATACGTTAAAAACTGTATTTTTTGTACTTAAAATAAGCATAACTTTTAAATTAGAAATCATATCGTTTCGTTCAATTCACTATAAAAATACATCGGAAACAAAACCTCATTTGTCTAGACAGCAATACTTGGCTCCATATCCTTTTTCTAGAAAACTTGATACGGGTCGCGCAATTTTTTATTGCTCTCAATCAGAAGGGTCTGTACTAATAATTCGATTAACAGATTCCATAATCCCGGACATAATTCAATTAACAGATTTCATATAAGTTTTCCATCGATTATTTTTGAGCTATCTTTACTGTATTTCCTTTACTCTACTTGGGCGGCAATATTCAGTTGAATTCTAACACTCATTAAAAATTAAGAAAATAAATCGCTAAAAATTGGAAACTGTTTTTATCATACCATTCAAATAAGTACTTTAGATGCTTCTAAGGAAATAATAGAAAATTTGTTTCAATCGATTGAAAGTTTTTAATTTATAAAATGAAAAAAAGATGGTTTAGGTGGTGATTAGGTATTTCATACACCGAAATAGTAAAACATACCCACGTTTGTACGGAATTTAAAACTTTTCCATTTAAAATTCTTAAACAAATATGCATTGTAAAACTATGGTGTTATACCTATCCTAATTTGGTGTTGAAAAACTCCAAAAGCTGTGTGAATGATTACTTTATTTCAAGTTAAAACTGCGCGTTCTTGCACACAAATTTTAACACCGATAATTAATGAAGCATACATCAACCTGCAGCTCGTTGGGGAGGAATGTTATGTTTCGGAGCTCCGCAAATTTGTCGTATAATTAGTGTATATTAAAACTATTTAACTAAATTCTTGTATGAAATAATGGTAAAGCATATTTAAAACATAAAACAAATGGTTTTAGATCATTATCAGAAGTTTAAAGGCCAATAATTGTGCATTTTCAAGATATTGACAACATAGTGGTTTGTTAACATGAAGTCGGATTTAATTGACAAACTTGCCAGTTCTAATCCTCTTTCCTGATTGTTCACAAATAGTGATTATTGTAGCCGATTATTTGCTTACTAATGTCAATCTTCTTGCCAGATAGGTTTGACAAAAGGTATTTTCAAAATGCTTGCGTGTTTTTAATTTTAGTCTTATAAGATTTGCGTAAATCAGTTAGTTGTATAAAATAATTTTATAATACTTAACTTCTTTTCACTTCGGTTTTGTTCGAACTCATATTAATATTCTGTCTGGGCTGTGTGTAAGTTTTATTAAAAAAATTAATTTTTATTTAAAAAATATTGTGTAAATGCACACACATCCTAAATTTGACTCTTGCTTTAAATTGTGTCATAAAAGTAACTTTATCGATACCTATGAGTATTATATCTTGTTTAATAATAAATTTTAGTGTTACTGAATAACAAACTAACTGAATACTGAATATCAACTATTTAACACCAAGTGGTGTAAAAGAACATTCCTAGGCGATTCACTACATCAGGAATTATCCTTGGTTTTGGTGTTAAGGAAGACTTAGTGAAATACTAATTTGGTACAAAGTAGCTGTGGTGTTTAGAAACACGAAAATTCTTTACATCACGGGAAAAATTATTTCGGAGATGAACTATGCGATTATTTGAGATAATACTTACTATCGTGTGATAGATATAGTTTTGTGAGTTATCTTCACTTTGTTGAACGCGAGTTGTTACCACAGGTGCAGTGGTGCCATTGCCTTCTTCCCTCAAATTATCGGTGGTGCAAGTCATGGGTGGAAGTAGGAGCGTCGGGCGAGTAGAAGGTGGTGTTGATGAGCTTCTGTGAGAATGTTTCGATTTTGATTGACTCTTGCGACGCCATGCGGTACTACTGTCCGACTTCTTGATTTTGTTCGGCAAACACTAAAAGTGAAGAAAAAATTTTATGTTTTGTGGTGAACGGACACATGTTTAGTTAGCACAAGAGTTTGAAATTTGATATATGGATTTTCCAATTACAAGTTTTAATGCATGAAGATTTTAATTTTATAAAAAATGTTTGAAAAGAAATCATTAAAAATTCTGAAGAAATGACTTAAAGATAGCATTGTCTTGCAAATAGGCGGTCACATTGTTAACAATTCCATATCAAATTACTATATAAAATACCGGCACTTTCGGTGCATCATTCGGAAAATCCGTTTTTACCTTAAAATATTATGCCATAATTTTTACAGCAATATTTACTTGATTACAGTGGTTTTACGGTAATTATTACTGTAAAAATCACGGTAAATCCGATTTTTTGTTTTGTAATATGTTTCGGTAAAAATGTCTTTTGCAATAAGAAGTACCGTCACCCTGAGTGCTGCAAATTTTTATCCGGAGTTTTTATAGATAATATATAATAATAAATTTATAAATTTGATCCAGAGTTTTTTATAGAGAGGAAGACTAAAGATTACGTAAACGGACAAACTGATAAACTTTCAGAAGATAGTATAGTACCGTACATCCCAACCTGAGTTAGATGTAGATGCATTACAAAAATATATATTTCATCAAATAAATTTGCACGACTAGCTTATTTAAAAAGAATAATCCGAAAATTAAATTTCTTTAAAAAATGCATAGAAAAATTCCTAAGAAAAATAAAAGCGAAGTTTTGACCTATTAATTAGTAATACTTTAAAAAATTTGGAATCTAACTATTTGAAATTTTTATTTTTGACGAAGAAAAGAATTTATCTACTCATTTCTAGTCTTTAATTATATATATAAAAATTTTAAAAACCTATAAGGTATAACAACAATGTATGAGTTGCTAAGTGCATTAAAAAAACATTCCAAAATGTTAATTTTACAGGAGTGACAAAAGGAGTGACTCCTTTTTGACATTAGGGTGATTTTTTTAAACCTAACTATTGCCTAAAAATTTCTGAATAAATGTTAGTTTACAAACTATAGACATGTTTCCATTTTACAGTGATTGATGAACGTATAGATCATTTAAAAAAAATCGTCAAACAGCAACTGTGTGTTTAAAAAAAAAAAAAATTCTTTTTACGTTTGGAAACAAACAAACTTTGAGAAGAAAAATATATATTGTTGAAACTTTTTTTTAAAAAAAAAAAGCTACACAATGAAAACAATACGATTATTTTTAATACAATTTAGTTATAACTTTAATTACAATTTCTGAATTAAAAAATAATTAAAAAAAAAAAAAACATGTTAACTTAAAATGTAATTAGATTTTTTTGCTAATAAATGCGATAAAGAAAAAAGTACTTGTTAATTACCTTAAAATCTCAGTAAAAATATCAAAGAAGAAGAATCCAATTTAGGTTTTAAATTTTATTCGTTTACAAATGCTTGCAACGAAGATTGCTTGAGTCATTATAAATTTTGCTTCCAATTTTGGTATAATTTTATAATTTCTAACTCAGTTAAGCGTTTCATTTTATAAAGGTTGGAAATTTTTACATAAGAAATGCTTGATATTTTAAGAAAGAAATATCTTACCTTCACATTTTGGGAAAGAATCAATTGTATCATACTGAATAATTGTTTTCACCATTTTAGAAACCCAAAACGCATTCATATCATTCGAGCTAATTTTTTAAAAGAGGCTTTTTTCAAAGCTTCCATAAGATTTTTCCACAGGCGAGCGCCTGATCTTAGTCTTCCCTTCATCGCACCTTCCCGATGCGACGAATAATTAAAATCTCTCCCACGTAAACTTAGCATTAAAAACCCCCAAAAATTGACTTCGTTTCATTGAGCAGCAGAGAGCGTGATATTTTACGCTTCTCTGATTTCATACAAGGTTATATTGATAGGATAAAGTGAGCTAGAGGCTTGTACTATTTGGTAACTATTTAGAGATCATGAAGATGAAGAAAATGATTCGCGCTCTATGATTTTTTCTATCACGCAAGGAGACAAGGGACAAATAACTGTGAAACCGAGAGGCTATTTTAGTCAGTTGCTTTAAAAGGGATTAATTATAATTTCCCAATCAGATTCTGATTCGTTTCTTTTGTCATTTTGAAATTTATTTTTGAACGTTTTAATTTTACTTTACAACGATAGTATTTGCTGAGGAAAAAAGATTTGGGCTGAAGTAGTTTATAATAATAAAATCAATAACATAATGTTAAAAAAAAAATGAATATTTAAGCTCCGTAAACCATAAAGTTATGCGTTAAATATAATAAAATAGAGATGTTCATAAAAAAATAAATATTCCTGTCTCACACTGTAAAATATTCCTGATCAAATTACGGTAAAAAGTACCAGTACTCTGATTAAAAGTTCTAAGGGTGCTGTGCTGGTATTTATTACTGCAAAATCCATTTTTACCGGAACCAGAAAATCTATTTTTACCATAAAATATTACGGTAAAAAGGGATTTTATAGATGCTGCACAGAGAGTGGCAGCACTTTCTACCGTAATTTGATCGGAATTTTTACAGTGCATTCTCAAATTTTACGGAACAAAAAATTTAATAAACCGTAATTTTTACAATAATAGTTACTATAAAATAACCGAATCACTCTTAAATGAATATTACTGTAAAAATTGAGGTATAATATTTTACGGTAAAATGGATTTTACAAATGATGCATCTAAAGTGCCGGTACTTAATACCGTAATTTGATCAAGAATTCTTTACTGTGCAATTGATAAGTAGAGCTTTCATAATTACTTAAATCAAACATTTTACCACAAGCTCTTAAAGTATTGATTTCGTATAATTACTTTTGTGAATGTAAAATTCAAATAAAATATCAATGCATAAGGAGAATTGGGAAATTAATTATTGTACATTGGGAATTTTTAAAATAACTTGTTTCTTATTAACGTGATTTTAAAGAAATGTTGATAACATGTATTAATTATGAAAACGAGTATGAAATACATGTGTAGTAGAAATATCATAAAAAAGTGACTATAAGCATTATTCCTGTCATTTATTTGTACAATTTATATTTGATATACAATTTATATTGAAATAAATAAATAAATAAAAGGGCTTAAAAGTAATAACTTAAAATGAACTTTGAAATCGAATGCGTCCAACACTAAGTCGCATACCTCTTTTAAATCACAGATATACCATAATCAATTTCCTAAAAATAAGTTTGATAATGTTTAATTTCATTTCTATTATAAATAGCTTTTTCAAAAACAGTGTTTAAAAGCATTTTTATGTTCTTCCTACGTAATCTTGCACTTCCTTAGACAAGCAACTAAAAACGGCGGAGGCATCAATTGTGCATTTATCATAAAGTTTACTTTATTCTGAGTTGTCGGTACTATCTTTAGATCTCAGATATGTCATAGCTTCTTTTTAAGAAGGATTAATATCGAGAGTATTTGAGCCAATAGATTAATAACATCATTTAAACATTAATAACAATAATAAATAAATTAGCATGTAAAAATAGAACAGAGGCCTTTACTTGTTTTGCTCTAAGATCAAGAACGGATTTTTACTGAGATTGTTTTTTTAAATAAAAAAAATTTATATTTTATAGGAAAGTTGATAGTTTTCAATTTAAGCTTATTTGCCCCCAAAAGTTGCATCTATTGTTTAAGCAGTTTAAAATTGGATTATATTAAATACATATTCTATTTCTCTTAATCGAACTTATAATCTAAACAAAAACTTTATGACGTATTATGAAAGATTGATAAGTCTATAAATCTATGATGACAAAATTTTATTATTTATGAAAGTAAGGTTAGTTTCCTTTAACTCTTGGTAGACTAGCAATACTTTGTAATTTGTTTTACATTTATGTAATTATCCTTAAAAATCTTATCGTTCTAATAACTTAAACTGCATATAGAGTTAAATTCATTTATAATAAGTAAGGGAGGTCGGCCAAATTTATTTACTTATAAGCCAGTTCTCGTAAAAAATGAGTAAGTGAAAAAAAAATCATAAAAGTTGATAAATGATTATAAAATTTATATATAATACTTTATTTTTTCTGAACAAAAGAAAATAGTTAATTGATTTGTAGTATCTTATTGTTTTTTTGTTGTGTTATTATTATTAGGATAGGTTTCAATAGCCCAAAAAAACATAGTCATTTACATTTATGCTTTTGAAAAAAAATAAAATTTTTTTTGAAATTTTTTTTTAGCATTCAAAAGTCGTTAAGTACATTGGGGCTGATTAGCTAGAAATTTTTAGCATCTGTTGTAATTGCCATGGCTTTTGTTATTTTTTTCTTTCAAATTTTCTAGCTTGAATTTCAGTCTTCAAATATTGTTCACTAAAACTGGGGTTGCTCGTTAAAAGAGAGCTATGCTTGAATAGGCTTAAGTTTGTACCAACCAAATATTTCCAATTCATTCGTTAAATCCAAGTTTTCGTTGTAAGCAGTTTCGACTTATGTAGTATAAATAAACTAGTAATAATTCTCTTTTATGTTAAGGCCAGATAAGTTAAACAAGCGATTAGAAAAAATACAATTTTTAAATCAAAATTGATCATTTACAAGCATCGATTTTTATGTTTACTTAATGGTAAAAAAGTATTCTGAAAAACTATGTCGCAAATATGATTTTTGATATTATACTTTTCACATATTCATTAAGCATATAAACATAAATATTTCCAATTTATTCGTTAAATCCAAGTTCTCGTTATAAGTAATTTTGGCTGATCGTTTATAAGCTAGCATTAATTCTCTTTTATGTTAAGGCTACAAGCTAAGGAATAAGTTAAACAAGCGATAAGAAAAAATAACCCTTTTAAATCAAAATTGATCATTTACAAGCATAAATTTTTATGTTTTCTAAATGATGAAAAAATATTCTGAAAAACTATGCCGCAATTATGATTTTCGATATTTTTAACATATTCATAAAACATATAAACTTAAATTATTGGCATAAGAAAATCGTCATTATCGAAACAGAAATGAACTAATTTCCACAAATCATGACGTGAATTCAAACTTTAATCTAAATAAAAAAATTTATGAGCAATTTCAAAATAAACGAAAATTTTCTCGATTTAATTCCAATTTTTAAAAATTATGTATCGGCTAGCTCTTCAAAATTAGTAGAAATCAAAGTGGATACATACTTTAATGATGATGCTTTCAAAAATTTTATCAAATCAGGATCATATCGTATATTAGCAGGATTTTAATTTACTTAAAAATATCGACTTCGTACCGAATATTTACTAGAAAATGAAAGATTAACATTTCAGTTCATATTCGCTGCATTTTACATTTTCCAGTACCTAAATAATTCTATTGATTTTTTTTCTATATTTTAACCATGGTATAAAACAATAATAACTCTTTCGAATGAAATATAACTAACGGAAGCTGACTAATCAGGATGTGAATAAGTCTCATATAAGCTTTATATGACAAGAAAGAGCTGTTTTTGGTTTTTGTTTAAAAAATAAAAACAATGCTGAAAACTTTTCTGTACGTAGAAACCAATATACTAAAATGTAATAAAAGGTACAAATATTTATTTGTCATAATTTAACCACAGACACATTTACTTCAATGAGCAACTGGTCATTAGTACCAGATCAACCGTCAATCATAATTTTATTTACAAGATAAAGAAAGGAAATAATTATTCGCGTAGAAACGTGAGGTCTTTAAACCACTCTTCACGCGGTAGATATCAAAGATAAATAATTTGCAGTTCTTAGAGCCTTGTAAATCAAAAGAGTTAGGCTTGAGTCACAAAATAAGATAATTGCCGCTTTCGTTGGAGAGTCTACTGCCTTTCTGCGAATCACACTCCTTTATTACGACATTGGGCATATTGAAAAGGCTATTATAGGGCAATGAATTATTTAGTGCATAATATAATAATGCTATTCTCAATACGATGGGTTGTTACAAAACATTTTAAAGTAAGCTAATAAACTTAATTGTTTCAGATAAGAGAAGCATTTTTGTAAACAATTTAGTACAATGGATGAGTAGATCAGTTAAATATCTTATTTACTTTCATTGATTTTATTTGTTGAGGTATAGATAAGTATATTTCTTTTTGAAAGTTATGCAGAAAGGTTTCTTAAATATTTTTCGAAAGCAATTGTTATTAAATACACTCATCAAAAGTGAAATTGCAACACCAAGAAATAATGCACGTAGCGTCATGCAAATTTCAGGAGCGATAGTAGTGAGATAACATATTTTCTATGAATAAATTGCTTTATAATGATTTTATTAGTCTGTTTTTTTAATCATTTCATATCCATCTCACTACTATCGCTCCTGAAATTTGCATGACGCTACGTGCATTATTTCTTGGTGTTGCAATTTCACTTTTAAGGAGTGTATATATGATTTAAATGAATATAGTTATATAGAAAATCATGCAATTTTTCAGATGAATGCAAAGTTAACTTCAGATTTAAATGAAACTGAAATATTAAAAATATGCACAAAATCTTTCAAAAACGTTCCCAAAAGCTTAAGAGATTTGACCCAAGCATTTTTTCAAGGGAAAAACTGTTATCAAAGCGAAAGTTTTTATTTTTATTTCTGTAAACAGCTTTCGAAAAAGTGCGTTCATAAATGCAAAATTGTGAATATTTAGTCTTAATGTTTACAAAAGCTGCAGTTTTTATGAAGGCTATCCTACACTTTTAAAAATTCTGGATCAAATTACGGTAAAAACTGGCACACAGCGTGCCGGTACTTTTTTTCGTAAAATTCAGATTTTTGAGATTCAGATTTTTATAGAAATAATTACCGTAAAATGACGAAATCACTCTAATGGAATAAATAATATTGTAAAAATTATGGTATAATAGTTTTTACTGTAAAAATGGATTTTGCAAATGATGCACCTAAATTGCCGATATTTCATACCGTAATTTGATCCAGAATTCTTTACTGTGTACTTGAGCCTAAGCAACAGGTTTTTCTGACATAAGGAAAGTTTATTAAAAAGAGCTTTGGAAAAGGTTTTGTAGATACTTTTTCACTTTTTAAAACTTTCATTTTAGAAAAGCTTGTTTCAGGAATAATGGTATTTAACTGATAAGAATAGTTTCAGTTTTCATATAGGTTATTCAGGACGATTCAAGTGTTGAAAAAGCTTTTAACTGATTTTTCCAGCCTGTTCTGAGTATGCGTTCAAAATTTTTTTAATTGACTAACAAATAAAAAAAAAAAAATAAATAAAAAAAAAGCACACAATTTTTCAGATTTTTATTTCAATAAGTTATTTTGAAAATTTAAGTACATTTTTTAAAATCATTAACTTCGAAGTTATACATATGGGTATAACTTTGATTAGAGATAATAACTTTGATAAGAGATTCGGTTATAGTTTTATGACTTTGTTAAATAGAAATTATATTTCATCAAACATATTCTTAAGAACAAAAAAAAAAAAAAAAAATACATGCTGAACTTTGAGATTTTAAACTTAAACAAAAAACAAAAAAATAAACGAAAAGAAAGCATGAAAATGACATAAAAAGATACCATAAAAGATGGAAAAATAAAATTTAAAGTTAATAAATGAAAGTATAAAACAGGAAATGAAGACATGGATGAAACAAATGCTGTTCATAAATGTTGGAAGCCAGAAGAGTAAATTTTTTAATGGGGGTCCAAAGCTATATACTAGCTAACTTTAATAGTTTTGAAAAAATAATTTTGTTTTGTAGTTTCAATTATGTCTTTTTTATTCAGTCTTTAGAATAGATCGTTATATTTTCCTGAAGTTATTCCTTTTCCCATAACTTTTGCACGAATTTATAATCAACCTGCATCATTTAAAAAATATGGTAGTTGGCAAAATAAGTTATACTGCAGCATCATGCCGATAAAAAATAATTCTACAGGTAAAGAACAACAGAAATTATGTTCACTGATGTAAGGAAAAAAGTCCGTAAAAATAGATAAAAGTTTTGTTTTTTCAAGCTAAAATAATATAAAATTAAATAATACAAAATAAAATAATATAATATAATATAAAATAAATAAATTAATGAAATATATCATAATTTCATATAATTTACAGGTGAGCATGCACTTTTATAAAAGTATTGAATTGTTTAAATAATGGTTGCTTTAAATTTCTTATAAAAAAAAATTAAAAAAAACTAGAATGCAAATGAACAGCATCATAAATTAAATGAATTACCGACAGCTGTTTGATTTAGTTTCTAATGCATTGAGAAAAGCTTTCTAAAACTTTCCACAATAAAATTTGCTTTTTGGGGAAAAATAATAAAACATTTGGTGGCAATGAAAAAAAAAAAAAAAAACTTTTTACACAGAGGAGAAAAATGTAATTCTAGTTAATAAAACCAAAATAGATGGTATTTATAACATTTGGTAATTTTTTCTTTATATATTAATGGCTAACCAAAAATTCAAGTTTTTAAAATTACAGTTCTTATTATCACACATTTAGTGAAAAAATACAAAACGGTGAATTTAACCAAATAAATGGTTTTTATGCCATGCTCTAAGATATCAAAATAAAATTACCATATTTTATCACAAATTATAAAACCATATTTTATTGTTAATTTTACCAAAATCATTACCAAAGCTCTTTAGAAAAAATTACCGGGCTTTTTGGTGCACCCATAGAGCAGGAAACACAGTAAATTTTACTATATTCTGGTAGTTTTGACTATACTTTTTTACTCAGTGTAATGCCGAAATTTCAGTATGCAAGCTTTTTAATTCAAAAATGTTTTAAGAAATTCTACAATAAATATCGAACTCAAGACTGAACGGTTCCAATACGCCGATATTTGAAATCTAACAACAAATCTTTTTCTTTGTTTATTTTCTGCGCGTGTACTCTCTCCAACGGACAGTTAAGAAACGAGGCCAAGTAATTCATCGATGCGGAAAAAATGAGCGTCATAATATAGTGACAGATATTGATCTAGCCATGACAATGAAACTAATTCTTTCTAAAATCCGAGTATTTTCATCGCTTGAAAAATAAATTTTCGAAATGATGAAAATGAAAGTCACCAGGGCGTATGCCCATTGCATAAATGAGTGTTGTCAACACCCAACTCTGCTCAATAACGGAGATTTTATTTTTGGCTAAGTGGGTCATTGAAAAATGAAACAAGCGGGATTTTCGACGTTACTGTAATCAGTCACTATACTTCTCAATGTTAGGGGTACAGGGGCTTGCAAAATAGGAATATTTATAGGATTTTGGAAGACGCTTGAAGCGTGACAAAACATTTCAAATTGGTAGAAACGAGAAGAAATTAAAAATAATTAAGAGATAATATTTAAAACGCGTTTATTATACTATATTATAGTACTATAAACGCGTTACTGTAAAAAATTCCGGATCAAATCACAGTAAAAAGTACGGCACTCAGGATGCCGATACTCTTTACTGTAAAATCCATTTTTACCGAAACATGTTACAAGTCTAAAAGTCAAAACATCTGGTGTACCGTAATTTTTACAGTAATAATTACCGTAAATGCACTGAATCATTTTAATAAAATAAATGTTATTACCATAATAAACTACTATCATAAAATATATAAAATTACTAACGTAAAATATTATATCGTAATTTTGACAGTAATAATTATCGTAAAATCACTGAATCATTCTAATTAAATAAATATTACTGTAAAAATGACGATAATTTTACTGTAAAATATATTCTACAGATAATACACTCAAAGTGCCAGTACTTTATAACGTAATTTGATTCGGAATTATTTTTCACAGTGTATCTATTTAAAATGAACTTATATAATTTAAAATATTAATATAATTATTTTATATAATTAATGCCTGTTCCTTTACAATAAGCTTCGACTTGCGCTTGTTTGTATATCAAGAAAAGTCTTCCTTTTAAAATTTTTGAATGTTATGGTACACATAAAAGAAAAAATTTGAATATCCTAAAATCCTTCGAAAGCACATACATTAGTGCACAGCACCTTATGTCAAAGTATTTACCAACGAAAGACGTGTTACAGGGTGTGAACAACCAAAACACTTTTATACAAATACAGTTTTTCATATTTCTCCAGAAAGGATATACGAATTATTTTATAACTTCAGAAGTGTCTAGATCATGCGATTTCTCACGCATATAAATGAAATTTAAAGCTTTTAGGGGTTTGAGGGGCAGACAATAAATTACAAACGGAAGATAATGTTTTCAATTACCCTAAGTGAGCCGCGATGGCTCAGGGGATAGAGCGTTCGCCTTCCAATGAGGCGAACCGGGTTCGAATCCCAGTCGATACGAATTCCGCATCCGGCTTGCACTGACCACAGTGCTGACGTGAAATATCCTCAGTGGTAGACGGATCATGGGTTAGAGTCCCCTTGCCGTCAGGCTAACCGTGGGAGGTTCTCGTGGTCTTCCTCTCCATGTAACGCAAATGCGGGTTAGCTCCATCAAAAAGTCCTCCACGAAGGCAAATTTCTCCCAATACTCGATCCAGGAGTTCCCTTGTCTTCTGGATTGGGTTCAAAATTACAAGGCTACGGAGTTGAACATTTGTAGCCGTAAACCCATTAAGTTGGGTCGGCTGTTCAACGACGGTTATAAAATCTTACTATATATAAAAATCAATTGATGGTGTCGCAGTTTTCCATTGTTGTCGCGCATTTTTATTGGCCGGAAAATCACGTGGTAGGATCCAGTTTACCCTCATTCATTTCCATATTGTTTTGGTTATCATCAGCATAAAATGAACAATAGTCTTAAAGATATTGTTTTTCTTTAGAAATTTTTGTATCCCTAATTTAAACTTATTTTCCAGTACTGCTATTATTAGCGAGAATATTAAATTATGGTTGTGAACTCATCAAATTTGTTTGAACAATATAATGTTATAATATAAATGTTATTTTAAAAAATGATTACTTCGAAAAATCACTTCCGTTCACCTAGAGATCCAAATGTTTATAATACTAATAAATAGTAATATTTGGACGTGGGAAGTAGAGGCACAAGAGTAAGCAAACAGAATTCCTTTTAGTACATATATGTTAAGTGAATTATTTTAACTTATGTAAAAAAACTGTTTTCTGCCAAGAAAAGACAATTATTGCGAAGCAATAATCGGGGTTGGTGAGCGGCAGCGAACAGGGTGCTTAGCCCCCTAGTAAAATATAAAATTACCCTAAGTCAAAAAATCTAATAACAGATTTGTAACTTATCACAGCTATTTTGGTTACTGTATGCAATAATTACACAACATTTCGTAAGCCTAGCTTAAATATTTATGGAAATATGGACATTTAAAAATTTTTTTTTTCTGTCTTACGTTGTTTTTTTTTTTTTTTTTTTTTTGCTACAACTTTAAAAATATTCAAATAAATTTAAAAAAATATTTAAAGCAATTTAAAATTAATTACAAAATTCTTGTTTTAAAATTTGAGAAAAAATTCGTTTCACACTATGCAAGATAAGAATAATTTAAGTAGTTCTTTAATACTGCGCATGCGCTAGAAAAATTAAAAAAAAATTAAAATTTTTATAGTGAATCGTATTTGGTAACAAATAAAAAAAGTCCGATTTGAATATCTTAAAAATTTAAAAAGTTTCAAGCAAATTTCGAAGTAGTTTTCGATCTTTTTAAAAGAAAACTAAAAATGATAAGGGGTTATCTACAAATGTTATTTTGTATCATAAGACAGAATTTAACACCAAATGATAATACCTTGCAATAAACGTTCATACACTAAAATGAGATTTAATAAGGAAAAAAAAAAAACATGCGAAAAAAAGGCACTTCTATAGAAAATGATTCTCAACAACGCCAGTGCCATTTTTATTAAATCTTGTTTAACATAAAATGAAATATGTGGAAAACCCCTTATCAATTTGACCATTCTTTTAAAAAGTACGAAAACTACTTGCTCACAAATGCTTGAAACTCTTACAATTTTTAAGATATTCAAATTGGAAATAAATTTTTAATCAGTTTTCAAATACGACATGAAACAAGATTAAAAAAAAAAGTTTACATTTTTCCCGGGCATGCGCAGCATAAAAGGAGAAATTTAAATACCACAATACTAACTAATTTAAATATCTCCAGCCATTTTAAACGACGCCATTTTTTTTTCTCAAATTTTAAGAGAAACTTTTATTATTAATTTATTTCCTCTAAAATTTTTGTTTAATTGTATTGAATATTTTTATTTAAAGTTATAGCAAAACGTAAGACATAAATTAGTTTTTCGTAAAAATGTCTATATCTCCATAAATATTGAAGCTAGGCTTACGAAATTTTGTGAAATTATAGCATATAATAACCAAAATTACTGCTACAAGTTACAAATCTATTGCTACATTTTTTAGCATAGGGTATCAAAAACATTACTTTCGATTGTAATTTATTGTCGGCCCCTCAAACCTTTAAACTTTACTGATATGTATGAGAAATCACATACTTATTTCTAAAGATGAAAAAATGTATCAATATAGAAGTGCTTCCATAATTTTGGCCTGTAATGGTTTAGTTTTGGTTCTGCGGATCGGATTTTCATATTTTTTTTTTTTAGTTACTGTGGGATAAACATTCATTTCGAAAATTTGCAAGCTACGCAGTCAAAACCATTTTAAACTAGAGGGGAAAATGTTAAATTTCGCGTGAAAATGAAGAATATATAGATTATGTTTATTAAAGTTAGCATTTTTTATGATCTACACTTAGATAGTTCATCCTACTATCAAACATTTGTAACACAAATTTCACCTAATTTTTAAATTAAATCAAATTTTGAAATTTAAGGAATAACATTCAACTAAAGTTTGGAGAAGATTTTCAACAGTCATAATTATGATATTAAAATACTTGATGTTAAATTCGTATTAAATATCTTAAATTTTGATAAGAAATTAAAAAAAAAAGAACTTAAATGCCTAATAAAACCTTTTTACAATTTTTGAAACTAATAATAAAACTGAACTATCAAAAATTCTGGATCAAATTACAGTAAAAAGTACCGACGCCAACGGTGCCGGCACTTTTTCCCGTAAAATCCATTTTTAATTAAAACATGTTACGGAACAAAGGATCTGATATACCGAAATTTTTACAGTATTAATTACCTTAAAATTACTTAATTACAGAATTAAATTTACAGAAACTTTCTACTTAACTTACTATAAAAATGGATTTTACGGATGGTGCAATACTAAGTGCCAGTACTTAATACATAACTATGATCCGGGAATTTTCAAAAATGTAGGATTCCACAAAATACTTTAACACATGTTGATAAAAACAAAATAAATTGTGAGACATTAAAAATTCCATTTCCACACACATAAATATTAATCGAAAGTTTGATTTATTAAATTTTTCGCATAATAATACTGAAGATATAGAATACTATTTTACATTTTGGTACTGCTAATTTGAAAATAAATTTCTTAATTGTTAAATATTAGACAGAGAAAGAAAAAACTTTACTACTGAAATAATAAATAAACACTCAATTAAAAAATTGAAATAGACGTCCAACAATGAACTAGATAATTTCATTAGTTTATTATAAGTTGATGATGAAACTTTATTATGTATTTAATTTAAAATAACTTCAAACACTTCTTAAAAAATGGAAAACTGTCCTCGCGTTCGTAACACGCAAACACGTTCTTGTCGAATTTAATTAAATTTCATATTGCTTGAAGTTTTAGTAAATAAAATTAATTTTGCTTCAGTTTTTGTGCATAGCTTTGAATACATACCTGATTTTATAAGTATATATTAAAGAAGGCTGCAAAAACTTTCAAATGACTTCAATAAAAACTTAAGACATACAGTGCGAATGCACTTCGTTTTCTGAAACATTCAAGTTTGAATGTGGCATATACATGACATAACACCTAACCATTTTTATTTGAATTTATTGTATTATGTTTTTATTCAGAATGTATTGAGTGCAAAATATTATATCAATATGAATAGTTTATATATTGTAAAATTTTTTTAAGAGCGTCTATTTGGTGAATGTGTGTATTTATTTTCTTAATTCTATTCTAAATGTTATTTTTCTATTTTCTCTTTCTAAAAAAAAACTGTCTACATCTTTTTCCATTTAACGATTGTGAATCCAATAAAATATACTACCGGTAATACTAGAAAAAAAAAATCTGATGCGGAGGTTTCTGTCATTCACACGTTTCATACACAGAACGGTTTTTATGTTTGGCTCATTTTTTCTATCGACTTTTTCTCAGAAGTGCCTTAATCTTTTATGGAAGGAGAGCAATAAATAGGATTTACAGCCTTACACGAATTCATTATGGTCTTTCGTTCAGTCAGTAAAGTATTTTGAGACAGTAACACATGATACTTTACAATAGTCGTTGGAAAATGGCTTTCGCATAAAAATATTTTGACAATAAGTTTTTTTTTAAAAAAATATTTTGTTATTTCAACGATAAATCTTGGGTTTTGGTGAAAAATTCAAAGAGCTTAAACAGAGGGCGTAGCCAGATATTTCAACAAAAAATAAGCAACTTTTATATACATTTTAAGCACTCAAAAATATTTTTAATAACTCTTCAAAAATATGTGCAGTAGTAAAAATTATTTTTTTCTATCGTTTAAAGTTCTTAACTAATAAACGTAAAATCAATTAAACTTCGAAATATTTTCAAAAACTTTATATAATCATGATAAAATAACTAGTTTCTGATAAATATAACTAGTTTCTGATAAAATTGTGAAAACTATGCACTTTTCGAAAATTAAGCACTCTTTACACACCCCGAAAAAATAAAGCACCTTTAAGGGCTTTTAAAAAGCGTAAATAAAAATAAGCATCTTTAAGCACCTTTTAAAAACGCTACGCAATACGCATCCTGTTAAAATGAAATAAAATTATTTGAGCAGCTTTTCGTTTTGAGCCAGTTATATGAAGACTGTATTTGACAATATCTCTATTTTTTCTTCTCTGCATATCTATATTGTTGCTAAATTTCTCAAGTATTAAGATACTCAAAGACTGTTGAAGTACAAAATATAGAAATAATTTTGTCTTCAAGTTTCACTGCCACACGGAAATCGTTATTGCAAATTAATTTGTTTCTTAAAAAGATTGATTTCTTAAAAGATGTATGATTTATTTCATTGAAAAATTAATATAAAAGAAAAAAAAAAGAATATAATTTCTGAGCGATAAATTTCATAAAAATGAGCATTTTCAAAAGTAAGCTATTGTGATTAAATAAAACAATACTAAATCACATTCAATGTCATAATTTTAGAATGAAAAATTGTATTACTTTCATAGATGGTAATCTATAAACAGTTTCTAAAATTTTTATCGATGGTACGAAGCTTGAAAGATGGATATATTTCTTATTTTTATTGCAATCATAGGTAGAATTAATTTTTGAAACAATATGCTGCACTAGTGCAAATACTTAGCAGCGTTTCAAGTGTTCAGACAATTCAGAGATTAAAATAGAGCTTTTTCTCCGTGTTGTTTCAAAAATGCATGATTTAAATTTTTAAAAGTCAAACAAACATGTAACTAGAAAACTATCCATCTAGTAGAAATCTGTCTATACTTTTAATTATTTTTTTAAACGAATATTAGTTTAACACTAATTATATGTATAAAAAGAAACATAGCAGCTAATGACATCTAACATAATTGCACAAAAAACTAATTACTTGAAGAAAAAATGCTTAATGTTAATAATTCAAAATAAGGTTTTATAAGAAAGGAGAAAAAAAATTCTAAGATTAATTAACTTACATTGCAAATTTATTTTTATTGTACTTCAAAAGAAAAGTCTTAATAAGGGAAAGGGCAATCTGTCAATTCTGTGCCACACCGTGAATGGGTCCTCTACACAAAAGATTACCCCCTTCCCCTAAAAGTCAGTGCAGTCATTGCACTTTGCGTTTGGAAGGGGAAGAATGCAGGCGTTGAAGGATATTGCAGTAAAAACTTAAAATATAAAATAAAATAAATTCTCCAGAGGTTAATACCCTTACATAGTGATAGTTCCCGATTTTTTCTTCTTCTTTTTCTTAAATAAAAGGGAACCCCCGAAAGGGTTAACCAACTTTCTTTTCGATTGGTATTAAAGGGAAAGCATCTTAAAAGGAAAAAAGGTGTTAAATTATTAAATATTTAAATTCCTTTAAAGTTAAAGGACGCATTTAAAATTCAAATGCTCTTTAACGTAAATGGATAATTGTAAAACAATTTACGACTTTTTAAATTAATCCTAAATAGCTTTATAATTTTATCGAGTATTATAAAAGGATTTTTCTTTCTTCAGGGATGAGATTGGCCAAAAGGTGAAAAAGCTGAATTCTCACGTGAGTAAATCTTAGGTGATTTATAGCAAAAATATCAGTAACATTCTCTTCCAGTTTCAAAGATATTGTAATACCTATATATAGCAATAATCGTCACTAGAAAAACTGCCACATTTATAGTAACTAATTCAAGAACAAAATTACTTTATACAAGATTCGAGATGAAGGATTTTAAAATCTCGTGAATACAAATAGCGATGTTGGATTTTAAAACCATGTGAATATAAATCATGATATTGAAATCACGCGAAAAAAACTTCATATTGGATTTCAAAAATGTGAAAATACAAATCATGATGCGTAATTTTCAGATCGCGTAACTACGAATTACGATGCATAATTTTTAAATGGCGTGAATACATATCCAAAGCCTAATTTTTAAATCACGTCTTAATTCGAAAATAGTTGTTGGATATTACAACCGCAAAAACAAATCACGACATTGGATAAACTCGCGTGAATATGAATCGTTACAGAGGATTTTAAAAATGCCTTAATGCAAACCGCGATATTGGATCTTTAAAGCTCGTAAATAAGAATTGCAATGAACGATATTGAAATCGCGTGAATAAGAATCGCAACGCGCAACTTTGAAATCAGGTAAATACGAAAATCGATGTTTGATATTAAAATTCCGTGACGTCTGGATTACGAAGATACGAGCTGTCTAGCGGACGAGTAAAAATGAGGAAAATCTTATTTTCTGCTCATAAAAGCTAATAGCTAAAATAGATATGCGGAAGGGTTGGCAGCTACGTAGTCTGGATTTTCCATACATTTTTCATTATATTATATCTATATGTCAATCGGAAATAAATATAATTATTTTATTTCAACGATTGAATTTTCAGGAAAAGCGGAATATTTATAAAAAAAAATAATAAAAAAAAAAAACAGGCGGAAAAAGCAGAAAAACGGCAGAAATCCGCTAAAAAGCGGAAAAATCTCATCCCTGTTTCTTGGACTGACGATTTCTTTCTTCATTCTTTAAATTTTCCTAAAAGGAATACAATTTAATTTTACTTTTAAATTTTTAAAAAACCGGGTTTAATACACATTGATAAAAAAATTCCAAAAAATTTCATGAAAATATTTCTAAACTTATTTTTTCTTCAAATGCAAATGTTTATGTTCCTTTAACTGTAGGTAATAAGTCTACATTTCATGCATGTAATAAATCTCCATTTGCTTAGCTAAATGTAATTTATAAAATTTGAGGGATATTTTAAATGAATATTCGTAGTTTTACAGTATCATAATAGGTAAACTAAAACAAAACTATAGCTTCCTAAAACTTAAATTATTTTCCTAACATTTAATTATTTAATTTAATTTAAAGAATTAAATTAATGTACCTATTGTTCGAAAACTTTATCGAAACAATAAGCATCAATCTAAAAACTATAAAAAAAGAAGGAAAAAAAACTGATGGTTTCATTACTTAAGGCACTGAATTTTTTAAAAATTTATTTAACACCAAAAGTTAATGGATTAGTATTTTAAGTTTAAACTCATTTTAAAATTATTTATGTATGAATCTAATTGAAGGAAAAATAAAAATAAATGAATAATTCACAGGAAGAACTTTCATTTTCTTGCCCTCACAATACTTTATAATGGTTTTATAACTTATGTATATTTATTTTCTGGGATAAGCTTGCTTCTTTCAGTATGCAGCTTGAAACAGTAATAAATATTTATCATAATTTATTTAACTAAAATATACCAATTTTTCATTCTCTCACTATCCCCACTGTTGATTTTTTATAAAAAAGAAAAATATATTTTCTAAAAAATAAAATAAAATTTAATAATGCTTGATAAGTAAATGATTACAGTTTCCTAACAGCTATTTTTAAATTTATTATATCCATCATTCAACTAATATATATACATATGAAATGAGGGTATGATGCTAAAATGATCATAGAAAATAAATTATTCAAAAGAAATTACTTGAAATATAATGTTTAGCTATTGCTTGAAAAATTTTAATCTATTGCTTGAAATATAATTGTTAGCTTTTTTGTTTTTGTTTTCATTAAAACTATAACTATAAATTATAACAATGCTACAATCAATTCCAATAAAGCAGTGAAAATCGTGATTGCATAAAATTACCTATCTTAATTACTTTAAAGTAGACGGAATGTAATTAAAAATCTTGAATTTATTGTAAACACAGTAATGCATCCATAACCTCATTTAAATAGTTTGGAAATCCAGCATCTTTTTATTTAGTTCAACGAATAGTTCTTTTTGATCAAGGGCAAAAGAGATTTTTGATGCAGGTGTTTTGATAACCTGCATGAGATCAACTTCCTACCTTACAGGTTAATTTACTCAGTACATTGTTCCTAAGGCTAGAATGAATATCACACCATAAAATAACTCTTAATATTAAACTAAAGTAGTCTTTATACTTTTTTCTTATAATGCCATACGTATAACCTAATTTTTTTATTGATTTTTATTGAACGAAAAACATTTATATTGTTATGTTTTGAATGTGAGGTAAATTTGATGCTTTAAGTATGTAAATTTACAGTAAATACGGTTATAGTTAACGATTAAATTAAGTGTTGAAGAGCAATATAAAGAGATTATTTAAGAAAGTTTTACTTTTACATGCAGTTCAACACATATTAGGACTACTTTAATACAATTTAATACACTATTAAGAACACGTATTTGCAAGATATGAGTCATTAAGATTCTACTCTGTGACAAGAAAATGGAACTAAGTCATTTTTATCAAGATTTTATGTCAAAAAAAACTTGATAACGAACATAGATATTTTTTTTAAATATAAATTAGATAAATTTCGGGTAAGGAATTCGAATATGTTATTTATTAAGGCCACTTTCCAAAGTTATTCCCGAAAATCGTTATATGTAGCATAACAGAAAAAAAAAATTGTAATACCCCGTTGGCGAAACAGGAAAACACACGTATCTTTCGTTCATGAAATGTCACCAGTTCAAGATTTATGCTTAATATTTGGAAATTCTTCGAATTTTGCGATGTTTTTCGAGTTTTTTAAATTTCATATTTAAATTTCAATTTTCATAACAGCTAATATTACTTTAATTGATGCAAATAAAAACGTTTATGCAAACAGCTTTTGTTATATCCTTTCTTTTTGAATAAAACATAAATTGTAAATTAGATTTTAAAAAAGATGAAGGAATTGCGTTGTGATTATTATTCCCGCATTTAACACCGATTACCAGATATAACAAGAAGGAATGATATAAGCTAAATTAAGATTACCAGCACAATTATTCTTACTACAATATTAACCTTGATTAGCTGTAAGGTAAAGATAAATTAAACTTAAAGGATTCAAATCCAACAACATTACTATCCTAGGCTAAATATTTTATTTTAAAGAATTTATCATAAATCAATTTAGGTTGACAAGATGGCAGTTACTGCTATACAATTTACATTTCAGGCAGAAGAATTATTTAAATATTTCCATTATTTAATACTACTATTCAACATAAAAAAAATTAATTTATGGACACGAATAATAAGAAAAAAAAATAAATAAAACTTAGCTGGGAATACACGCATAGCTAGTGCGTGTGTGTGGCCGGCCACCCCGCATCAAAAATTTTCTACTTCCTTCCTCAAGCACGTCAGAACAGAGAATGCCTAAAAAAACGAATTTCATCTCCTTTCCCGCTCATGTATTCATCCGCGCCACAGGCGGCGCTACCATCGTTCAACTGTTCACACCTGTGATGCAATCCATTTTCAAGTAGGGGTGAAGGAAAATATTTGGGTGGTGTTGAAGAGTAGTGTAGGGAAAAATATTGGATGGTTTGATGGATTAAAATAATGAATGAGATCTTAAAATTAAAAACGCGGTGCCCAAAAAAATTAATTGTGCCCATAACTAATTATTAACAGAAATAATACAACCTTAAGAAATAAAATACATTAAAAGGACATACCAACATAACATAAAGGACATACCAACATAACATTCCATCCAGGGAAAGGGGAAAAAAAATCAAAGATTTTTTTTTTTTTTTTTTTTTTTGGAATAATTATTCATAGTTTTAGCCAAAATTCTAACTTTAAGGATGGAATAATAGGAAGGGTGGTGGACACTGAGTTGGACAAATTGCATATAAAAATTTATCTTCTTCAATTCTTCTCCGGTTCCCAGAACCGTGGTTCAAAATGTTTATTCGAAAATTGTTCGTATGGCAAAGTTCCATGTCAGACCTTCTGCAGCAGGTCTCACGTGTTTTACATTTTCATGTGTGTGTCAGGATGATTCTTGATGTGTGTAAGCGTGTCCTGCTCTCTTCCATGTAGCAACCTTCCTTGGTAATTAAGAGATCTCCCTCAACAGACAGGTTACAAAGAGGATCTTGGATTTTACGCTGCTTAGCAATAGGTAAGCTTTGGGCGTTCCATATTTGACCACTGGAACCCAGGCTGTAGTGAATTTGATGGAAAGACTATTTCATGGAATCACGGGTTTTCAGAACCATATATTCATCTGTTCATTAAACTTTTATCCCTAACAGGGTCTTGAATTGTTCTTTTTCTCAAGATACCAGAGACAACACTCCGCAAGACAGTAGCTCTCTTTTCAGCATCAACATCACCCCACAGGAACAGCAAAGGGCCCTTTTGCTTGGCTCCCCGAAGTAATGAATCGACTGGGAAGGGGTACTGCGAATCTGAAGATACGTCGTTTCACAATATCAGACATACACTAGTTTCGTTCAATTCTGACACATTGGACCACACACCTCGGTGTCGAACACGCTTAGCTTGGACTGACCACACACGTTGAAATTTATGAATGTCCAAAACAACTATTTTATAAGTGTTCATTTGGTAAATTGAGAAGTCCATTTAATTCTTTCTGTTCTTTTTGGGAGTATCACTCGAAGCACAACATATAATTTAAACATTTCACAACAAGTTTTACTTTCCAACTCAGTTTCAACCATTCAATTGCAATATTTTAATTAACATTTCCAAGGAGAGCAAAATTTCTTTTCTCCTTGAAAATTAAAAAAAAAAAAAAAGACCAAAAATGAAATTTTTTGCAATTAAAAACAATATAAAAACATTTTGACACTTCATGTTTGCTATATCATTTTGGGAAAGTTAATACTTCAGATCCAAACTCAAATTTTTTTTTTTTTTTTTTTTTTTTCTTTTGAATACTTAATTTAATCCTAACCACAAAGTTTAATTTTAAATGCCTACATTTCAATAATCAATTGTTACGTTTCAATATTCTAATCAAGATTCATCAATAAATTTTTCAAAGCAAAACCATCTTAGTTCACTATTAACAAATATCTATCATTAAAGATTAAATCTATATAATTTATTATGATAAAAATATTTTATTTTTATTTTTTTTTGACATTAAGATCCTTTACAATTAGACTTTCTACCATTAATTTGGTTTGTAGATTTTTTTTTTTTTTTTTTTTTTTTTTTAAATTTAACGTCTAGGTCTAAGATTATATCTGGAATTTGGTTGATTTTGGCGTAATACAATTTTCATTCTACGTTTCCTTCGCATAACCTCGTGGTTAGTAGGTACCAATTCCTCTCCAGGATTACCCTCCTGACCAACAAAAAGTTCATCTGATTCATTACTTAAACTTTTTATAGTTTTTCGTTCTTCGACACGCTTTACTCTATCAATATGTACACGTTTAACTACTTTCCTATCCTTCAGTAACTGAATTTCAACATTCACAGGAGACAAAATTTTGGTAATTATGAATGGACCTTTATTTGGTTTTAACAATTTCTTTGATAAGCCTGTCTTAATTATAGGTTCATACAAAAATATAATATCGTTTACTTTAAGGTTTTTATCTTTAGCTGATTTTTGTCTATAATTCTCTTGATTTTGAGCTGCTTGGGTTAAGTTCTTTTTGACACTTTCAAAACTTCTCTTTAGACGTTTTGTCAAGTCGTAAGTGTAATCTTTAACTTCAGTATAAGAATGTTTTGATTCTTCTGTGAGTATTTGATGTGGTAAAGTAATTTCGCGGCCATATAATACTTGAGAGGGTGAAAAACCAGTTGTTGTATGAACGGCAGACCTATGCGCCATTAGTGCGAATTCTATGTGCCTGTCCCAATCATTGTGTGACTCATTTACTAAGTGACTAAGGGAATTAATCAAGGTTGCATTTAATTTTTCTACGACTCCATCAGTTTGAGGATGATATGGGCTAGTAGAGTGTTTCTTTATACCTAATTTTTTATATACCTCAGTAATTGATGTTGATAGGAAATTGGAACCACGATCTGATATTAGATGACTAGGGACACCGTGTCGAGTGATAAATTGTTCCAAGACTCTAGCGACAGTGTCACTTTTGATATCAGGAGTAGGATAAGCCTCGGGCCAACGACTAAAATAATCTGACATTACTAATAAGTATTTATTTCCTGAATAAGTTAAAGGTAAGGGACCCATAGCATCAATTGCTACGTATTCCATGGGTTTTGAAGCAACAGGCATTCTTTGAAGGGGAGCAAATCTTTTAGGTAAGTGGGCTCTGCGCTCGTTACATGAATTACACGATTTTACATAATTGCAAATATCTGAATACATATCTTTCCAAAAGTAGTTAGACTTAATTCTTTTTAGTGTTTTGCAGAAACCTTGATGAGTTACAGTGGGTGAGTCATGACAGTAAAATAAAATTTCAGGAACAACTGATTTAGGCACAACTAATCTATCTTCATTATTTACACTAACTTTATATTTTGGTGCACAATATAAAACATTATCTTTTATGAAAAATTTTAACTTATGCTTTGACATATCCGCTTTATTCTCAAGTTCATCAATTATTTTCTTACAAAATGGGTCAACTTTTTGTTCTTTTTCCACAGATTGTAACAAAGTGGGTTCTATAGATGTTATATTTATATTATTTATTTGTTCTATATTTCTTGAGAGGTAATCTGCAGTTACGTTTAACTTCCCGGGTTTGTGAATAATTTGGTGATCATATTGTTGTAATGTCATTACCCAACGTGCAATTCTAGATGTGGGATCTTTAAGTTTAAGTGTGTGTGAAAGGCTAGCTTGATCACAGAAAATTGTGAACTTTTTCCCCAGCAAGTACTGCTTAAAATAGGACACACCATATACGATTCCTAAAAGTTCCTTTTCAACAGTTGAATAATTTATTTCTGCTCCTTTTAATTTCCTACTGGCATAAGCTACAGGGTGTAGAAATTTATTTTCATCATACTGGCACAATACAGCTCCTAAAGCATATTTTGATGCATCTGTGCTGAGCACAAACTCTTTTTCAAAATTTGGTAATACCAAACACGGATAAGTTTTAAGACAATTTTTTAATTTATGAAAGGAGTCTAAGGCTTGTTGATTAAATTGAAATGAAGTCTTTTCTTTAGTTAATTGAGTTAATGGGAGAGCAATTTCGGCAAAATTTGGAATGAACCTTCTATAAAATCCTACAACACCGAGAAATGATTTAACTTCTGTTTTATTTTTTGGTATTTTAAAGTTATTTACTACGGAGATATTGGAATCATCAGGGAAAACTTTTCCATTACTAATTTGAAATCCTAAATATTTAATAGTTTTCATCAAAAATTTACATTTTGAGGGTTTAAGTTTTAAGTTATGTAATTTTAGTCTATTAAAAACCATTTTAAGTTTTTCTAAATGTTCATCTATATTATCTTTTGATGCAACAATTATATCATCTAAATAAACCGCTATTTGGTGAGGCTTAAGGCCAGAAAGAACAACTTGCATGAGACGTTGAAAAGAATTTGGAGAATTTTTAAGTCCAAAAGGGACACGGTTCCACTCATAGAGGCCACTATCAGTAGCAAAAGCTGTTTTGTATGTATCTACAGGGTCTATTTTTTGCTGATAAAAACCTGAGCATAAATCAATTAATGAAAAAAGGTGAGAACCGGATAAATTATCCACTAATTCAGTAATATTTGGGATAGGGAACGAATCGGGAAGAGTTTTTAAATTTAATCTACGAAAATCCGTGCATAATCTAAAACTACCGTCCTTTTTCTTAACTAATATAACGGGTGCAGCATAAGGAGAAGTACTTTCTCTTATGATATTGGTCTCTAAGAGCTCATTAATTTGCCTGTTTAATTCTTGTTTTAAATGATGGGGTGTTTTGTAGTGCCTTTGTCTAACAGGTATATTATCAACTAAGTCAACTTTATGTAACAATGTGTCGCAACCAGTTAAATCTTTGAATCCTGTAGCAAATATATCCTTATAATTTTCTAGGAAATTTTTAAGTTTAACCTTATGGTCATTATTTAAATGCTTAAGATCTATATCACCACCGAATTCGAATTCTTCAAAAGAGTCTTCAATGCTATTACAATTTAAAGTAGGGGTTTGTTTTATACAATCTAAAAAGGCTAACTTTGAATTTTTATTTATATGATAGGGTTGGTCGTTTGTGTTAAGAACAGTTATAGGATAATTGTTATCATTGCATTTATAATTTACCACTCTACTAATTAATAACCCGTTTGCAAACATTTCTTTATTTGGTTGAATTAAAATTTCGTTAGTATGACAATTAACTTTACTTCTGGTGCGCACAATCACAATAGCTTGTGATTTAGGGGGAATTATGTATTTAGTTCTCGAATATAAATTAACTGTTTCATCTTTAATGCAAACGTTACAATTTTTTAACTCATTTGGGCAATCTAAAAACCTAAACTCAAAATTTTTGCTGACTAATGACTGTGTTTGGAAGTTGATTGCAAAATTATTAGCATTGAAAAAGGGAGTACCCAAAATGACAAAATACTCAGACGATCCCAATTTAGGAACAACATGAAAGAATTCTTTAAATTCGATGTTATCAATTTTAAACCTGATCTCTACCACTTCACTAACATTGACACCACTACCAGTAAAATTTTTAATGTTAAGGTTACATTTTTCTAACTTAAGCTTACATTTAAATTCGTTTAACATTTCACGAGAGATAACATTTAATGTGGATCCACTGTCAAGTAGTGCAGGGCATTTTGTCTTGTTTACGCACATCATAATCTTAGGCAAAGAAACTGAATTTAAATTTATATGATTTGTACTTAAATTTGGTACCAAGTGGGTTTCCGGGGGAGAAATCGGCACCTCAATTTTCCCACCCTCAATTAGTTTAAATTCTTTTTGGCAAAACACCTATCTTCCGTATGATTCCTTTTCTTACAGAAACCGCATATCATTGTTCTACAATTTCGGGATAAATGTCCCACGAGGCCGCAACGGTAGCAACTTTTTGGTTCCTTTCGAAAACCAGTTCGTCTGTCGCGATTATTTTCCCTACTTTCTTCTCGTCTAATCTGGGATCTGCTTAATTGTTGCGTCAATTTTTCTACTTGCAATTTTAGCTCTCTTATTTCTTGGGACTCGCTAGGTGATCTTACTGTACTAACGATATCGATAGGACGGGCTACTGCTAAAGTTTCTTCATAATTTATCGCATGTTTCTTAAAATTTACATAATCTTCAACTCCCGCTGAACCTATACCGCGTAGTATTTCGCCCTTAATTCCTTGCTTCGCGGTCGACAACAGCAGTTGTAATCTGTATTCTTCAAACGCAGGGATATTTTTAGGGATGCACCCAAACGACAACCCTTCAATTCGTGAAAGAAATTGTCTAGTAGATTCGGTCGGAAGCTGATACGCAGATGTTAATCTAGTTATGGATGTCGTCATTGAAGTTGAACTGTTAAACCTGTCGATTAAATTCTTTTTTACTTGTTCGAAAGAAGCATTTGTTTTTAAGTCTCTCTGTGAATTAAAATAGTCCTGAGCTTCACCCGTTAGTTTAAGTTTTAGTGCCAAAAGTTTATCATTATTTCCCCACTCACAGTAGGTAGCGATTTCTTCAAGTTTTTCAAAAAATGGGGCAATAGGTTCGTTACCGTTAAAAGACGGAATTATAGGTAGAAAGTCAGCTAAACTGTGGTTAGTATAAACCACCTGAGTCGGAACTATTTCTGAGGTTTCAGGCATGATTAAAAATAATGAATAAAAACTCAATGCTAAAATATTATTTCGAAACGTGCATCACGCGATTTTTCTAAGTTTAACAATCAGACTATTTTTTCTTAAAATTATGTAAATATTTTTACTAAATTTATTATCATTTTATTTCTTATTAATAAGAACATTAATTTAATCTGTTTATTTCTACAAATTGCTTAGTTTTAAACACGATGTAAGAAGATTTCGTTTATGGATTCGATTCAATAATTTACCCTATCAATTTACAACACGTGTAATCCGTTTTCTTTTTTTTTTTTATTTTTATAAAAGCTTAAATATCTAATGAAAATCTTAAAACATTCTTAAAACACAAAAATTTTTTTTAAAACAAGTTGAGATATTGCTTTTAACTTTAAACTTAATTCACACGCGATGGATTAGGATCATGTGGAGCCAAAATTCCTTTCTATTCCCATAAAATGAACATAATTATACAATTAAATACAATAAATCTTAACAATAACAAGAGATCAAAAATGAAGCATACGCAGATGTAGTGCTTCGACAATAATAACGCGCTTGTATAGCAGTAACAAAATTAATTCAATCAAGATTTAAGCAATTATTCATTATTATTAAAAATTATTTTTGGTAATCACAATTAAATTTTAGCATTAATAATTTATATAATACTTAAAGTTAACGACCAGCAAGTTAATTTTTTTTTTTTTTTTTTTTTTTAAACCTTTAACATTAACACGTGGCCGCTGGTCACGGCACCAATTGTTATATCCTTTCTTTTTGAATAAAACATAAATTGTAAATTAGATTTTAAAAAAGATGAAGGAATTGCGTTGTGATTATTATTCCCGCATTTAACACCGATTACCAGATATAACAAGAAGGAATGATATAAGCTAAATTAAGATTACCAGCACAATTATTCTTACTACAATATTAACCTTGATTAGCTGTAAGGTAAAGATAAATTAAACTTAAAGGATTCAAATCCAACAACATTACTATCCTAGGCTAAATATTTTATTTTAAAGAATTTATCATAAATCAATTTAGGTTGACAAGATGGCAGTTACTGCTATACAATTTACATTTCAGGCAGAAGAATTATTTAAATATTTCCATTATTTAATACTACTATTCAACATAAAAAAAATTAATTTATGGACACGAATAATAAGAAAAAAAAATAAATAAAACTTAGCTGGGAATACACGCATAGCTAGTGCGTGTGTGTGGCCGGCCACCCCGCATCAAAAATTTTCTACTTCCTTCCTCAAGCACGTCAGAACAGAGAATGCCTAAAAAAACGAATTTCATCTCCTTTCCCGCTCATGTATTCATCCGCGCCACAGGCGGCGCTACCATCGTTCAACTGTTCACACCTGTGATGCAATCCATTTTCAAGTAGGGGTGAAGGAAAATATTTGGGTGGTGTTGAAGAGTAGTGTAGGGAAAAATATTGGATGGTTTGATGGATTAAAATAATGAATGAGATCTTAAAATTAAAAACGCGGTCCCCAAAAAAATTAATTGTGCCCATAACTAATTATTAACAGAAATAATACAACCTTAAGAAATAAAATACATTAAAAGGACATACCAACATAACATAAAGGACATACCAACATAACACTTTCACATGTACGTGTTACGATATTATCTTTAATTCTATCGAAACTTAATTTATATTCTAATTCAAATTATTTAATTAAAATATTATTTTAATTAAAGTGTTTTTTTATTGCCTTTTTCTTATGCTTGAACTAGTGAGTTAAGATTAAATGTATTTCTGTTCCTATCTGTTTTTGGAACATTCGTTTAGGGTTAGCTTCTTCGCGTGCTTCTGAACAGGTTGTAATATGGGAAGCGATTGTAGCCACATACGAGGACATTTCCATGCATGATTTCCCATGCAATTTTAATTCTTATGATAAACCCTAACGCCCCTAGAAGTTTGTCGCAACATTTACCCGACACCCTGTTTTTTTTGTAACATTTTTAAACTTGTACATTTCCACAAAAAAAAAAAGAGACTAAAATTGTTATCTTAAAAAATATCTCTAACTTTAGTGGCATATCTAATTTCGGATTTGAAATCCTCACATCCGAGACAAGATCAAGTATTTGTATAATGCCACAAAAAATTAGTTCTTCGGTGTGATTTATCACTAGAATTCGGAGACAAATTTAAAGTTATTTTAATAAAATATCCATTTTTAAAAATATTCATTTTCAAAAATATTGCGATATAGTGAAAAATTCTTGCGATATTTTTCTTGCAATCCTTAATATATACTCAAATGTAAGCATAATAGTGATAATCAAAAAAATAAACAATGCTATAAAAATGATCTAAAAAATATAATTAATAATTTCTTTGTATTAGTTAAAAGTTTGCTGACAAAACTGCTGGATATTTTAAAGCGGTTGAATATTTACTCGGTCTGACGACCCAAAACAATGGCGGATAAGTTTGATCTCAAGGTGGGGCTGCTTGTTATGGCTAGGCAACGGAAGAACGACTTCCGGCCGATAATCTTGACCAACTCTCAGCCCCGATTTGTTTATATCACAGTGAGGAATTGATGAGCTGCGTCAAAAATAGATTTGCGGTTCTCTCTTACTTTTTTTCCAGGCCGGGTAGATGTTTCTTTGCATATGCTCTTGATGTAAAGGATTCATTGTTAAAATAAATAGGTTATATTTTGAAATGGTATTAAGTCACGATAAAGCATTATTGAAAATCAAATAATGCACTTTAAATAGGATGTTTTAGGTGCTCTTTAATTATATTCAAAAATATATGAAATGCAGGAAAATTAGCATTTTAGAATATGCATAGTTTTTATTCTTAAAAAAATGTTACAGGAAATGTTAGCGATAACATTTATCACTGGATAAAGAAAACAAACACGTATCATGTTTTTCCTACTTATGAAGAAATACAAAACTATTACAAAAACGAAGAATGTTTATTCCAATAATGTTTAAAATGTTCAATGTTTAATTACAAACATTAATCATTTGGAAAAACTGAACACGTCTGCACTAATTAATTAACGTATTTGAGGTCACCTACTCGAACCATTAAGATTGAAGTGAGAGAACGGGAAGATCCGATCATTTGATCAAAAGTTATGCAGAGTTGCCTTTTTTTTGTTTTGCGCATTGTACATATGAACGCTCAAAAATAAAGTATGCAAAGAAAAAGAAAATTATTGTGTAGTAATTATGATAGTAAATGAATAGTCGGAAAAGTATCACATAATTCATGAATAGTTTTTAATTAAAATCCTGAACTCAATCTAGCATAGGGTAATCTATAAAGATAAAACATCCTGCTAACAGTGCAGTGTTTTTTTTAATAAAATTTTTTTAAATAAACTAATCAATCATGGACAAAATCTCTATCTCTTGGTGTGAATCGCGGTAAAATCTTTCTCAGAAAAGGACAACTCCTAGTTACTGGAATACCTTTTTCTGATTTTGACCCCGATTTCGGCCTATTGTCCAATTTTTTTTCCCTTCATTGGATACCACTCCAAGGATATATGTATTTTTTCTAACCTTCCCACTGCATCTTTTTAGGGACGGTTGGGGGTGGGCGGGATTTTTCAGGGGAAGGAATCGATTTTCTTTCATAGACGCTATGAGTTTTTAGGGGGTTATTGAACCAGAGTTTCTTTGCATTGCAGCCTCTGTTATTGTCACGAGTGGTTACCTGTCTCCAGACTTGCACGTCTATATCTATTGGTAAACGATAGGAGAAAAGTTAATAAATACCTGGAGTGTGGGAAAGTTCTGTTTTCGGACTTATGGAGTATTTAAAGAAACGTTTACTCCCATTGGATGTTTAGTTGATATTATTGATTGCACTGATTTTAGTTAGAAAATTTCGCTTTTCCATTGACGTGATTTATGCAATGAAATAAAATTATTTTTAGAAACATCAGCAGTGTCTTTAACATAGTTTCTTGAATTAATATAAAAGGACAATCAGTAATAAAAATGAACTGAGTTTTAACTTAATTTAATTGAAATTCTCTCTCAAAATTACTTTGTTTTAAAAGATAAATTAACTGCCTTGCTAAATAATTATTTTTCTATAGTAAATTACTTCAATAAAAGTAATTAATTTTATTACAATTAATAAAACACTATAATATGATGCAATTGAAATAAATTTTATCATATTTAAAATATGTTTAATCCTTTGACGTAGAATTTTTATCAAACACATTTTTCATTATTTTGTGTTAATTTAGTCAAAATAATGGAAAAATATTATAATTAGCATTTCAATAGTTTATGATTATGAAATACATAGAAACACCGGTGTCTTTATCTGAATTAAAGGTAAAATCATCCAAGCACGACTGCCTTCCAAACAATAATTTTTCAAATTTCTACTTATTTGTAGCTGTTTAAGCTTAAATGAAACAGTCATTCCTCAATGAAATTTCTTTAATTGACAAAATCAATAATGAATAAATTCTTATATATGAATAAATAAAATTTCAAACTACCTTTTCGCATTTTATATTTTATTCCAATAATCTAACTGCTTTTTATGATTAGAAAATAACAAAATATATTTTTAATTTTAATGAGAGCTTTAATAAATTTTTTCATTATATTAGTTAAATATTATTATCTAGATTATGGTCTCTGACTTTTATTACCTTCATATAAATTAAAACCACTAAGAACCTCTTTACTTTTCGCTCCATTATGTAAATCAACGGCACACTTTTTCTTGGCCGTTTTCTTTTAGCCCACTAAATTCTTGTTTAGAAGTAAACAAATGACAAATATTATTGAAATACTACTAGTAAATTATTATTTGAAAGTAAAGAAAAAACTTATAAGAGAGGAGGGTGGTAACAAGATGGTTTACAAGAGTTGGGCTAAACATTATCTTTATACTTTGGTCTGCGCTGCATAAAATGTTAAACTGTTCTAATTGCAATCATTTTTTATAAACAAATAGTTCATTACATTTTTATTGCAAATTTCTGAGTCCATTTGTAATAGTACTAGCATAATTATTTTGAGTACTAAAGGGTAGTTACTGACATGTAACTATAGTGATTTACACCAGTAGCATAATGAACTATCCATGTTTTAATGTTAGAGTTTATCCATATTTTAATATTAGAGATTATTTATATTTTAATATTAATGATTATCATTATTTTAATATGAGAGATTATCCATGTTTTAATATTAGGGAATATTCATATTTTAATGCTAGAAATTATTTATATTTTATTATTAGAGATTATCTATATTCTAACATTAGAGATTATCTATATTTTAATATAAGTTATTTAATATTAGATTTTCCATATTTTTATATTAGAGATTAAGATTGAAGTAAAACAGATTAAAATGTTTCATTTATTCTGAGCAAATAGATTATGGTTTATTCGTTTACATATATTTTCACAATTTTTTTTTCTATTGAATATGTATATCGTAGATATAAATGATTTCAAAACAGAAAACAAAATAACTTCATCATTTTAATACTTCCATTTAAAACATCAATAGATCCACCTGATAGTCATCAGAAGGAGAAAGTCGACATTTTTTATATTAAATTCCCCAGTGACTTTCCCTGAAGAGTTATGGGAGCCCCACGCATGATTCATGCTGGGGCTACCCCCTTTTCCTTCAACCCAATGGCAATTAAGCCCTTCATCCATTCCATTAAAGGGGACAGGGGAAGCTGGGCAAAATGGAGGGGGGAAAAATTGAATTTCACTGGTGGGAAGAGTGCAATGACCTCCACCTTGCAGAGGAAGAGACAAAAATAAAAACTTTTAGAAACACTATGAAAAAAAGGATTGCTCAGCATTGTTTCAAAATTTTTGCGTTCTGACAAATGTTAGAAGGAAAAAAAAAAGAAGAATTACATTGAAACTGTTAAAAAAATGTATCAAACACGCATACCAGTTCCTTTCATTCAAGCAATGCACCTGTTAATCTTTTTTTTCTATTGTCTAAATGTTGTCGTAATTGACGATTCGATAAAAAGGAAATAATGTTCTCTAATCATATCAATCATATGAATGGAAAAAATAAGTAAAGTTTCCAAATTTATTTTTATATTCTATTAATTCACCTTTAAAAAAAACGGTGATAGCTTTTTTTGTTTTATTAATAAATATGATGACAATTTATATGAGTATATGATTTTTAATTTCTTTCATATTTGTTCAAAAGTAGTAATTTAAATGCGAGAAAATATTTTTATTCAGTAATTAAAAGGCTGTGCAGATCACGCTTTTGAAAATTTAATGCACAGAATTGTTATTACGTTATTACGGTGGTTTAAAAGATCTGACCGAAAAAAAAATTTTTTTTTGATACAAAGAAATAGTAGAGATTTGCGTATTTACAACTGTTTCATGGAAAACCGTACATCTTAAAAAGTAATAAAGCGAAAATATAAAAGTTTTAATATAGAATTTGCTTAGTTCCAATTTTATTTAGTTTTGATTTGATTATTAATAATTTGAATTTAGACACAAACTGATTACAAATTCGCACTACCATTTTCATTTAAATTTTAAACTTCAAAAATTTTTTATAACTCAAAAATATTTCCCCCAAAATTGAGTTCAGTTCTATCTTTAACAATCTTATAAAAAGCTTTCAAACAATTTTTTTTTATTATATAAATATATGTGAAAGGATTTCACCGTGTTACTAGCATAAAAATTATTGACAATTTAAGTACCACAAAATATTTATACATTTTTTTTTTTGCTTGTCTAAAAAGATGCCTATATACAACGTAAAAGAGCGTGGATGCTGCAGTTACTGTAACAAATCGAAATAAATCGAATAAAACTATTGTAGCATACTTTATAATTTATCATAACATCAAACGATGCACCTCTATAATAAATAATACTCCTAAAAAAGTCTTCATGTACTTGAAAAGTAAAATTCTCTTATAATTGATTATGCAGTTCAGCTATTTCCTATCAATTTTGCTCAAATAATTCACAGAATGTTTAGTTTAATCAATATAATTCTCTTGTCAAAGTAAAATAACTTGCTTAATGTATACAAATGTTAGTATACTAATTGGTAAATAAACAGAATGCGTTGTATCAAGCACTTAATCGAACCTTATTTTTTCCTGTCAAATTAAATAATACCCCATGCAATAAACGTTAAGATATGGCATAATTTTTACATTAAATTGGCTTAAACACACGACAGGATCAAGTTTCATCCAGTTTCTATAAAGTTTAAACAAAAAAAAAAAAAAAAATTAATTAAAAAAAAAAGATTAATAAAAACTTAAAAAATGACGCTTGATAAATATTCATACCGTTGCCGCGTTCGGAAATTATAAATACAAATGGGTGTTAAAAACTCTAGAATGTTTTACCAAAGGCTAATTATTGCAGTGAAGTGGGGAGTACCCTTGATACAACTCTCAAACAGAAAATAAATAACTTAACGGAAGAATAAACTTATAGTCTGCCCTTGAGAAAGCAACGTATTTTCTGTTGTCACGCGACTTTATTATTATTATTTTCTTTTAATTCTCATTTCTACTTTCTGAGAAGGCGGGAGGATTCAAAACTACTTTCACATTCAAGTGCGGCAAGTAAATCGGGATTTTATTGTGTGGAAGAACTTCACGATGAACATAAGTCAGAAGCATGTTTTTCAGCATTGCGCGAGAGATACTGTTTATCTTCTCTTAAAAAAAGAAGAAAAAAAAAATCATTAAAAAGGATTGTAATGGTTCCATTGATAAATTAATAACATATTTAATTCGTAGAGGGTTTTTTATTTATATGAAATTAAAATGGTTTTCAAAATTATTTTTGCTGCAATTTTAAAATACATCATTAACGTTATCATTAAAAGTTTAAATTTATTTGTTAAGAGTTGATCATTCAACTTTTCCTGTGTCCGTTAAAATTACAAATATTTTAACACGAAAGAGTTTTCTGGGAGCAGTAGTTAGTTTTATTAAAATGATGTATTAAGTATCTAAAAGGAATATAACTCTTATCGCAAGGTTAATCATTTTTAAGATATAATAATAATAAAAAAAAGTATAATTGAGGGGAAAAAATCAATACTTTTGGTAAAATATATAAGGAACCAGAATTTTAGCAAAATAACTAAACACTATAATTTTTTTCTTTTATGATAACAGTTCTAATAAAATACACAAGTGCTAGATAAATAGAAATAATATAAGATAAATGACAGTTAATGGAATGCGTATTTTCTTAAATAAAAAGATGAATCGCGAGGTAATGATAACCCACTTTTTTGCCGTTTTTTAGTCCCTTGAAAAAATATAAAAGTGGCAACTAATTTTTATAGTTTTGTATCAGTCGCTGGAGTAGTGAAAACGCTTAATACGTGTAATTTAAGAATTTTGCTTAGCATTATTCTAATATTTTTTCCCTCCAATGCCCGCCCGATTGACGCTTGTCTTTCAGGTATGAGGAGGGCAGAGTTGTTAGACACTCTTTCAGGGGCACCATATTAGGTGGGCCAACATTGCTCCCACAGTAAGGTCAGATACTACAGAGAATGAAAGAACATCCATGCCTTGTCCGGGATTCGAACCCAGGATCTTTCTGATGTGAGGTTAGCTCTTTGACCACTACACACTCATGTCGGGGTATTAATCTTATATTACATCATAAAATTGAAATGACAAGAACCAAGACAATGACAAGACAAGAACCAACACAACGCACTTTACTTCAGAAATTCTCTATTTCTTCTTTTCCAATTTGTCTTTTCTTGTGACTTAACACTGTCTCGGAATAAAGCCTTCAATTCTGTTTAAAAAGTAATCAAAGATTATCTTTTTAATTTAAAAGATAAAATGTATATCGATCTCAAAAGCTTATTATCATAAGTTTTAAAATAAAGCGTTCTCATAAGTCAAATCAATAATGGAATTGTGACAGTCAAAAATTATTCTTTTGATCAATTTGTATAATATTAACACAGTGTCCTTACAAAAAAAAAAACAAAAAAAAAATAATAATAATAATAATAATAATTAATCATTTATATCAGTAAAAAAATAAACAAATGTAAGTTTAATTTTGAGATTTAAATAATAAAATATTTTTTAGCAAATTTTTAACGTTATGGTCGAGGGAAATCCATCGGTTAATAAAATCTAATTAATCTAGTTAAAACTAATATACACCGACAAAAAAAAAAAAAGCGTTTTTTTCCTCCTTTAAAACTCTCTGAAATCGAAAATTTAGCTTATCTTTCGCATGGAATTTTCTAATTGATGTCTATTTTTGAAAAAAATTCTAAACGTCTTATAATCAATAGAGCTAATTAACAATATTGATTATACCAGGAAACCATATGAATATATAATCGTAATACATTAAAATAAGAAAAAACCTTTATAAAATTATATTTTAAAGGAAGGGAAAACTTAAAAGAAAAAAAAAAAAAAAATGAAGACACTTACATTTTTAGTGACCAATTTAGCTCGAATAACCACAAGTCTTCTGCGCTGTATACGGGAATGAATAAAAGGCTTGATATCTGTACCTTTGCAATAATTTGAATAAAGTTTAGCATTCTGGAAATCTATTACGAGATAATAAAGAGGATATGATTTCTTGTTTATATCTGGAGTGATCGCTGAAGGCATATTTGTAGGTAATTAAGATTCCGAAAATATTTTTCTACAATTACAAAACTAATACTAAATGAACATTAATTATTTTAATCTTCTTTATATTCAATAATAAAATAATCTTTAGCTCTTATCTATCCTTTTTAGGTATTAAGAAAAAAATACGTTGAAGTCGTTTTTAACCGGAAAGATACGGGAAAACAGCAGTAACTCTGCAGCAATCATAACGTTGAGTTGTATCGAGTATTATCAATGACGAGAATTCAGAATTCATCTATAACACGTGCTCGGTGTTTTCTTTCGGCTCTTGGGATAAGAGTCTATCGAGCGGTGCCTCCCGCTACTCCAAGGGTTGCCAAAAACTCAGCCAGTAAGAGGTTTTTCGCCAAGTCTCTTGCAGATTGATTATAGGATTTTTTAAGTGAGACTTTTTAAAATAAGCCTAATTACGGAATATTTAAAATGTCATAGGTTTTATTATTTATTTGGTTAAACTTTAAGAACACTGGGAAACATTTTCTAAAAGCAGTGTGTATGGATCAATGATGAGTTCATGCAACAAATCATGCAACAAAATTTTTTAGGATGGTTTAGAAAAAATATATATGGAAAAAGTTAAAAAAGATTAAATAATTTATTTAGGAAGTAAAGTACTAATTTTAAATATTTTCAAGATTAAAAGATATCTGAGATTTAAATTTCCAAGGTTTATATATTTTTATAGGTTATATATTTCATGCTAATACATGTTTGCAGATGCATGATGGCTGAATTTCATTTTCTGTCAAAAATGAAATTTCCATTCAACTTTAATTTCACAAAAGAATAAATTCGACAACTTGTGGAATATTTATCCAATTTCGTTTGAAATTTAACAGCATAAATAAAAATAATGTAGTTTGTGGTTCACAACTTTAAGTTATATTATCTATTAAGTTATATTATATTATCAACACAAACTTTAAGTTTATATTTTGTTCAATAATGCAACCTTTTTTAATAAAACTAAACTACATCGGTTAAAGAAATGAATTACATTATGAAATATACGTATTTAAATTTTAAAAAATTATATGTACATTAACTGCTAAGAAATTGACTGGAATCATGTAAAATTATGTAAAAATAAATGAGTAGTTTCTCATGAGATCCATAAAGTTACTTTAAGGAAAGTTTTCCTTTTTAAATATTTAATTCTTAGCATTAACCGAATGCCAAAAATGTAAATAATTTTTTAAGAATGCAATAGTTACTCTTTTGTATAAAATGATTAGTTTCTGAAATCTACCATATTGAATAACGTGGTTAAGAGAACGCTTTTGTTTTAAACTTATAGTGTCTCTTTGCTAAAATATAAATATTTTTGAGAAATTTTGTCTATCCCTTATACAGTTTGGAGAATGCCGTACTGAAAACAAAGCAAAAAATTTTTCAATTTAGAAATCTTACAGTTTCCTATTATTTTAATTATTTCTTTAAACTAAGTAACGATCGGTTAAAATTATTGCTTTTTTTTCTGTTCAATTAAAACAGTGTTATACCGCAATACTATGTCTCAGTTGAATGCATGTATTCTTTTAAGAAAAACAATAAAAAAAATTTTAGTAGCATTTTGTCTGAGGAATACTGGAATTTCGATAAAGAAAATAAAAAAAAAAAAAAAATATTTAAATTAAATAATTAAAATCATTTTGACAATTTTACATTTAGCTATTTTTCTTAAATAATGCTGCTTATGATAATTATATAAATAATAAAAACGGTAAACTTATACTTTCATATTTTATAGGACTTATTATTTAACTTGTTAAGAAACTTTTTTCTCTGAAGAATTGATAATCTTTTTGTTTTTTGTTACTTATTCATAATCATTATGCTTAGATATAATTGTAATTAATTATCATGTTACTTACATAAGTTTTTTTTATAATACTTGAACAGTAAACGACATTGCAACAGTAAATTGAAATATTTTTCAAGTTGAAAATTTGCAAAACATATGCATTCTATGATTCATAAAGTTAAAGTATTGCAATATTTTTTATTTCATAATTTTCTTTTTCTACAATGATTTCGTTATATATTTTACAATAATTTTAAAATTAAACTATCTTAATTGGAGAAAAAAATGAGACATGCATTTTAATTAAAACTTTGCTAGTAAAATTGTAATTGATATAAAACATTTCAGTGGTTTAACTGCTCTATTAAACTGCTCTGTCTATTTTCCATTCTTACAATGAAATATTTTAGTTTATCAAAATTTTTTTCAACTTAAAACAAAATATGCAGTTATACACAGTTACAGAAATTATAAGTTGATTTATAAAATATGAAAATTAAATCTTTATCTTAAGATGAATGGAAGATAAAACCTAGAAAACAGAAATTTCGATTCTAGACTATTTTGGGCGATAAATAAGCAAATATTGCTCTTGGGTTGGAGCCAATCATAAAACGTGTTGACAACTCTTCCTACTGAGATGTGGTCGCTAAGCAACGGAGGATAGTTTTTGTTTTAAAACCCTACTGTGAGGCAGCTGTTTTTAAACTCCCGCATTGAAATGAGCAAATAAAAAGCCGTGATCTTAGCAAAATTGGCTTTTATTTTAAATAATATTATAATAAGCTGTTTTAAAAGTAAAAACCAGAAAAATAATTGAAATAGTTAATCAAATAAATTATAGATAGTTTAAACTACGTGTTAAGTATTAATCATATGAAAATCAAAGAAAGAATTCCCAATAGTAACGAAAAAAAAACATTAACACCCAAAGTGAAAATTTAGATCATGAATAATAATTCATTCCAGTGGCGTGGAGGGAAGAGATGAAGAAGGCGCCAAGTATCCAGTCAAATCCATTCGATGACTAAAAACAGCAATACTTATTATTTCTCAGGATTATGAAATTTATTTTTTAATCGAGAAATGTTTGGTTTAAGCAAAATGCTTTATGATGAATAAAATGTGATTTCCAAGCAGGCTTATTAATGAAATTTCTGGTCTTAAAATGTAAATATTTTTTATATTTTAGAAAAATTTAAGAGCTTTATATTAAAAATAATAGGTTTTTTTCTTTTTTTTTTTTTACCACAGAACAAATTTAACTAAAAATAGGATTATTTATAAATGTTATGCACATTTCAAATGTTTTTTTCTTCTTTTTTGTCTGCACCTCTAATTCTAATTACTTCTTTTTTAGAGGCATTTAATCAAGAAGTTTGTCTCGTCCCTTCACACATGTCTCTACGCCTCTGATGGAGTTAAAAATTTCTAATACAAAATGACGAAGATTTTGATTGATGTGACATTAAAATTATTGCAATTTTAGCTTAAATCATTTATATTAATGACTAGTTTGGTAAGCTTTATTATTATTATAACCGCCAGAACTTTTTGCATCAGAAATTTCATCATAAAATTTGAAGAAAGTGTTGAAATTTCAGGAAATACCGGTAGCAATGATTTTAACCGAAGTGTCAAAACAGTTAACAAAGCAACTATATAGAAATTAAAATATTCTTACAAATCAAATCCAGGAGTTATATGTTAAATTTAATATATATATATATATATATATATATATATATATATATATTAAAAAAAATAAAAAAATTGAAGTTTCAAAAGATGTAACTTCAAACATTTCTTATTCTAATTTTTTCCCCAGAGCACATGTTGATTTAATTTTAAATGCGTATAAAATAGCATACAAAATAATGTTCAATTATTTATCTTCAGATTATAGTTAATTTATAAATTGAAATATTTATTTTACTTATTATAAAAATTTTACATTAATATATTTGTTTAATTATGAACTCTTCACTGTAAAAGGACACAACCCACCTCAGACAGATTTTGATAAAATTTGATAAAAACATAAGTTAATGTTATACAAATAAAATAGTTATTGATTAATTATAATATACAGGCATGATCGCGCATAACTCTCATAGGAGTCTAATGGTATGAAAAAGTCGTTACAGAATCAAACAAAAGAGAAAAAAAAGTTTTTAAAAGGTATAGTCTCACACAGTATATTTCTTACAGCATATACTGTAAAAAAAAAAAAAAAAAAAAAAAAAAAAAAACAGTTCTGGATCAAATTGCGGTAAGAAGTACCACTTAAGGGTGACGGTATTTTTTATCATAAAATCCCTTTCTACCGGATCATGTTACGGAACAAAAAATCTGATATACCGTAATTTTTACTGTAAAACAATACAATTACTCAATCTCCTTAATTAAATAAATATGTGTAAAGGCTTCCTGCTATGATTTCGTACTGGAAATAAAGCAGTTTGATGTTGGGTGTCTACAGCTACACACCTCTCCAGCCGTTTGTAAAAGGCATTGTGGTTGGAGAGATATAAGGAAAATGAATTGGAGTCCTATGTTAACCTTCTTCAGTCGTAATTGGAGTCCTATGTCAATCTTCTTCAGTCACACTGTCATTTAAGATTTCATTTAAATTCACAGTAGTGCTAGTACACAGGGAGCTTATCTAGTTGACGATTTTTTTAAGACTTAGGGTATCCGTAATAGGGATTGGCCTGCCAAACTTTCCTGACTTCAACTTTATAAAATATGTCTGGGACAAGCTGGAGAAGGCCTGATGCATTCCGCAATTTCATTCGGCAACAATTGGGGCCCGAAAAACAACGTTGCTGTACGAGTGGGACTAATTGCCAAAGGAGCTTCTAATTTTTTTTCTCGTCAGTATGAAATCACAGGGTGAGACTTGCTGTATATGATGAAAAATATCATGTGAAGGACCAACCCCCTTTTAATCCATTTTTCTAGCTCAACACTTGGTAACCTTTGTTTAATACGATCTGACTTTGACACGTGAACATGTTTGTTGCTTTTAACTATTGAATGGTTGTTTTATTTGCACGATATTAACCTGTGTTTATACGATATTTCTTTATAATCTCCCTTGCAACTCTGGAGACAATTGAACAAATCTAAAAGTTCTCTTAATTTTCAATTCAAGTGCAAAAAGAATAATATATAGTGTAGAAATATTAGTTTATTTTATGGTAATTTTTTTCGAAAATATATATATAAAAAAAGTCTAATATAAATAAAAAAAAAGTGTTATATATTTTATATCGAGCTGTCAAAATACTTCGGGAACAACTGATGGTAGAAATTATCGAATTATTCATTTGTAGACTAGTTGAAGACTAGGCTGTCTAATTTAATAGAGTCCATTTTACAAAAGAATAATTTTAACAATAGAATTTATGATTACAGTGTGGAAATCATGCAAAATTTAAAAACGTTTCTTTAGGGTTAAAGGAACTTTAATACTTAAAATATTTTACTCTTCATTGTATTTTACAACGATTAGAAATTTAAATGAGAAAGAAAACGTAATTTATATATTTAAATTAGTTTGTTCTAAACGAATTCCGTCATAAATCTTCCAACAAAACGATTTTCAAAGTTCGTTTATTTTATTTTATTTGTTATACTTTCTCTTCTCTAACTGAGTGATTTATGCGCATGAGATAGAGCTGAAAAATAATAACATATAAATAATGAACTATTTTTTCGAAAGTATTAAGAAAAATTTAAAGGGAATAAAAATAAAATGACTAAAATTTTTTTAAACATTAATTTTTAAGAGTAAATTTGATTCCTTTTTAATAAATTATGAATGATTTCAGTAAATTATAAATTATGGAATATTTATTTTTCAAAACAAAACATATTCTGTAAGTAACATAAAATCGATATGAAGTGATTTCTTCAAAAATTTTGAACAAATTTTTCCATATACATTTTTAGAAAAATTGGTTCTACGTTTAACCATATTTTCTGAAGAACTGTAAACTATCACTTTGGTTCAAATTTTCTGCAAAGTTAAATTGAATTATTCTTCTATTAAAGATGAACCTTAGTAACACGTAATTTCCGAGGTACAATGTTCGACTTAGCATTAAATTAAACATTGCAGCTAATTTAAACCATATCATGAGTTTGAAACGATCGAGAAGTTTTAAAAGTGTAATAAACCATTCATTCTTAGATAATTTTGCATTCTTTTCGCGCAATATATAGTTTTAGAGATTATTTTTATTTCACGAACGTAATTTGTTTTTAGATGAGAAATATTTCTCATTTCTCGCTATTTTCTGTTAAAGAAATGAGTTGGAATGCTAAAATTCCTAATATTCCTTATACTCTAAGATTTTTGGATCAAATTACGGTATGAAGTGGTGCATCAACTGCAAAATCCATTTTATCGCAAAATATTATACCGTAAATTTTATAGTAATATTTATTTAAGTAGAGTGACTCAGTGATTTTAATGTAAATATCACTGTAAAAATTAAGGTATATCAGATTTTTCTGGAATTGTTCTATTAAAAATGTATCTTGTGGTAAAAAGCACCGATACTTTTTACCGTAATTTGATCTGAAATTTTTTAAATTGTATAAACTCTTATCAGACAAACTTTCTCCATATTTCATGAAACAAGGCAACATTTAATTAATTCAAACTAGCTTATCAGTCTTTTTTTATTTTATGAAACAAAAGATACCAGATGTGGAGATAATGTAAGTAAAATTGCTCTCTTATAGTTATGACTTTTTTTTATTTACTGAAATTGTCATTTGGGAGTATGGATGTGTTTCCTGACTTCCTAAGTGATGATTACTAAAACCCTGCCCGCTAAAACAACAAATCATTAAATTATTTAAACTTAGGGTTGTTCGCAGTTTAACTAACTTTCTTATCTACAGAAACATTTTTCTAACGGGGCACTGAAAGTACGGATATTTCTCTGTGTAAATTGGCAACAATTAGTCATATGTAAATGCGTGGGAGTTTTTGTAGTCTTTTAAAATGCGTAACTACACCACATGCTAAAGAAATTCAAATTTTTATAAGAAACTCAAATAGACCAAGAAAACTGGTTTTTTCATTTATCCCCCCCCCCCAAACAAAAAGATACATTTATTATCAAAAGTGTTTTTTATTTTATTAGGATATTTTTGAAGTCAAAAAGATGGAATAAAAATTAATTCCGGCAACACCACAACGATTTTAGATTTGTGCAGATAGATTTGGGAAGTATTAAACAGATTTCAAAAAAGATGCTAAGTATCAAATAAATTTGCATATTTAACTTTAATTAATTGAAATATAATTCAAGTTTAAACTTTGTAACAAAGTATGTTTTCTTTGTTGTTTAATGTGATGAACTTGAATGATATTTTTATTCATTTAAATCATATTTCGGGACAACTGCCGTTTACTAGAGATCTTGTATCTTGTTAGACGGATAATTTAGAACTACAAAAGCGTTTTCATCGATGTTGATATTTTCTGTTTCCCTTTTTCTTAGCATATTTGTTATGAAGAATATTTGCAAATAATTTCTTAACCTTTAAAAAATATATTTCCTTTTCTGGATTTTGTTAGGGAATAAATATATCAAAAATATATTAGAAATTTAAAATAAAAAAAATCAATGTGTCGAACAAAAAAAAAAAAAAAACTATAAAATTACAAAAAATTAGCAATGAGTTAAAAAGATAAGCATAATACTATTCACGATATTTCTCAAACAAAGCATTGCTTTTTCATTTTCAAACGAGAAAAATTTATACATAAAGTGCCATTCACCAATCTATCTAAATTACAAATAAAATTTAAGTTTGGTAAAAGCTCGTAATTTAGGTTTAGTAAAAGCATGTAATTTAGGTTTAGTAAAAGCATGTAATTTAGGTTTAGTAAAAGTACGTGAGAAACTTTTTTTTCTATTTTGATTGCTCATAAAGTTTTAGGGTTAATTAGAAATTAAAACAACATATTTACCGGAAATATTACGTCATATATATATATATATATATATATTATATCCAGAATTTCCAGAAATTATTATATCCAGAAATTTATATCCAGTAAACCGTTGCCATATGAATGGTTTAAATATCGTACATTTTTGTTTTGTTAACAAGAATTTAATGCTTTTTTTTCTTTTAAATGTTCTTATCGCACAGTACGGTAATTTTACCAGAGTTTATTTTCTCTGTGTTTCTAATTTTATATGAAAAAGAAAAAAGTTGAAGCAAAATGTTTAGCATAAAAATTTTATTTAGTATTGAAATTGGTAAATTCGATTTACTAGAAATAATAGTCAAGTTATGTTTATGTGAATTTTGGATTAAGTTTACCTTTTATGTTCACAGTTAAGTTTTAATTCGAGTAGAAACGTCTCTGAGTTGCAAAATGGATATTTCCATCTCGCTAAACAAAGCTCATTAGCTCTAAGTGAGTCAAGTTTTGACAACATCTAATTCACTTTCTTACGTGACAGGTCACGGGCAGTGAGGCGGGTTGTGTCCTTCTTTTACGGAAGAAAGAAGGGTATAATAGAAATTGAAATATGAAGGACATAGAGGCTTAAGTTCAAAGGTATCAAACATATTTCGATAATAAATAATGTTACTTTATGAAGAAACATAAATAAAAAATTATAATTACTCAAAACATTCAACTTTAAATAAAAATAATAATATTTTTATTTGTTGAAAGGTATCAAATATTTCGAAAGTAAATTTTGTTACTTTATGAAGAAACGTAAATAAAAAAATATAAAAACATGAAACATATAACTTTAAAAAAATAAATTAATATATTTATACGTTCAAAAGTGCCAAAGATATTAAATTATAATTACTCAAAACATTCAACTTTAAATAAAAATAATAAAATTTTAATTGGTGGAAGGGTATTAAATATTTCGAAAGTAAATTTTGTTACTTTATGAAGAAACGCAAGTAAAAAAAATATAAAAACATAAAACATATAACTTTAAAAAAAGAAATTAATATTTCTATATATTCAGAGGTATTAAAAATATTTTCATATTAATTTCGCCTTATTATGGGGAGAAATATAAGTAAAAAACTATAATAAAATAAAACATTCAAATTTCAATTAAAGAAATTAATATTTTTATACGTTCAATAGTATCAAAATATAAAAAACGTATGTAAAAAAACTATAAAAGCATAAAACATTTCACTCTTTGCACTCGGATGTCGCCTCTGAGGAGACACCTAAAGTTACCAGTCTAAAATTAAGAATTTTTTATATCTTAATAACTAGAAACTACATTATTTTATGAATTTTAAAAATTATGTCAATAATACTGTAAATTATGTAAATTATGTAATAATATAATAATTTCACTTGCCACTATTTTCATGAAATGCCAACAGTTTTTGAAATGTAAACATACACATACCCTAATATATACTAACTTTTAAAGTTAGCAATGTTAACATATGCTAACTTTTTGCCCACTAAAACTATAAAAAAGTGTAGAAACTGAGAAGTTTAATCACACTTGTTGCAAAATAATGATTATAATAACTTAAAAAAGTTTCCATTAAGTTTCCATGATTAAATTATCGTCAGAAAGTTCAAGTCATTAAATAAGAAAATTATGGTATCAGAAATGTTCCAGTTCTTTAAACATTTTGCGTTTGCTACTCTTCGGCACAAAAGGGCCAAACTTTGTTATGAAGGAAGAGAGAAATTCTGAATTATTGAGATTCTGAGCAAATCGTCATTTATCTCAAATTTTAGAGTTTCCGTGCGCGTTCTTCAATCTAAAAGTGGTAAATTCATGCCCTGCTTTTTAGTTATATAACTTATTTTTGCCTTATTTGTCTTTTTTTAAAACTAATTATTATTTTTATATATTTTTTAAAAAATTGTTTCAATATAAAACAGTTAAAATTATACCGTAATTTAAGAGCAGAAATATTTATTTAATTGGAGTAATTCAATGATTTTACGGTTATTAGTGTAAAAACTACGGTATATCAGATTTTATTGTTCCAAAACATGTTCCGGTAAAAATGGATTTTACAACAAAAAGTACCGGCAGCTTGAGTGCACCTTGAGTATTTTTTACAATATTTTGATCCGGAATTTTTTAGTGTATCGGACCAATTGCATACGAATTAAAATCATTATTGACGTAAAACAACCTAACGTAAAACCTATACCTAAGGTAATGAAATAACTACCTAATTACCAAACAATTTGTATTTGTTTCGGGACAATAAGAAATTCGGGATCAAATTACGTTAAAAAGTAATATAAAGTCAAAATATATCTAAATGATGTTAGACAAAAAATATTCTGTCTAACAAAAGCATAAAGAAAAAAAACATGTAACGAAATAAATAAAAAAACGAAAGAACGAGACAATTTATGGAACATCAGAGAATTGTTGATTTTTGATGAGAATAATTTTTGATTCAATTTAAGGTTCATACTAATCAGTTACGGGATTTTCAAGATTCCATTTATTTTGCAAGGTTATTACTAACCTGTTACGGTTATTTTAATTTAATTTTGCTTAATTTAATGTGTGGCTGTCAAATAAATGTGTTTTTATTTTAAAAAAAGCTTTTTTCTAAAAAAAATGTAGTCTGATTCGTTAAAGTACTGGCACTCAGGGTGCAGATATTTTTTTACCGTAAAATCCATTTTCACCGGAAGAAAATTTGATAAACCATGATTTTTCGAGAAATAATTACCGTTAAATCACTGATTCACTCTAATTAAATAAATATTACAGAAAGAAATACGATATAATATTTTATGGTAAAAATAAATTTTACGTTAAAAATGAATTTTACGATAAAATGGATTTTACGGATGATACAAAAAACCAGTACTTTATATTTTATTTGATCTGTATTTGATGATTTTTTTACAGTTCATTATATCATACAATACATCGGCATAATGAAATAATATCTTTTACGTGAATGAACGGAAGAAAAACAAATTCGGAAAGTTTTCATGAGTAATAATGCAGTAAAAGAAGCTTTTATGGTTAATAACGAAGATTCAATTTCAATGCAATATGGCTGAATCGCTTTAAAGGTACTTTAAAGGCATGGAACTACGTACAATTAGAAGGGAAGACAAAGCGCTGTTTTAGATTAAGTAGCAATTTTAAAGTCACTCGTCCTCCAAATCCTTGACTTTCTCGTAAAAATAATTCAAGTTTCGAAGTGTTTTTCCATAGCAGTTTAAGCGTTATGGGGAGATGACTTATACTTTTTCATTTGCTACTCAAAAAGAATAAATGGACCATACCCATACCTTGTCCTTACGGAAATTTTATGATTACATAAACTCTTCTTTCGACAGACAACTCTATAGCATAAATATTTTATGAGTCCCTGCTGTTTCCTTTGGAAGAATTTTTATTTATTTATTTATTTTAAAAAAATGAAGAACGCCGTTCTTAGCAAAAAAAAAAGGTATAATTTTTGAGCTATTTTAGTGGTAGGAGTTATAGCAAAGAAAATAAAAAATTATATATTATTTAAATGAGTTTTATATTCTATTTTTTCATTATTTTTTTGTTTTGTTGATGAAAAACGTTTCTTCATAGAATGAAATAATTAATATAAACGAAGCAATTTTTTTTGTTTAATTTAAATTTTGTTATAATAATTTAAAATTGTAATCGAATTTATTAATAAGGGCTTTTCATAACTTTTTTATAAGCTACATCAATAAAACTAATAGAAAAAATAGTATTTCAGTAAAAATACGTTATATTTCTTGAAAGTTAAGATCTTTGGTGAGCTAAAACATTTTATATTTTTCTGTTGTTGAATAAAAATACATGGAAAATTATTATTTTCTCTAAAGCGAACATTTATTTACATTGAATAAGAGTCCGTGGTTTGAGTTAGCTATAAGTAACAACAGCGATTCATTCTATTTTCCGGGTTTCATATATTTAATCCATGCATTTATTGGGGAATGAGGGGTAAAATAGGTAATATATTAAAAACGTCTAGTTTCTCCCTTTAAATTGAGACAATTATCTTTTTTTAATACATTTACTGTGATTGCTGTAAGCATTTTTATTTTAGTTTTATAAACGGATAAAAAGTGTAATGTTTACAAACTATATGTTTATGATCAAATGATAGTTTAAGCTGCTGTTGAACTTTCTTCTAATATCTTTAAAAACTGGCAACAAACTATTAATGTTAGTTGAAATTAGTAGATAAACACTTAAAGAACAGATCTGCATAGAATGTTTAGAATAAATTTCACAACTATTTCTTTAAAATAACTGAATTGAATAACAATACATGTATATTTCAAATATTAAAAACACTTTAAATTACTACTATTCATATAAATTTTTACACTCTCATTTATATTTCAAACATACCAAAAACTTTTACACTCTTCTTGCTTTTTGATGAAATTGCATTGACTTCAGCGAAGTATACTGCATAATAAGTGAAACCTAATTGTGATTGCCATTAACATTAACTCCTGAATGTAATAACAATAACTCCTATTTAACATTTGTTTTTTTTTTTCAAATATAATCAAAATACATTTATTATAAAAGCATTTTTAATTCTAAAACAATATTTACATATGTTTTTTTAATGAAATATACACTAATTTTGGAACCATCCCTACTTTACCCCACTCTGGAGTAGAGTGGATACATTCAAACATGTTCTTTTGAATGCATTACTCTAAGAAAACAATCAAACAAAATGGGTAAGTTATGCTTCATATTTAATTTGTCTGAATCCAATGCTTATAAAATGCCCAATAATGTTTGGTAAAATAACTTTAATGTTTCGATTTTAGAGCCTTTATTGAAAAAAAGTTTGATTTCATACCCACTTTACCCCAACTGACCTTATCCAAAAAGAAAAAAAGAAATTCTCTTGAAATTATCCCAAGGTGTTTTCAATATTACTATATCCCCACACTTTTCGTGATTAACCTGCGTCAGGATTCCTTATGCCATCTGGATACTTTCACTGAAACTTTGATTCACTAATTACACTCCTGTAAGATTCCCAAGGGGAGGCCTTTTGAAGGAGTAAGAAGGGGGGGGGGGGGGGAGTCTATTCTCAAGCATCTAATGGCTTTTCACATTCGAGGCTCAAAAGCTTCGGAAATTCATAAGCACACCTGGAGTCGAAAATGTTCGTTCAATTTGGATGACCCATTTTGATTAGCTAAAATGTTCTTCTTGGTGATGAAGACTCCCAAAATCGTGGGTCATAAGAGAGAGGGTGTATTTAATCCCCAGAAAACATTGCACTCACTTGAATATTTATGGAAATGTTTGATTTTTCACGGTATAATTTTCTAATTTCAGATATCAATCTGATTTTCGAAATAAAGATAGCCGAGGAAATAAAAATTATTAGAATTCATAAAATAAAAATAGTGAATTTTTGTTTCTCCCCTCTTTAGTAATGAATTTTTATCCGAAATTTGAACACTTTCGAAAAAAAAAAAAAAAGTTTTTTTAGCACTTTTTCACTATTAACGGAAATTAAGTGTTGAAAATAAGTTTTTTGAGCATTATTATCAATTTCAATATGTCTCACTTTGACCCAATAAATTATTTCTTTATAGCTAAATTACTCAATGATTAAACGTATGTGTTTTAATGTATGTGCAACCATAGTAAAAATTTTATCGTATATTTATGAATCTAACTCATTTCATCCCACTAAAATTAAATTTTTCAAGGCAGAAAATTTGGTATTAAATTTTCAGTGCTATTTGTCAGTAATCTTCAGTTTCCGAAATATGCATTTAAAGAAAGTAGAAACTATAATCTAAATTTATTTGAGTATTTTAAGATAAATTTGCGAGTTAAACGAGTCGCAAACTGATATGTAGAATGCGCCCCCCCCCCCAAAAAAAACCGGACCACTCTGACTAACTTTTGATCTAATAATCGGATTTTCAATTTCAAGGACTCATTCTTAATAGTTTATGAGAATGATCTCAAATATGCTAATTAATTAGTGCAGACAATATTTTAAGTTACGAATTAGACACAAAAACGTACTTTTCTGTATAAACTTGCCCTTTTTCTGAAAGGATTCGGATTTCTGATTCCAAAAATATGTGGTAAACAACAATCTGAGAGATATGGTCCCCTTAGTTTAATCAGGAGGACGGTCCAAAGTTTGGACCAATTAATGTTAATTTTACTTTTTGCAAATTTCGCCAGATCTCGAGAACTTTTCCAGCGAATTTAAAAATTTTTGCACACAATTATAAAATCCGTTTATCCAAAGAAAATTCCACGCGGAAAATAAATTTTAGTAGATATTTTAATTTTTTTATTATTTTATTAAATAATAGTCGGAAGCATTTTGAATTAAGATAAATTTGCGAGTTAAATGAGTCGCAAACTGATATGTACAGTGCGCCCCCCCCCCCACCAAAAAAAAAGCGGACCACTTAACAGACTTGTAAGGTAAATACTTTAAAATGACGTAAAAAATGGCACACCTTATGATTCAAAATGTTTTTGACTATCATTTAATAAATAAAAAAATAATAAATATCTATTAAAATTTATTTTCTGCATGGAATTATCTTTGGATAAAACATATTATAATTGTGTGCAAAAATTTTTCAATTTGATTAAAAAAATTCTCGAACTATGGCAAAATAAGCAAATTAATATTAAGAGGCCTAAACTTTAGACCGCTCGCCTGATAAAGCTATGGGGACAATATATCCCCGATTGTGGTTACTTGCTATATTTGGGGGTAGGAGGGAGGGGTTAGAAATTCGAATTCGTTGAAAATAGGCGTGTTTATTCAAAGAAAGTACGTTTCTGTGTCTGATTTCGTAACTTAAAATACCGTCTACACTAATTATTTACCATATTTGAGGTCACCCTCACGAACCATTAAGAATTAGTCCTTGAAAGCGAAGATCAGATCGTTAGATCAAAACTTCATCCAGATTAAATTACAGTATAAAGTACCGGCACTTTGTGAACATCATCATCCATAAAATACATTTTAGCGTAAAATTCATTGCATCGTAAAATCCATTTTATAGTAAGATACATTCTTACCATAAAATATTATACTGCAATTTTTACAGTAAGATTCATTTAATTAGAGTGATTCAGTGATTTTTACAGTAATTATTACTGTAAAAATTACGGTATATCTTTTTGTTACACGATATGTTCCAGTAAAAACAGATATTACGGTAAAAAGTACTGGTGCTTTGAGTACCGGTACTTTGATCCAAAATTTGACCTGAAATTTTTTACAGTGTACCTACAGTACTGGGCAAATTATTAAAATAATTTCGTTTTTTCCATAACTCAACGATATAAAGCAAAATTATTCCATTATTCATTATTTTTTTAAAAATATTTTATTAACCTTTTCGTATTATATAACCATTTAAGTATTTGCCTGAGTTAAAGCTTTGGTTTGAGTCAGCACTGATTCAACGTACTTTCATCTGTAAGGACTTTCCCAGGTATCCCATAAGGACTGCTGTCTTTATATAGTATGATAGATTAGTGTAAGAGATAAATCTATCAGTGATTACTATTATTGTTTATTTTTATTTTCTAGAACAGAATTATATTCATTAAACTTTATACAGTACATTTCTTATACGACTGTAAATTTTTCTTAATCTTCTAAAAATTCTTATACAAACATTCTACTTCTTCTATGTAAATTACTGATATGCATGAATATAAACCCTTTAAAAATAATTCTTATTCATTTCTTCCAAAAGTATTATTTGCTAGCAAAAATGCTTTTTTCACTTTGTTTAAATCTTTCTTTTTGACTACGTTCCAGAACTGTGCCAAAAAGTAAAGTTATATAAATTACTAAGTCATCGATTTCACGTTTACGTGTTTAGAATAGAAATTGGGTTTAGATTGTTGATACATCCCTTGAGAATATTACATTATTTCAAAAAGCTTCAACAGCCTGATGTGAACATTCCGATCCGCGGGACAGGGGAGCAAAAATGCTTCTCCCCCTCCGATGATTTAAACTATGAGATTTGATACCTGGGAAAGGGCTGGAAAAATGCAGTCGAGAAAACGAAATCGCCCATTCTAACAAAAAGAAGGTGATTGAGAGGCGAGATGGGGGATATAAAAATATAAATAAAATTAGCCTGCAGCAAAAGATGGTAGCTGCCCGCGGTGACCGCCAAAATCTTTCTATGCACAGATGGCGAATGACGGTTTGCTCGTGGATGGTGGATGAAGTAAACATTCGCAGTGGAAAGCATCCGCCCGTAACGATTCTTTTCTTGTTTATTTTCCGTTGCAAATATTCAACAACGGCATTTTGTCACAGGGTTACTATTGGATTAATTGTTACGTTAAACAAAACCTCGTCTAATACAACTGGTATCGTCGATACGATAACAATAAAATTTAAAGTCTCGAATTATTTTTTTGAATTATCATAGAATAAAAACAGTCCTTCCTTTTCTTTAGATGTTAGAATAGTAGACTCGGGTTAAAAGCTCATTAAGAATACACTAGTAAAATAAGATGATTAAACTATGTGTTAGGCTATTTTCCTATTATTATGCTACTTAAAAAGAAACTGTGATATTTTTACTTCATAAATTTTTTAAAAACTAAACGATATAAAAAATGATAATGATTTAAATTGCATTGAGACATTCAATGAAACATGTTCTTTTCATATCTTAAAATATAGCGGGAGGATGTAAGGAGAGCTCCACGAATCTATCTATCTAATTACGAGAAATGTATTGCTCGTAACCTATCCACATGATTGCTAACCTAAACGATATAAATAAGATGACTGACAATATTATTTCAATGGGAAGGTTAATCTTAAACCTATCTACATTTTTTGTCTAATATGGGGAAAAAATTGGAATATTATTCAGCAAAATATAATCTATTTATATTTTGTTGATTGCCGTATATCAAAGGGGGAAGAGTTTCAACCCGAGTATAATGCCCGAAATAAAAATTAAGTTCATTTAACAAAATAATATAATTCTACCAAGTTTGTCAAATAGCTACTGTTATTAATTATTGCCACAAAATTATTTGTACCACCCTTTCATGACGCATAGCACAGTGACACGTGTTACATTACAAATATTAATGAATTCGTAATTCGAGTAAAATTAGTCAATATTTGAGAAAACAGAAATTCTGCGCGTTATGTTTGTATGTATGAAATATAAATAAATAATAAATAAATAATAAATATTGAGTTGAGTTTTAAGGATTTCTCGCTTTGGTAATTAATTGAAAATTTAGCTGTAAGGACGCCCTGACTAAAATTTATAGGCACCTTGTATTTCTTTCATACTCCTTGAATTTGACATGCAACGAATCGAAAGAAATATCACCTTCTCTAAAATTTGAATGATGGAAAAAAAATTCATAATAGCATTCTAAAACCAGTTACTATATATATATTTTTTAAATGTTCTTTCAATTAAAACTTGACTCATAAACATATTAGTGCATTTTACTCCATCGACAAAGAGAAAAGCAAAAACTATTGTTTAGAACTTTTTCCGTGACATCTGTTTCTAAGGAACGCGGAAAAGGATGATGATAACAGCAGATGATATCAAAAGTGTCTAGAGACATAAAGTGTGAGCTAATAGGAGGGCCCTTTAATTATAGCTATACAGATGTAAAAGTGTCTACTTCTTACAAAGCGATATTTTGTTAATTGTTCGAATCATGAACCGTTACGCCTTCAGGGGATCTACTTTTTTTTCCTTGGTTTGTAGTGACAGTCAACCCTTATGGTTTTTCTTGGTTTTCTTCTATTAACCAATCAAGTGGTGGAGAACAATCTCTGACTTCGATGTTTTGCTTTTATATGAAAATAGTTTTTATTAATTTTTATTTCAACAAAATCCAACCGGATGCTGGCAACATCCGGTTTGAATGAAATTGTTGATTACCAAAAACTGAGAACAAAGGCTTGTTTTGCTGTCACGTTTTAATTAAACCTAGAAATAAACATTATAGTTAATTTCTTATTATCTGAGTAGAACGAAAAGATGTAATTAAAACATCATTATGACCTAATAATTTTAGGCAAGAGCTATATTGTTATAAAATAAAATTTCAAAATTATAAAAAATAATATTTTTTAAATAGCAACGAAATTTTTCTATTTTTACTGAACAACATAATGGAATACTTTAAAGCGTATAATTGAGCACTTGTTCCTTCGTGGTCCAAATTCTGATATTCAAAAGAGGTTAAAACAATTTTGATATTCAGTAAAAAATTATTAATATGATGGTTTATCATTTAATAAAAATTATTAATGATATTAAAGACCAAATTACTCTCATATAGTTTTTTTTTCAAATGTCCAATTCAATGAATCGAGAATTTTTTTAAAAAAACTATTATAAAAAATTTCCGAAATAAATTTTTAGTCAGATGATTAGTGTTAGTTTTGGTATTTTACCTATGCTAGTAGTTCAACAGAAAATGTTGGTTTGTAGCTACTAAAGAAAAAAGTGTTATTATTTTTTCAAGATAACAAAGAAAAAGCTTAATTGTTTAGTTTTAAGAAATTCGCATTATGTAGAATATTTATACAGAAAATGAAATAAATTATACATGACTCTACCAATTATTTATGTTAATTTTAAATTTGAATAGCTGATTTGATTATAAAAATAATATTTTAATTTAAAGATGCATTCTGAAGTTATTGTACAATTTCAAAAAGTGTCAAATTATGATTAATTTAATATATCAGTGGTTCGTAATACGGCAAAAGAAGTACCTAATCATAAAAGTGGCTTTCATTTTATATTGAGTATAATTTAAGTATATTAACAAAAAAAGTTTTTAGTCAATAAAATGCTTTGCAAACAAAATTTAAAAAACTGCCATATTATCTACTTGTTGTAACGTTAAGTATTGAGTCATTGATTTGTTTTGTTTAGCAGAGAAATTTTTAAGATTTCTTGTTTCATTAAATACGCAAATCGAGTTCCCCGAGTAAATACATACCAGTTCCCAAATTAAACAATTCTATCAATAAAATTTTGAAAAAAACATTTAGCTTGATAATTCTAGAAATTGTACAAAACAGTGGCTTCACATTGTTAACATTGCTGCCGGTCCTATTTTTTCCCCGGGACGAACTTTTAACCCTATCTATAACTTTTTAATGGGTGATGATTTTTTTTTTCTAGCTGGAGAAAACAATAATAAAAATTTTATTGTTGCCAGTAAGACAACGAAAAACATTTGAACACACGGAAGTTCTATTGTACTGAAAAATACTATAATAAAAAATATACAAAGTCCACCGCCATTTTTTTCACAGTACACACCACATGCTCTGTGTCAACATTGCGTGATGACATGCTATGAAAATAATTTTCTCCCCCTTTTACAACTTTTTTGTTTCGTTTCGGTCAATAACCTTTGGGCTAAATATTTGCCCACACTATTAAGAAAGCACGTTCATTAGATATTTACCACCCTCTCAAAAGCGCGTCATCAAGTTGACCGACTGATGTAAAATACAATTGCTAATTGGATATAACACATGTAATAACTCTTTTCTGCAGCATAACTAATAGGCGCTTCTTTTTAAGTTGTTATTCAAGTGACATATTTAAGTACACTCACAAGTAAGATACATTATCATTTTTTGCCTGTGATGCAGAGGCGAATTATTCATGGGATATTATATACTCTAGTTTATTTTATGCTTTTTCATTTATAGGAATTATAATGAGATGTATAATGCTGTTGGAATGATAACCCTAGAATGTTTGGACTATTTATTACCATAAAAGAAGTATAAACAGGGTCACTTGTCACTTACTCAAATTTCACATGCTTAAAATCCATAAAAATTGTAAAATAAATAAATGAAGAAAAGAACTTATACGTTTTACCGAAAGGAATCATAGTAATTTCGAAATGTTTAATATTTAAGAAATTGATTTGATAAAAATCATTTTAAGTTCAAAAATCACGTTAAAAATTATAAATTTGGTAAAATTACCATACTGTAATGTCATTTTCTGCACAAAAAACGATAATTCTGGTATTAAAAGGCAAAATTATTTAAAAGTATGAAAGCGGTATTTAAAATTCATAATTTTTAAAATTCATTTAATTTATAACTTTTCTGTTCGTATGGTAAAACGGTTTAAAAGAATTTCTGGTTTTGAAAATTATAGTTATCCTTACCACACATTTAATAAAAATTATAAACTTAAAAATAAATTTTACCGAATAAATGGTTGGTTTTTATGCCGTGGTCTAAGTCATTGTGATGAAATTATCAAATTTTATCACATATAATATTTTATTACTAATTTTACCGAAATTATTACCAAAGTGCAGCAGTAAAAATGACCTATCTGCAGGTGCCACAATATTTTCTATATTAAGTGTGAATGCCAAAATTTCCTTTATAGTTAATAATGTCTTAGATTTCCACGACAATGTGTGCCACGACATCGACGAGCAAAAAAAAAATTTTTTTTTCTTATTTTTAATTTTATTAAATAGAAGCGAATTATAATTCATTAACAGTTGAAGATCATTTTTTCTCATAGCAGATGCGATAAACTTCGAAAGTTTATTTCAGTTAGTAAATAAATAAATGAAAATAAGCAAAAGCAAAAAACAAAAAAAACGAAAAAGCCATTGAAAGCAAAAAAAACATTTATGCCATCTATAATTTGGTGTGTATTGATTTTCGGTAATAACATGATTTTGACACTTTTAGATACTAGGATATATAATTATATCTAGTAACAAAATAACAAAGTTGCTTTAAAAAAATTTAAAAACTGTATTTTTAATTTTAAAAAAATGACAAGATATATAGATCTCTTTAATTTATAAATGCATATTTTATAATGTTCAGTTGCTAGTCAATATTATTATTACATATCAATATTACCACGCCTACTTGTTAAGTTGAATTTTTTTTATTATTACCAAACAGTAACGCTTATTGCGTATTTTTCCCCAACATGTAAAACAAGCGTATTAGCCACCAAATTTAATTAAAAATAAATAAATAGTATTATTTATATATAATTTTTATACAGATAAGCAGCTTATACAGTTGTTTTCTTATTGCAAGTGGACAAAATATTCAAATATAGTTAAGGACGAAATAGACTTTTCTATAAATTAATTCTATAAAAATTTCAGCAGTTTTATCTTGGTGCTTCTGGACCCGTTTTTTTCTTTTTTTTTTCTTTTTTCAGTCCTGTTACTTTTTTCTCTTTTTTTAATCTATTGCTTTTTCTCTCATTGCTTTTTTTAATTAATATAATAGGGTAGTTGCACTTCAAGAAGAAGATTACTGATACCCATACATGTGACCTTTGACGTCAGAGCTAGCTGATCGTTTATAAGCAAAAGGGCGTGTTAAAATTGAACTAAGTTTCTCCATAAATTAGAATGTTAATTAACGTGAACTTAATTAAATATAACGTCGTATCGAACATCTAATTTCTTTCTCGACTACATTTTTTACTTATTTGTTTATGTATTATTTTATTGTAACCGTGTTATAATTTTGTTTTGTGCACCTGGTAACGTTGATGCAAATTTAGTTTGTTTACGTTCTACATGGCTTCGTGCCTGTGTTTATAGTAAGTAAAGAAATACATTCAGTGAAAGAATTGAAATCTTTGTGAAAGAAAATATAGAATGTGTTACTTAAGGGAATAGATACTTGATTGGCTTACTCTAAATAGAATAGAAATAAAAATTTCTAACTTAAAACAAATGCCACGTTTCAACAACCAATTAGGATAGAGATACCTACACTTCGTTACTTTTCCACTCTACGTCACAGCCACATTTTTAAGAAATTAGAAACTAAGCTCAACTTTAAAACGCCATTTTGCTACTATAAACGATCAACTGGCGTTGACGAATGGCGTTGAGTATCTGTGATCTTCTTGAAGTGCAAGTATTGAATTATCAGATATGATCTGATTGTGTGTTTATAACATTTATTATATGGTTAATATCTTCCAAACTAAATATTACATTAAGCATTTTAATGATTTATTCCGCTTCACGAATATTTTTTCTACAAATTTACTTAGTTAAATGGTTTAGTCTAGAGTTATTCTAAACCATGTTTTGATATACAAGATCTAGTTCGGGCTTTTTACGATAAAAGTTTTTTCTCACATCTCTTTTAGCAAGAAAATAATTAATGACAGAGAAAATTTATTGAGATTTTGCCTACAGAGGAAACCTTTTAATGACACAAAGCATAGATTTTAATTCATTTCAAGCATTAAAATAATCTTTATCTTTTAAGCATTAGTATTGATCATATAATTTCTTAAAATGTACGACTTTATTAATTTTTTATATATTATATAAAACTAATAATTTATGCTGAAAATTATACTTTTAAAGACGCGTCTTTAATATCTTTGTCAAGATTAAAGGATAGTTAATGTCACGTATACGTTATACTTTTTTAAATGTGCTCACTAAATTCCAGTAAAAAGTACCGGCCCTCAGGGTACTAGTACTTTTTATCTTAAAATAAATTTTTATCGGAACAAGTTATGAAACAAAAAAAACTTGATATATCGTAATGATAATTACAGTAAAATCACTGAATCACTCTAATTAAATAAATATAACTGTAAAAATTACAGTATAGTATTTTACGGTAAAAATGAATTTTACGGATGATGCCATCAAAGTGCCGGTACTTAATAATTTAATTTGATCCGGAATTATTTACAATGTAGATGAACCATTCATTTAAAATGAGGGTAAATAGAACAAAATAGTACCTTCAAATAGTTACTAAAAATAGTCTTACTCAACTCTCTTCCTTTGAAGATGTCTTTACTATTATCAATTACAAGGCGATTCGATATATTATACTTTTATTCCCAAATAAAAAAATTTTTAATGAAAAGGAAATATATATATATTTCTTTTTTATTTAAAAAATTGTTATAACCGATTATATATAAGGTGATTATATAAAAACCGATTAAACAACGAAATTTTATTTGCTGTTTTATTAACTTGAAGAAAATTTATGTGCTTTAAAATTGTCAGTGATTTTAAGTCATTTAACTTCTAATGACGTCTTTTGTAATATGAAGTTTAAAGTTACTGTTTAAAACAGGAAGTAAATGCAACTATAAATTTATTATAAATCAAGTAATAATTTATGTGTTAAGACTTCCAAAACATCATTTAACATTAGAAAAGAAATAAGATTTGTCAGTTATTCTAAAATATTTGATTTTCTTTTAAATTCTATTTTATTTTTATTTTTCGAAAGTACTTACTTACGTTTCAGCCGTTTCATAAAAAATAACAACTATGGTTGACATTTATTTTTTTAAAGGACTACATTTAAAATAATATTAAGCTTTTGATATAAATATTTAAAAAAATAATTTTTTTTAATTCTAATTATTTCGTGAGGCAAAATTGGTTTATTTTGAGAATATTTTAAATTGAAGGAAAGAATAAAAAAAAACGATACGCATCTTAATGGAAAGAATAAAATAGGACGTTACACTTTTCTTATTTGCACTTTTCTTATTAGCTATGACAAATCAAACAGAATTATAATAAATCAGTTAAACTTGACTTCGTAGAATTCGATTAACTTTTACACTTATGTAAATAATAATTATTAAATAAGAAGTAAAAAAATAAAAATTCTCAAAAAAAAAAAAAAAAAAAAAACACAAAGTAAACCTTATTAATAATAACTTTTATCAACTAAACAAAATAAAATTCAGTTGCAAAAAAAAGTTCAAAAAATTTGTCTTAAAACCTTGCGTATTTCACTAAATTTGCAATAAATAATTAAATATTTAGCTATTAAATTTTGATTGATTTCAGGAACAAAATCAGCTTATTTTGGGAAAATATAAAATATGTATTAAGATTTGAAAGAAACGAATAAAACCATAGAGCATTCATTATAGAGCTTTAATACTTAACTATAAATTTTCTAAAAAAAAAAAAAAAAAAAAAAAAAACTACTTATTTATGTAAAATAATGTTTGGCTAAAATAATAATCAACTACACTCCGAATTCAAAGAAAACAGTTTCTACACTTGCATTCATGCCAAAAAATTAAGTTTGATCTCGCAAAATTCAACCCACTTACTTTAAAATCTGTGTGTGTGTGTGCAAACTTATAAATATAAAATAAGAAATGAGTCTTACTTTCTAAAAAATATACACGAAACATATTAATAATTTTAAAGTAAACAAAACGCAATTCCATTGCAAAAGAATAAAAATATCAACAAATATTCAAAAAACTTATAAATTATGATAAAATTTTTACATTAGATATCTTACCCTTTATACAGAATAATCACAATTATGCATGTAGACAGGACTGGGTTGATTTAGCTTTGTTATGGATGAGCAGTTTTAGATGCTAGAACTTATATGTGTCAAGGTTATGGAAATATATTTTCACCCCGAAAAAAATATTCTCAATGTTAAATTGTTCTCAAGTTTGTAAAAGAATTCTCAATATCGGGCGATGACAGCGGATGTGCGTAGCCATTCTCATCCGTTTCAGACGGAAATCAAAGGAAGATTTAATGAGAAACAAGCCTTAGTTGGAAAATATTTAAAATATGCATTAAAGTTTGATCACTAATTTTCGAATTATAATAATTTTAGACAAGTGTCACATTTTACTTACGTTTCGAATTCTTATTCATTGCCAAAATTCCTTTGGAAATTTAATGTTACTAAACGCAAACGATAACTGAGTTGTATCTGGGCAATAATTTGAATACTAACATGTCGTTAATAAACTGTGCTATTTTTAATATTGATAAATAAAAGGGATTTTTTTCACAGTGTGACCTCTGAAAATATTTCATTAAAAAGACTTTTCGTTTTCTAAGTGTTTGAAATATTTTTATCAAGCGTTAAATGTTACTGCCTAAAAATAAAGAAAACTTTTGCACTGTTAATTATCATTGAATAGAAATGTTCTTATAACCATACTTATATACTTATAAACAGATCATTTGATTAAAAATATATAAAAACATATAAATTAAAATTTCTTTCTTTTCTATAATGGTGATTCGAAAAATATAATTCAAGTTAACTTTATTTTTAAAATCGTTTGCATTAGTTTTCGTTTAATATATTTGCGTCCATGTTACTGGGAGAATTTTGCTACATGAAGCTACTGGAGAGTACTCCAAATTTCTGGAAAATAAAATTGTTAACCTACCATGAGTGAGTTCCCTGACTTGAAGTGATTGAAGTCGCTCCAACGTGTAATTACTCTATAGTTCAAAAACAGACAAAAAAGATTAATCGATTTTAATTTTAAGAAAAGAGTGGAGATGTTTCATCCATCTCTTTTTGTCATAAACAAACGATTTCGTGTCATAAACAAACGATAAAATATTTTGGAAACAAATATTCATTTTAATACAAAATATTTTCCAACGCTGCACCGATTGTATTTTTTATTGTAACTTTTTAATCAAAATTAAAATTCAACCGAAATATAAATTTAGAAATCGAGATAGAATGATGTATTTTAGTAGAATACGCGATCGCAACACTCGATACGCCATCTAGCGGGAGACTGTAAATATCGGGCATTAGTTCCCACATAATCATTGGCAATGACGGACGCCATTTTCTTAGCAGCAAATAGGAAGCAAAATTTCCCTAAAGAAAAGGTAAAACTTCTTGAAAAAACTAATCAGAACATGCCAAACATTGAAGCAGAACACGCCAAGCATTTGAAGAACAACTTCTCAATAATTTTTACCTTTCTATTACCAACAACATAACATGATTTCATGATCACTTGCTGTTACAGATGTGTGTATTGCGGTAAAATAATTTTTCTGTCTTCAATTCATTACAAGTTAAAATGAAGTCAACATTGCTTTCGTCATTCCAATGAATAAATGTGTTCCAATAAATTACATACAGAACTGTAATAGTTATAGAATATTCTTCTTCTTCATAGAAATGTATATATTTCTGTATCTACATAATTCAGAAAACAACAATAAAGAATAATCCGAATTACTTGAAAAAGTATCTTTTGTGCTGATTATAAATAAATTTTGTATCGTTTTCTTGGTAAGTTTTTTTTAGTTTTAAAAGAATTTCAACTAGAATTCAGCTATTCTGTTTTTATGCTACATATTAAAATTCATATCGAGATCTTACAATCATAAAATTTTGATGTGTGGTTTGTTACCTAAAAGTAATGAAGGGATAAACTATGTATATATTATTTGAGAATAAAGTTTTCAAACAAAGAACATATCATTTTGGAATTCTCCGGACTTATAAATCAGGTAAGTGTTATGATTTTTATAATAAAAAATTTGCTTGTAAATAATTTTTTTTCTTACTTGATGATCGTTCTCTACAAAATGGTTTTTTAACGTCTGATTAAATACTATAAGAATTAAAAAAAAGAAACAATACGAAAGTTTTTATTGAAAAATGAGGAATTTTTAAAATCGTTTTTACCCTAAGAATTCTTTATTTTACGTTTTTTAGTTTATAATTTTTTGATAAAATTGTTGTCAAAATACTTTTTTTGAATAATTAAATGGTATTAAATTATGTGTTTATGTATACTTCTTGCATTTTCTAATATTTGAAGTAATATGATTCAGAAAAATATGGAAGAAAAATTCGGTACTTACGTATTAACCACAGCTACAGATTTGGCAGATTTTTAGTGCCGCCAATTTACACTTAAAATTTTTGGAAAAAATCTTAAAATGAAACACTTTGTTTAAAATCAAAGTAGTCAATCGGATTTCGGTGGAAAATGGGCCGATATAGAGTTTAGCATAGATTCAAAACAAACTTTTCTCTCACCTGATTCTATAGTCATTATGAACTCTAATAAATAAGATTCAAAATGAAATAACATTTCCAAAACGGACGTTTACTAAGATAAAGTTTCATGTTATGGACATTGGTACATTTTCGTTATATTTCACTCCATAAAATATTTCGCAACCTAAAATTATAAAATTGCATCTTGTTTTGTTTTTGGAAAGTCCCAAAGGCGCATTTTCGTAACACTAAAAAATGGCGACAGAAAAAGAATGGTTCTTTTTGTTGTTGTTTTTTTTTTGTTTCGTAAGCATTCTTTATTTTACGTTAAAATTTAAATGGGCCTTTCATGTTATACCATTAAATTTAGTAAAACTATTTCTCAGGCATTAGGTTTGAACTCTTATAAGAATATACCTATTTTGTTCTCTTTATTTACAAATATTTTTCCCATGTGTTCTGGATGTTCCTTCTCTAAAAAAAAAGAAAGAGATACCATTTTGTTTTCGTTTGCATAAGAAAGAGAAAAAAAAATTTTTCTTTTTTAAATTTAATCAGCCACAATAAAGATGGAACGTTACAATGCTACATGCTGCATTAAAGACGTCTCCAGTGTAACTGAATGACTGTTCTTATGGAAATCGCAGGGATTCGGCACATACAACAACGCCCCCTATAGTTCGTTGCGATCGCGAATGATCAAACTAAGATTCAGTAAGAATGTTCCTTAACTCGTAACATTAAAAATCGTGAATGATATTTTATTTATTCTTATTTTAGTTCTTTGTTCTGATAGAATTCTTTAAAATATTTTATTAAATTATCACATGAAAACTATGAATTGGAAAGTTTGAAAAATCGACCATCAAACGATTGTTTACCTTTCAAAAGTTAAAGGAATTCGCGATCGCAACGAACTATAGGGGGCGTTGTTGTATGTGCCGAATCCCTGCGATTTCCATATGAACAGTCATTCAGTTACACTGGAGACGTCTTTAATGTAGCATTGTAACGTTCCATATTTATTGTGGCTGATTAAATTTAAAAAAGAAAAATGTTTGTTTTCTTTCTTATGCAAACGAAAACAAAATGGTATCTCCTTTTTTTTTAGAGAAGGAACATCCAGAACACATCGAAAAAATATTTATAAATAAAGAGAAAAAAATAGGTATATTCTTATAAAAGTTCAAACCTAATGCCTGAGAAATAGTTTTACTAAAGTTAATGGTATAACATGAAAGGCTCATTTAAATTTTAACGTAAAATAAAGAATGCTTACGAAACAAAACAAAAAAAGAACTATTCTTTTTTTGTCGCCATTTTTAGTGTTACGAAAATGCGTCTTTGGGACTTGCCAAAAACAAAACAAAATGCAATTTTATTTTTTTAAGCGCGAAATATTTTAAGAGTGAAATATAACGAAACTGTACCAATGTCCATAACATGAAACTTTATCTTAGTAAAAGTCCGTTTTGGAAATGTTATTTCATTTTGAATCTTATTTATTAGAGTTCATAATGGCTATAGAATCAGGTGAGAGAAAAGTTTGTTTTGAATTTATGCTAAACTCTATATCGGCCCATTTTCCACCGAAATCCGATTGAATACTTTGATTTTAAACAAAGTGTTTCATTTTAAGATTTTTTCCAAAACTTTTAAGTGTAGATTGGCGGCACTTAAAAATCTGCCAAATCTGTAGCTGTGGTTAATACATAAGTACCGAATTTTTCTTCCATACTTTTCTGAATCATATTACTTCAAATATTAGAATATGCAAGAAGTATACGTAAACACATAATTTAATACCATTTAATTTTTCAAAAAAAGTACTTTGACAACAATTTTATCAAAAAATTATAAACTAAAAAACGTAAAATAAAGAATTCTTAGGATAAAAACGATTTTAAAATTTCCTCATTTTTCAATAAAAACTTTCGTTTTGTTTCTTTTTTTTAATTCTTATAGTATTTAATCAGACGTAAAAAAACCATTTTGTAGAGAACGATCATCAAGTAAGAAAAAAAAGTATTTACAAGCAAATTTTTTATTATACAAAATCATAACACTTACCTGATTTATAAGTCCGGAGAATTCCAAAATGATATGTTTTTTGTTTGAAAACTTTATTCTCAAATAATATATAGTACATAGTTTATCCCTTCATTACTTTTAGGTAACATACCACACATCAAAATTTGATAATTGTAAGATCTCGATATGAATTTTAATATGTAGCTTAAAAACAGAATAGCAGTATTCTAGTTGAAATTCTTTCAAAACTAAAAAACACTTACCAAGAAAACGATAAAAAATTTATTTATAATCAGCACAAAAGATACTTTTTCAAGTAATTCGGATTATTATTTATTGTTGTTTTCTGAATTATTTAGATACAGAAATATATACTATTCTATGATGAAGAAGAATATTCTATAACTATTACAGTTCTGTATGGAATTCATTGGAACACATTTATTCATTGGAATGACGAAAGCAATGTTGATTTCATTTTAACTTGTAATGAATTGAAGACAGAAAAATTATTTTACCGCAAGGTAAAAAATATTGAGAAGTTTTTCTTCAAATGCTTGGCGTGTTCTGCTTCAATCTTTGGCATGTTCTGATTAGTTTTTTCAAGAAGTTTTACCTTTTCTTTAGTGAAATTTTGCTTATTTTTTTATGCTAAGAAAATGGTGTCCGTCATTGCCAATGGTTATGTGGGAACTAATGCACGATATTTACAGTCTCCCGCTAGATGGCGTATCGAGTGTTGCGATCGCGAATTTAGAGCTAGCTTGGAAAGCTTCCTATTACGGAACTTACCAGATCATTTGACTACAAATTTTTCAAGTAGTCTAGTTCATAATTTCTATGTAACGTCCCGTCATAAATCTTTATTTAATATCAAATCCTCCTTCAACATTTAAAACAATTCTGCCAGAAAAAGGAACTATACAACAAAAAAAGATTGAAATCTTTCGTTTGAATAGTTCCTGTTCTGTGAAATAATAATATAAAAGTATAAAAATTTATTGTCTTTATTATGAAGGCAGTTTCTTTTGGATAGCTTTACGATCAAAATATTTATCACGATTATAGGATATTAAAACTTAGTAGTCAAGTATTCTTGTGTAAGCTACATGCCCGTATTTAGACCGAAACTGTCAGTCCTTTCGATGTATTACACTGTTTGAAATTTATGGGAAATATGGCTAAATTACAATTCATTTAATTGTTTTTTTACCATATTTAACCAAAAGAGTATAATAACCATGAAAAAGATGATACTTAAACTTTTAATAATGAGAAAATTCCTTTATTGACTGCTTTCATCTAATGCGATTAAACAATCGGAATACAATCAGAATATCATTTTAGCCGCTCCAATTAGGTCATCAGCAATGAGATTTTCAATCATCAGATGTCTAACACAACAGCGGGTGTCTAATAATCATATAATAATTAGTGTGTGATGATGAATCCAGTCTTACTTGCATCTAGATACACATTTTAGATGAGAGGGCTACTCTGTCAATCTTATGATCAGACATGATAAGGTTTACAGGTAATTGGATGGATAGACTGCTGTCGGTTATTTTCCCGTAATTTAAAAGCAAAAATTTTGACTCTGAACAAACTTATAGGTCTTAAGTCATTGAGAGCAGTAATGCACAGAATAGTTATAATGAATATCGATATTTCTCCTTTATGTTAAAGTATACTGAACTTACCAAACAAAAGAAACATAATGCTAATTGTTTGCTTTTATAAAATAAATTTGGATCTAGTGTGTTTACCTCATTTTTGAACATCCTCCTACTCATTGTTTGGCACTAAAATCCGACACACTTGAGATAGCAGAAATTTAGTTTTAACCGAGTATGCTAAACAAATGCCTTTATGTTTGTTAATCAATAAATAAATTAAATTAGAAATTTGAAACTGATGATTGGCCCCAACAACTTATGCTCATGCATTTATTTTAATAAACATTATGCATTGAATTAGCCGAAAATTTCACCTTTTAATTGGTAATAATTTTTACACAATTTAGTTCACTTTTGCCATTATTTGTTGCCAACGGGCAAATTTTTCCATCATTTCGGAGTAACATCCTACTTTTATTTAAGAGTTTATAAATTTTCCTTTCTAGTTCATTTTAGAGATTGCTTGCTATTTGAGAAATCGCTTTGCTGGAAACAAACGTAGTCCTTTTCCGGGCTTAAGTAAGCTTTTAATTTGTGCTATTTAACTTGAGCGTAATTTTGTAATCATGGCATGTTTACTGAAAGCAAGATGTCGTAAATAACATGTACTTTTACTAATATATATTTGAGGAAAATACCTGGTGTAAAAATTAATGGTAATAAAAAAAGTCTTCAGTTAAGAAATGTCATGGCCAAGCGACCTAAATCTTCTATTTACGCTATTTGAAAGGAAAACCATGGCATCCTTCCGTTAATATCTACGCAAATGACAACGGAAATATGATAGATAAAAAACGCGATAAAATTATTTTTCTAATTATTCTTTTAAGTTTGCCTGCCTTAAAGACATTCATGTAATATGAACAATTTAATCTTCAATTGAATGGAAAATATGTTTATTTCTATTAAATTCAATTTTAAATCATATTGTATGTTAAGTCACGATTTTTTAAGGGAAGAAAAATTAATCATAAAATAAAAGAAAATGTTCTCTTATTTTTAAAAAATATAAATCTTTCCTTTCACAATGATTTCTGAGCTTAATTCGCAATAAAGAAAAATGAATCATAGAAAATTCACACTATTAAAAAATTATGAGAGCCATTAAACATAAGTAATCAAATTCACAGAAGAGAAAATAATCAAATGAAAAATTAATCAGAAACTTTCGACATGGAACTAGAAAATTATTTGATTAAAATTTAACCCTAATTGAATTACTTTAAAGCACTTATTTACTCATAATGGTGACCGACAATTAAAATATAGGAATTATTTTTATTATATAATCTCTTATTTACTTAATTATAGTTATTTAGTGGATAGCGTTCTATATTTGCAGTTATAACTTATAAGTTAAAATAACATGGTTTTCTTTTAGTAATTTAAAATTTAGTCAATTATATATATATATATATATATATATATATATATATATATATATATATATATATATAAATTGAGATTTAGTTATAATAATTTACAATATTTTAAGTAGTTAGCGTAATTATTAACTTTTATGTAGTTAGTGTAAGAAGTTATGATATTTATAAATTAAAATCAATTTTAAATTGAAGCTTAAATCATATTTAACTTACTTGACTTATAAATTGAAATCTAGGTCTAAATTTTCTAAGTTCGCGCGGTTATCGAGCTAAGTTAAAATGATTCTTAAAAATTACAACTGACGATTTTCTTTTGATCTTGCACTCCTGATATAATAAATAGAAGAATTTTAAATTGATATATAAGGTTATATTGGAGCTATACTGATTAAAATCGAATCATAAGCATCCTATCTATAGCATAAGTGTTTGAATTTACTTACGAATTGTTTCGTGCTGAAGCATGAAGGGAAAGGCATTGAACGATCATCTGATATTAATAGTTCTTACATTTTCAAATATTATAACCAAAATATTTATGTTTTGCCTTTATAGAGGATAAAATTTTTCATAATATGCTAAATGCACGTAAATTTAACAACCAAAAAGGATACAGGTGTGATTTTGTCATATTTGATATAAGTACTTGGATTAAAGCTACGTTGTTTTTTGCTGTCATTCATTATGACGTCAAAGTGAGCAATACAGTTCGACTTTTATGTTTCCTTTGCTTATTAAACCTTGTTATTTGAAATGACTTCGTAATTTTCAAAAATGACGCAGCGAAATTCATTTTCACATACTTTTTTTTTAATGTTTTGAAATCGAGTACGAAATAATGATTCCTTTATGAATTAAAATGAGAGTTCATTTTTTTAAACATACAACGATAGTGGGACATGAGTATGAAATTTTGAAAAAGTGTTCAGTTTTGCACGTTCTTTACAAAGTTTATCAAACTGTGGATAGCGCCTTTTAAATTAAAATTTATAAAGAAGCACACTATCACGAAAAATTAAAATGAATTTGATTTTTTACTGAAATAATTATGTATTGTTCTAGCTAAAAAACTTATCACCGGAGAGCTATTTATTCTGGACACAGCTCAAACTGCGTATTTTAGAAAATGAAAATAGCTAATATTTCATGCTCCAGATTAATGGATATAGCTGAAAGTATGTATTTTAGAAAATGGACATGACTCAAAACGCGTATTTAAAACGCGTATTAAGCTTAAAACGAGTATTTAAGAAAACGTACTCAGCTCGAAATAAGTATTTAAGAAAATACACAGAGCTCAAAATGCGTATTTAAGAAAGTTGTTTCAGCTCAAAATGCTTTTTTTTAGAAAATACACATAGATCAAAACGCGTATTTAAGAAACTGACCCAAGCTCAAAATGAGCATTTAATACGCATAGTACAGAATGCATATTTAAGAAAATAGTCTCAGCTCAAAAAGGGGTATCTAAGAAAATGGTCTCAGATAAAAATGCGCACTTAAAAAATTAATACGGCTTAAAACGCATAGTTAAGAAAGTGGTTTCAGCTCAAAATGCGTTGTGAAGAAAATACGCATAGCTCACAATACGCATTTAAGAAACTGGACAAATCTCAAAATGCGTATGTAATAAAATGGACATGACCTGGTCAATCGAAACGTATAGGAATTCTTGCAATTTCTTAAATAAACATTCAAGTGCTGTGTGACTTCATACATTATTAAAAACCACGAGAAAATAGTGAGATATTTTTTGTCCTGACTCTTAGATTGTAATATTAAAAAAAAAACCCATTTAAATCTGATCAATAATATTTTTGCAGTATCCAGATAAATAAACCAATTTTGTAATTTTGAAAGCAATATTTCATGTTATGTAATTGTGCTTCTCAATCTTTAAAAAATAAAGCGATAATAACTGCACCACATTTTTTAAAAATTAAACCATCAACTATTAAATCTTTACTGACGTAATTCGTTATTTCAGAGGACATAATTTGTAATTTTATTTTAATTTATCGTAATTTAATAAATTTTGTAAATGTTCCTTCTTATGATGCAGCTAATTTTTTCTTAAAAAAATTAGCCTTGAATTTTTTCCTGAATCAACTTATTTAATGAGCAATGATTTGTTGGAAAATAAAATTTTTCAAGGTGATTATTATGCACTGTTTTGCCTACATTTTGGCAATTTTTTATTTATTTAGTAATTAAAAAGTACAGTTTTTTCATTTTTTTCAACAACATTTTTACAACTATTTTACGCTAAAATACAAAAAAAAAAAAAAAAAAAAAAAAAAAAAAAACACACTGGAGTTGAATTTAAATTAAAATAGCCATACATTTTATTTGTTTTATAAAATCAATTCAAATAATGTAAAAATCAGATAAAAATAATGACAGCCAGCATTCGGAATAGGGAAATAGTTGAATGGGAACATATTTCGCAACTGTATTAATCAATACTGTGAAGCTGTATCATTTCGGACAGCACCACTTTAACATAAAACAGTACAAAATAGTTCTAAACAATACTAATAGAGTGTTTTGGAACTGAAAAATGCATTTTTTCAAACGTAAATAAAGGTTGCCCAAATGAAAAGTGAGCACTCGTGATAGCGTCATTGAATAAATTTAACGTGGAGCTATGATGAATGAATTAAGAACAAATTACATCACTTCTAAATTAATTTTTACCATCTAGGAAATTAATTATGTTTATATAACTATGAAAATCAACAAAATTCGAAAAATAAAAGTTAATTTAAAAAAACCTAGCAATTATGGCAAAATACTCTTAAAGTTTTAATTTTTTCATAGAATGATATTTTGATATTCAATATAATATAAAATATTAATATTCAACATAAACTTAAAATTTAAATAGAAGTATTTTAATAGAGAAATATGAAGACAATATGTAATTTTTTTACAATCAAGATACGTACAATGTAATTTTTTTACGATCAAGATTACAATTTCAAAAAAATTAAAGATCATATCTATAATTTTTCTATTTAATGAGAATGCACAAAACAGTAAGACAACAATTCTCTTTTATGTTCAACAATTCTTCTTTAAAAATATGCTTTAAACCAAATATTAATGTTCATTATCGTAGAAGTCTAATCAATAACTTGATTAATGAAATATGAAAAACTTAAAACATACTTTATATACTATTTTAAATAAGCATATTAAAAATAAAATAATACATCCTTTCTGTTTTTATCACTTTTTTCTCTCCCCTTTTTAAACAGATTATTTATTTTTAATATTTTAGAAAGTTAATCAACAACTCGAATACTACAACCTGGAAAAATCTAAACAAACCTAATATGTGCTCTTTTAAATAATAAAATAAGTTAATGCATCCTTTCTGCTTTTATTTCTTGATTTTTTCTCCGATTCAAATCGAATTTTTACTTTTAATATTTTAGAAGCATGATCAATAACCTGAATAATGAATCAATAACTTAAAGGATAAAAAAACAAACCTAAAATACACTCTTTTAAGTAAGAATACTAAAAATAAGATAGTGTATCTATCTTTTACGATTTTTTCTAGAGTTTACATAAAAAAGTTATTTTTGCTTCTTCAGTGTGCTTAAGAACAGAGTGCATGCAAAAAAATTTAATATCTCTATTATAAATTCGCTTGGGGAAAGTTTAAATTCAGAATAAAAAAAAAGACTTTACATTTTCTCATATGAGATTGTTATTAATTAGGTAATTAATATAGTAACATGGTCATTAATAAAACTTGCACGTGATTATTACTAAAATATACACTTTCAACTCAAAAAGTGCTAGATGGTACATAAATCATCTTTAAAGAGTAGGATAATAAATCATCATAAATGATTCATCGATTCGCAAATGCTCTGCAAGGCGAAAATCCATTTTTTGCTAAGCGGAAGTCTAAATTTGTACCACTTACAGCCCTGACCGATAGTGACTCTGTGTTTCATTATTTTTGTAGAACGTCAAAAGAGGATTTTTTTTGAACCTTTACGCCGTGGCTTTATTTCTTGTTAAATGATAGGAATTTCCAAGTGCATATGAACGTGTATTTATTTGGTTTCCGTATTTTTTGAATGCTCATACATACGCTAGGAACTCTAAAATATTGAGTTTTTTGTGATTAATTTAGAAGATGCAAACTTTCTTTGAAAAATAAGTTCAACAAAAGAAAAAAAAGTCAAACTCAACAAAAAATTAGTCTCTACTTGTAACATATAACTCATAATATAGTAGAAATAATTTGCGTAAGTTTTTTTCCCCTCCAAAGAGAAAATGTTGGGTATGAAAATTTAGATAATTTTAAAATAAAAAGTCAATTTTTATCTCAAAGAGAGACTTATTTTTTAATGGAAACTTTTCAAAATGATTCAAATCGTTTATTCAGTTTGATGAAAACATTCTTTCAAGTTTTATATGAATGTCTAGTAAGCAGTGTTTTCATTCATTCACTTAGATGTTTTAACTTGTAGTTTTCAAAGTTTTCCTATTTTGTAAATTTTCAAAAACCATCTGTAAATATATAAACTTTCTTATTATTAATATTATGCAAAAAATTGCTATTAAGTAATTAAAAACGAAGAAAAGATACACTTTACTAAAAATTATTTCTTGAAAGAGACCAGCAAATTTCTTCATGACACATAATAGTTAGTTCAAAGTAACGAGAATAATTCTAGATAGTTAACTACATAACGCAAGGCATAGACACTTAAAAAATATTGACTAGCCAAAAAAAAAAAAGATTTTTTAGATATTTGGTGAACCAATGCTTGAACTTTGTTACTGAACAGCTAGAAAGTGAAAAAATCATCCTAACCAAAGTATACTCGAAAGAGCTGCAAAGGGTTGCATCTGCACCGTGTCCAAAGGGGCTAATACTTCAGAGTGGAAAAACCAACACTAGAGCATTGCATTCCTGATTGCTGTAAAGGGTTACGGTTTTATAGTTTCCAAAGGGTGCTAACACTTCAGAGTGAAAAAGCCAACACTGGAGAATTGTATTCCTGATTGCTGTAAAGGGTTACAGTTTTATAGTGTCCAAAGGGGCTAGCACTTCAGAGTGAAAAAACCAACACTAGAGAATTGCATTCCTGATTGCTGTAAAGGGTTACAGTTTTATAGTGTCCAAAGGGGCTAACACTTCAGAGTGGAAAATCAACACCAGCGAATTGTATTCCTGCTTGCTGCAAAGAGTTACAGCTGCGCCGTGTCCAAAGGAGCTAACACTTCAGAGTGGAAAAATCAACACCAGTGAATTGTATTCCTAATAGCTGAAAAGGGTTACAGTTGCCCCGTGTCCAAAAGGGCTAAAATTTCAGAGTGGAAAAACCAACACTAGAGAATTGCATTCCTGATTGCTGTAAAGGGTTACAGTTTTATAATGTCCAAAGGGGCTAGCACTTCAGAGTGAAAAAACCAACACTAGAGAATTGCATTCCTGATTGCTGTAAAGGGTTACAGTTTTATAGTGTCCAAAGGGGCAAACACTTCAGAGTGGAAAAATCAACACCAGCGAATTGTATTCCTGCTTGCTGCAAAGAGTTACAGCTGCGCCGTGTCCAAAGGAGATAACACTTCAGAGTGGAAAAATCAACACTAGTGAATTGTATTCTAATAGCTGAAAAGGGTTACAGTTGCACCGTGTCCAAAATGGCTAACATTTCAGAGTGGAAAAACCAACACTAGAGAATTGCACAGCACACGGACCACCCTGAATAACTTTTGATCAAATGATAGGATCCTCGCGTTCTTGGACTCAATCCTAATGGCTCGAGGAGGTGAATTTAAATATACTAACTAATTAGTGCTGACGATATTTTAATTTACGAAATCAGACACAAAATCGTACTTTCTCTGAATGAACATACTGTGTTTTCAAAGGATTTGTATTTCTAATTCCCAAGCTATAAGGGTTATTTTATATTTTATATCTGTCGTTGAACAGCAGGGTTAGTCGCAACCAGGGAAATATGGTCTCAATAGTTTTGTCAGGAGAGCTGTCTAAAGTTTGGACCAGTTAATGTTAATTTCACCTTCTGTGTATATCATGATATCTTGAAAGCTTTTTAAGTGAATTAAAAACTTTTTACACGGAATTATAAAATTCGTTTATACAAAGGTAATTCCGAGAAAAAAATAACTTTTATTAAGAGTTTATTATTTTTTTAAATTTTATTTCATAGCAGTTGAAAAATTTTAAATTATAGAATATGAAATTTTTTGCCTTTATTTAAAGAATGTAATTTTACAAAGTACAAAATTTGAGCGAAATTGTTCGATTAGTTCTTGAGAAATCGAATTTAAAAAAAAGTCGTATATTTAGAATTCGATTTCTCAGGAACTAATCAACCAATGTCGTGGAAAAGCTGTATTTTTTTTTATGTAAAACTAACTACATTCCTTAAAATGATGTAAAAATTTGGTGTCTTGCAATTCAAAATGTCTTCGACCATTATTACATAAAATAATATTTACCAAATGTTACTTTTTGCATGAAATTATTTTTGGATAAACGAATTTTATAATTAGGAGTAAAAGCTTTTAATTCGCTTAAAAAGTTCTTGACGTATCACGATATACGCAAAAAGTAAAATTAACATTAAGGGGTCCAAACTTTGAAACACTCTCCTGACAAAACTATTTGGGCCATATTTGCTAGACTGCGGCTACCTGCTATATTTTGAGCTTCAGAAATCGGAAACCGTAAAAAAAAACGGCATGTTTATCCAGAGAAAGTACGTTTTTGTATCTGATTTCATAACCTAAACTATCGTCTGCACTAATGAATCGTCTGCACTTGAAATCACTTCCGAACCATTAAAATTGAGTCATAGAACGTGAAAATCCGATCATTTGATCAAAATGAATCGTCTGCACTATCGTCTGCACTTGAAATCACTTCCGAACCACTAAAATTGAGTCATAGAACGCGAAAATCCGATCATTTGATCAAAAGTTATTCAAGGTACAACATTTTAATTTGCGCACTGTAGTCATAATTGTTATAAAGGGTTGCAGCTCCACTACTACTAATAGTTGATATTACAGTATGCGGCATAATATGTTTATGTTTAAAATTTCTGTAGCCGTTTTAAAATAAATAAATATATATAATTACTTCATGACTAAGTGTTTGTTTCCATAAAAATACAAAATTAACCAGAGTAAATACTTAACGTAAAACTAACTGTTTCACACTGCTTAAATTATTACTTAAGAGTTTAAGACACTCTAACATACAATAAACAATAAACATCACAAGACACTCTAACATACAATAATAGAATAAACATCACAAGACACTCTACCATACAATAATAGAATAATGGAGACATTGCTATACTAATATTTTTTTTCATATTTCTCTATAAATACTTAAGAAATCATTTTATAACTTCAGGATCTTCAGATCAGATTTTTAGATCATACGATTTTTCATACAATCATCAATGATGATTGTATGAAAACGATACGATTTTTCATCAATGAAGTGTAAAGAGATTTGGGGGACCAACAATAAATTAAAAATGGAAAATAGCGTTTTTGGATACTATGCTAAAAATATGTATGAATAAATTTGTAATTCGTAAGAATGATTTGCATATAAATTGTTTACAATTTATATGCAATAATTATACAAAATTTCGTAAGTCTAGCTTAAATATTTATGGAGATATAGGCATTTTGATAAAAAGCAATTTTTGTCTTATATTTTTTAATTATAAGTTTAAAAATATATAATAAAATTTAAAAAAATTTTTTGGAACAATTTAAAAATAATCACAAAATTTTTGCTTTAAAATTTGGAAAAAACTTCCTTGAAAATTTTTTTAAATATTCAAATTACGACTTTATTAGTTGCCAAATACGATTCACAACAAAAGTAGGAAAAAAAGTAATTTTTTTTGTATGCGCAGTATGCAAGAACTACTTTAATTACTCATATCTAGCGTAATTTAAAAAAAAATTTTTTTATCAAATTCTAAAGCAATCATTTTGTAATTAATTTTAAATTGCTCCAAAAATTTTGCTTAGTTTCATTGAATAGTTTTAAAGTTATAGTGAAAGCACGTAAGAAAAAAAAATTAGCTTTCCAAAAAAAATGTCCATATTTCCATAAATATTTAAGCTATGTTTAAGAAGTTTCGTGCAGTTATTGCATATAATAACCAAAAGAATCGGTATAAGTTACAAATTATTGCTACATGTTTTGGCATAAGGTATTCAATATATATATATATATATATATATATATATATATATATATATATATATATATATATATATATATATATATATATATATATATATATATATATATATATATATATATAAAGAAAAAAAATGATGATACATTTCACATGCCCGTACAAAGTAATTTGTTACAAGGCTACAATTAAAGTGAAAAGAACTTTAAATGCATGAAAATGGACTTACATCTTTTGAATTCATTGTAGAAGATGCTTAATTTAAGAAAAATTTCGAATTTCTCAAACTACACCAAAGAATAAATAATACTTCTTCTCTTACCATTTCAAGAACTGAAAGTGAGGTTTTTGTAAAGTTTCTGCTTTTCACGTTTCATTCGAGAATTTCTCATCATTTCAGAATTTTTCGGGTGGATGCGTTATAAATAACCACGAGTTAATGTATTGCGCCACCATCCCGATGTGTACTTATCTCATGTGGTCTCTCAAGACGACCCAAGTGTTGGCAGATGGAGTAAAAGTAGAAACTAGGCAATTTGCCATACGTAAAAATATTCCTTGATTGGGATATTCCTTCGACAATACCTCACTTTGCATAGATTTTGTTTGTGTTATGACCCTGCGGCAATATTTTTTCGTCAATTTGTTTCATTAATAAAGATTTTATTTTATAACCATTGTTGATCTGCAGACCCATTTGTTGTGGTCTTATGACTACTAATGTTCAACTCCCTAGTCTTGTAATTTTGAACTTTATCCAGAAGATAAGGGAACTCCTTGATTAAGTATTGGGAAAAATTTGCATTCGTGAAGGTTGACGGGACTAATTTTGAGAGAGCTAACATACATTTGTGTTACATGAAGATGATCAATTTTTAGGCACTAGCAAGTTGTTTTATGAAAAGTAATGTAGAAGTTTTTTCCTATCATGAAATTATATGAATACAACCATTATTTTCAGTTTAATATTGTCTAAAAATAAATAAAAATGTCAGATGCAGGGCATACAATATTAATGCACAGATATTTATACAAGCACAAGATCGGGTAATGTTGAGAAATTTTTTTTCTTCTTCACCAAACTTTTTTTCTTCATCTGATTTTCTGGCTTAAAAAATAAAAGAAATTTAAATTTTACCAAAAGACTGTATGGCAGCAAAAATTTCTTAAATGCTTTATTTGTGAATTACTGATTCCAAGAAATATGTTAAAAGTCTTAGAAGCCCTGTGTAAAGCAGAAAAAATCAGCTGAATATTTAATACTCTCTCAACGAAAAGCGTGAAAATTTTGGAGGAGAACATTATATAAAGTGAAATAATGAAGAATGATAAAACTGTGGAGAAATAAATGGAGCTGTTATAGAGTTATAATGGAGAAATGCTATATTTTTAAGAACCTTGGTAGCTCAGGGGATAAAGCATTTGACTCCCAATGAGGTGACCCAAGTTCGAATAACAGTGGTGGTTGGTTGATACGAATTTTGCTCGCGGCACGCACTGACCACAGTGGTGACATAAAGTATCTTCAGCGGTAGATAGTTCACAGGTTAGAATCCCCTTGGCGTAGGATTAATTATTCGAGAGTTTCGTGGTTTTCCTCTCCATGCAACGTACATGCAGATTAGTTTTCTCAAAAGTCCACCACGAAGGCTAGCTTGTCCCAATGCTTGATTCAGGAGCTTTATCTTTTGGCTTACTTTAAAAATTACTAGCATAAGCAGTTGAAGATTGATAGTCGTAAACTCAGAACTGATTCGGCTGTTCAACGCTCGTTATAAAATGAAATAGCTAATATAAGGAGTCAGGGTGGCTTAGGGGATAAAGCATTAACTCAGAAAACAAAGTTAACTATAATTAAATAAGAGTGTAAAAGTATTAAAATTTAAGAATAATTAAAATGTTGCATATTATTCTAATTTTAAAATTTATGTGTTAAAATGTATTTCAAGTTTAATATTAAAATTAATGAATTAAACAGCCTGAAATTTTACTGGCACCCTGAAGCAAGCCTTACTCACTACAGTTAATAGTTAATTTAGAATAAGGTACTAAGGAGGTGATACATATACCATACAGGTACTAAGGGGGCTTAGTAATTAACATAACTGACGCATAGAATTTAATTAAATATTTTTAAAAAATAGGGTGAAAATTCGATTCATTTATTTGACATGAGGGGATAAGAATTTAGAGTTGTTACAAGTTCAAACTATTATTGCAATCATTACTAAACTTCATTTACGGTGTAAAAAATTCCGAATCAAATTACGGCAAAATGTACCGGTATCCAAGGTGTCGATACTTTTTACCGTAAAATCCATCCTTATTAAAGAAAACTTAAAAATTTTATGGAACGAAAAATTTGATATATCGTAATTTTAGCTGTAATATTTTATTGCAAAATCACTGAAGTTAAATAATTATTGCTGTAAAATATACGGTATGAAATTTTAAGGTAAAAACAGATTTTATGGTAAAATTACTTTTAAGGATGATTCACCCGGGGTGTCGGTACTTTTTACCGTAATTTGATCCGGAGTTTTTTTCAGATCAGTCTAATCGTTTCTGTTTGGGTTTTGTTTCTGTTTGTTCCCGTTAACGTAGAAATGTAATTTTAAAAATACATTGGGACTTTCTTAAATACTTCTATAAATACAGTGAAAATGTAACTATTTATTTGGATATTAGGAGATTAAAATTCTGACTTCTTGTAACGATTAAATTTTTGTTACCGTCATTGCTAAACTTGAAATTATTGAGAAGTCAAGTGGCTCATGTAAAACGATTGTAAGAACTTTTGCTCCTTTTAACCTCTAAGTGATGGACATCGATGTTATCATGCATTTTTAAATATAATCAAGAATATTTCAGAATTATGAATACTAGTTTTTTCTTTTAAATATTAGTAATAAAAAAAATTCAATTTATTATGAAACATAATAATGAGATAGAATGAAACCTTTACGCCGTCCTTTCAATTTGTGTTTTTCAAAAACAGTAATAAAACTAAACCGCCACTTTTTCTGACAGCTATTTTATTTTTCTAAACTATATCAACAGTCATAACTTCTGTTGAAAAAGAATCTTGCAAAAAATTCGCGCTGCAGCTATATATACTTTTCCCACTCGAAAAGTTAATGGAACTTGACTTTATTTACGTTTTAATGTCTATCAAGAGCAAAGCAAATAGCGCCATCTGTTATTGTAGCAGAGAAATATTAAATTACTTTCATAAGTTTTTAGATCGCGTAAAATCAATTAAATCTAATGTAAAAATTATAAGCAAAAAACAATTCTTTAAGAATCTTCTCTTTTATTATTTACACTATTCGTAATTTTTCTTATCAGGAAGCTTTTTATTGAAACTATCAATATCTTTTTATTTATCAAATCAGTGTATACTGTTCCCTAAATGTTATTTCCCTGCATTTGACTATTGTTTCGAAAGAAAGCCGTTTTGCAGTGTGCACAGATAAGATGTTCGCTAAATGTTTATCTTGTGTAAAAAATTATTTTCGGAAAAAAAAATTTGTGGGGACCGAGGGTGTTAAATTTTTAAAGTGAAATTAATATTTGTATTCAGTTTCAAATCCTCCGACACTGAGAAAAAAATTATGAATAAAGCTACCAGAATAGGGTAAAATTTAACGTGTTTTTGGTTCTACGGGAGCATAAAAAATCTCAGTAATTTGTTATGAAGGGTAATGGTTTTGGCAAAATTAACAATGAAATATGGTTTTATGTGTAATGAAATTTTGTAAATATGTTGAATTTTGTAAATTTTATCATGATACCTTAGAACATGGCATAAAAACCTTAAACTTGCTTATTTTTGTATTTACATTAGTTTTATATTTTTTACTAAATGTATGATAAAACGAACTATAATTTTGAAAAACAGAATTTTCGGGAAACCGTTATCATATGAATGAAATTTTTTTTAAATGAATGGTTTAAATACCTTATATTTTGGCTTTATTAACTAGAAGTACGTTTTTTTTTTATTCGCAGTGCCGTAACTTTACAAGATTTCTTTTTAATGTGTAGATATTTTTACTTATTTATTCGAAATTAATTCAATAAAGAATTAATCAGTTGAGGGTTACAAATGCAACAAATTTTAAAGCTAGATAGTTAGATTGATACCAAAAAAAAAAAAAAGAAAAAGAAAGAAAGAAAAAAAAAATTCTTAAACATAAATGTTATTTCTCTGAATGGAAATTTAAAAAATTTATTTTAACTGAAAATTACTAAGATTTTAAAAGATATAAATATATTTTTAATTAAATAGCATTCAACTTCCTTAAATAATTGCTGAAAATAGAAATTGCTCCCCATCTTTGAGATACTTAACTCTAAATTCAATCTACGTAATCAGTTGGAATCTCAGTGGATATCCTGGTTTACCTAATTACGTCATTTGTCAAAATCAAATACGGAAAAAAGTATTGTACCTTTAATATTAATTGAAAATTGATATGAATTGATGAAAGTTTAAAAAATTCAACAAAAACAAGGATTTTTCTTTTTGAGAATTTTTATTTAAAAAGGGAACCACATAGCATCGCACCATATCTATAAGAAAATCTAAATGAAAACTACTTGTTTTTTAAATAGTAAAGATTCATAATTTACCAAGAAAAATTTATTTAGTCTATTGTTAAATAAATATATTAATATTCAAAAAGAATTTTTTTAGCGTATGACAACCATTGTAATTGTGAATTTTAAGTCATAAGTGTAATGAATAAAATATTAATAAATAAACGATTATTTACAATCGTCATATTAACAATAATGAACTATTATTTATTGTTAGCTAGTCAATAATAATGAACTATTACTAATTAATAATGCATGCGCGATTTTTTTTAGTTACTAGTAAAATTCCTTGAATTTCTTTTCATCACACCATAACAGTTTGTAGATAATAAACTCCCGAGCGTCAATGAATTTAAGTTATTTAAATTTGAAAAGAATTTCTCATAAGAAAGGTAAAGAATAAAAGGACGGATGAAAGGATATAGAAAAGGTAAAAGGATGATATTCTGTTATTAATAAGAAATTTCAGTCTTAAATGCATTAAACGTTCATAGTTGTTATTAATAGTACAGAGTTTAAATTTAAATAGAAAGTAAAATAATTATAAAAAAAATGACTGAATTTCAAATTATAAAGAAAAAATTGGTGTTCTTTATTATAAATAAGGCTAATTATTAATAAAGTTTATCTTAATACTCAACATTTTACAATAAATATATTAAAAACCATCATTAACTTATGGTTTTCAAACTATTAAACAATAAATAATTCGTAATAACTTTTAGAATAATTTTTATATAAAAATTTAGTTTGCGTACATAAATAAAAAAAAATACGATTGCAAAATAATAATAATAATTATGTTAAATTTTTCTCGCTGTTGCTAAATATTCTGTTAGAACTTTAAAAGTAGCCAAAAATTAAATAGGAATTTTAAAAAAAAATGTAGAACTTAATAGTAATAATGGTAACCAATCGAATTGATTGTGTTGAAATTTTATCCCAATAGAGGCAGACATTAAATCTATGGAACCATATCTTCACTGAAAAAAGCGAAAGTCTAACTACCAGATTATGATAAAACTTAACGTGTTTCTTGTTCTAATCCATGAGAACACAAAAGAGCTCGGTAATTTTTACTGAAACACGTTGATAATGATTTTGGTAAAATTAACAATAAAATTTGGTTTTGCATGAGATAAAATTTGGTAATTTTATCTTAATACCATTAAGGCATAAAATCCATTCATTCAGTTGAACTTACTTTTCAGTTTCAAAGTTTTTACAACCTGTGTGGTAATAATAACTTATAATTTTGAAAACGAGAATTTCCAATAAGCCGTAACCATAGGAACGAAAAAAATATCAAATGAATGGTTTAAATACCGCCTATGTTGGTTTTATTAACCAGAATTATGTTCTTTTTCCTTCTTATAAGAAATGTTATGCTATACTGTTTATTGTCAGAATTTTTTTCCATGTGTGTAACATGGAGGACAATGAGCGTAAAGCGATTGATCTTAAAAATATTTGATTGTGTAAAGATAAAGTTTCAAATTTTTTTTTCGAATATGGAATCTTAACCGATACAGCTTCTTTTTGGCAAAACCCCGACTCAGAAATGTAAAATTCGAAATGGGGCAATCAACGACAAAAATTAATTCTAAATTTCAAGGAGCTTTAATCATTATATCTATCACAAATCTATATAATCATCAAATCTATCACAAATCTATCCAATCATCACACCTATCCCAAATCTATATAATCATTAAATCTATCACAAATCAATCCAAACATCAAATCTATCGCATTTAAATATTTTAATAGGTGCACAGTAAAAAACCTAAAATCTTTTTCAGAGTTGTATGTCTAATAATAAGTTTTATACGAAACCTATTTTAACAAGCATGTCAAAATTCTAATGATAATTTGTTATGTTTCACAAAATGTCCTACCTTTTTAAAGAGAGATTCACAAACGTTTCTGCGTTTTTTGGCGTAGTCTTTGAAAAACGGAACATCAAAGAAAAAAACATAGTTCGAATGTTAAGCGAGCGAATACGTACTTAGGCAATTTTTTAAAAGAAGAAAATGATAAAAGTCCCTCCATCAACTTCTTTTTCATTAGCAAGAGTGCCATACCATACTAAGCCTAGAAAAGATTTTTTATGAAAAAATGACCCTCTCAGGAATTATGAAGTCTATTTTTATATTTTTATAACCGACGTTGAGAAGCTGACCCAATTTTCGGGTTTACGACAACTTATGTTCAACTACGTAGCCTTGTAATTTTAAACCCAATCCAGAAGACGAGACTCCTGGATCAAGTATTGGGAGAAATTTTGCCTTCGTGAAGGACTTTTTTGATGGAACTAATCCGCATTTGAGTTACACGGAGAGGAAGACCATGAGAACCTCCCACGTTTAGCCTGATTGCAAGGGAACTAACCCATGATCCGTCTACCACTGTTTCACGTCAACACTGTGGTCGGTGCAAGCTGGATGCGAAATTCAATCGATCAACCATCGCTGGGATTCGAGCCCGGTTCACATCATTGGAAGGCGAACGCACTATACCCTGAGCCGCCGAGACTCTACTTATATATATTTGTGAAAATTTGTAATATGCATGCAAAAAGATACAATATGCATGCATTGCCTTTTGTAATAATATCAATATTGATTGAATGGATAAAAATTGCCGTGACTGACAGGTTCTCATTCATTTAAGTAACTTTATTAACTTAGAAGAGAATAACACGAAATCGTTTTCTATTAGTTTGTGCATGACATGTTTACAATCCAGTAAACGTTGACTTGAGTTTGTTGTTGCATTCTATGCTTAAATGTATCTACTGAAGCACAAGTGTTCTTGTTTTCCAGTGGCGCCATCTATGGCCAAAAAGTTGACTTCTGCTACACCCATACGTCAGACCCGTTTATAGGGCAGACCAATTCAAGAACCAAGAGTTATATATAGCTACCACTTTGATGTAGCGCAGTTTCACCCATTTTTGGTGTAAAGATAAAATAAAATTTTTAGACACATTTAACAGACACATTTTGACACATGTATAAAAAATGCCCCCGAGGTAGAAAATGAGGTTATGTTTTGCACCAAAATTAACCTCATTAATATAAATTCCACCCTTATTAACGCCTCACAAAATCAACCTCATATATAACTCAGAAATAATTTTAGTTTATATCGGTTGAAATTATTCACACCTCAAATATACGTATTTGCTTGAAGTGTAGAAAATATAATCCATACACCTCAAAAACAACCTCCCTAAGCTGGTTGCTTTTAAGTAGACATCCATTAACCTCAAAACAAAAGTGTGATTAAAACTTCACCTTGATTATAGATCTTGGGAGAACGATTTTCTAAGGTTGTTTTTGAAATCAACTTTGAATAAACCTCAAATCAACTTTGATACCTCAAAAATGCCTTAAATTTCTGTAAAGGTAGTATTTATAAAAACTTATAAGCTATGGATGTATGCTTAATAATAAGTTATATAAAAAATCTATTTACATGTAAAAACATGTAAAAATTCCAATGATAGTTTGTTGCGTTTCACAACATACCTTACATTTTTTAAGAGCCACTCACGAACGTTTGCATGTTCTTGTGGCATAGCCATTAAGAAACGGAACCTCAAAGAAAAAAAAAAGAATCCTTGCCTAAATGTTAAGCGAGAGAATACAGACTCCAGAAAATCGTTTAAAGGAGAAAATAATAAAGAAAAACTACTCCATCAGCTTTTCTTTTTTTTTTCAGCGAACGTGCCATACCGGACTAAGTATGAAAATGGTTTTTATGAAAAAAATGACCCTCACAGGAATTATGAAGTCTATTTTTTATATTTTACGAGAAAATTTCCAAAAATATACAATATGCATGCATTGCCCTTTGTAATAATATCAATATTGATTCAATCGATACAAATTGCCGTAACTGACAGGTTCTCATTCATTTAAGTGACTTTACTAACTTAGAAGAGAAGTAACCCGAAATCGTTTTCTATTAATAAATGCATGACATGCCAGTCTAATTCTTATTGCTTCTTCTTTCGTGATATTGATAATGGAAATATGGCTGGAACTTTTCAGTCTCTTTTTACCACATTTGATGATTTATTTATGAAGTTATGGCTTTGGTGAATGGGGTCCTGTCCATTTAGAAGTAATATTTCGTATGGAAAGATGTCAGTGATGGAATTCATTCTAATTATTATTCTTCGTCTGCTTACTCGCGGGATTACTTTTTTTGCTAGTGATTAGGTTAAAAAGGATTGGGAATTGTTCTGACATAATGGCAGTGAGAATGCGTTAATGTTTTTAATCCATTGTTAACATTCATGCCATTGCACTTAACTATGAAAGGAAGGAATTTGACTAACAGTTAGATAGCTCTGGTTGCGTGCTTTACGAACGGCTGAGTGTAATTTGTTGAAAGAAAATTATCTGTTGCATGGGTTATCAGTAACACTAGCTAACATAACCAATAATTTAACTACTGGAAAAAAGTGATTGGTCATTGAAAGCTTTTTGCTATCAATGTATGGCTTTTAAGTCCCATTCAAGGATTGATAAATCTGTCATACGAAATTGAGTTTATTATGCATTAATTTTTACTGACATTACATATTCTTATTTTACTTCATCTTTTTTCTTGAAGCCTTTCATATTTGTAAGCAATCATATGCAATTGTGATTGTGTAATAATATATGGTCTTTGTTTTAAGCATCTCGTGATAGTTACCCATTACTAAAACTAAAATTGAAATATAAAACACTATAGTCTAATTTTTAAACAAATAATTTAAAATTAGCTCTAAATTTTTAAGAAATAGTTTAAACGGTTATAAAAACTAATAAGTTACTCGTTAAAAAAATAAAATATATTATAAAAGGAAGAAAGACCTTTAGTTACCAATCATATGACCTGACTTCAATTTATGTCCCCTTCAAAGGACCAATTTCCTGAAAAATATATATCTTTTATATAATATTTTTTTTAAAACCAGCGTTGATCAGCCGACACAATTTTCAGTTTACTAATATCTATATTCAATTCCGTAGCCTTGTAATTTTGTACTAACCCCAGAACGCAACCAGTCACCGCTGAAATTCGAACCTGGCTCACCTCATTAAAGAGAGAACGCTTTATCCCCTGATTCACCGCGGCTTTTTATGTAATATTTATAGTTATTTCTTGCGAAATGATTTTGGTTAATTCATTCTATGTCACACACACTTAATTTATTTACAACTTAAATATTTACTCTCTTCAGGTTTTTAAGATCAGAACAAGAACTTTTGTTGAACAAGAACTTGAATTCTTCTAATGATTAAGAAAAAATAATATTAAATAAAAAAATAATATTAAATGAAAAAAAAAACCTTATTTCTCAATATCAAATAATCTAAATCCAACTCTTTCAAAAGGAAAAGGAAATAAGCGAGGAAAGGAAATGGTTTTCACTTCGGATCTGCTTATGAAGCCGCTCTTATTATTTGGACATATCTTTAAAAGTTACACAGGATAATATGGTTCAACTCGAGCTAAAGTATGGCTCAGTGTAGCAAATTATGAAAGCAACTTTGCATATTTGAATGAGGTTCCAATATTGTGGTTCTGCATTTAACCACAAATTATTTGGTTTAATTTATCTGTTACTTTCTAAGTTTTGTATAGTTTTCATTCTCTGTTGGTGAATGTTTTAATCTATTACAAAACCACTAAGGAAAACAGCATAAAAATCGGTTTAAAAATATATGTTCTTTTAAAAAATTATAAACATTCTGGAAAAACATACTTACTTTTTTTATTATTTAAAAATAAAATTAGCATTTCTATATCATAATGGTTTTAAAAATATCCTGCATTTTTAAGCCAAAGAGAATCCATTAGAATAAGTGATGTCCCACAAGTAATTGCTATACTTTATGAAATCCTTAATGATCCAGGAATTCATATATGGAGTGTTTCGTTGCGTCTTAGGAAGTCTGTATTTTTACAAATTCATCATCATTTAAAATACATTATCTACTTTTCCGAACTGAAAAATAAAAGAACAAAAAAGTACTGAATCGTCTTTTAAAGAACGCAAATATTTGCATTAAAACGATTATGACGAAGTTGTAATGAAGTATACTTTAGATACGGTTTTTTTTGTATTAGGTTCGGAAAGGATTGCCGTATTATGAATAAAATACCAGACACATTGTAGGTAATTTTCGGTAATTTTCGGCAAATTTCCGAAAATACATTTTTGGGCTGTTGTTTATTGTGTTGAGTAGTCCTGTAATTTCAAACATATGGTAAAGAATCCTACACTGTAAAAAATTCCAGATCAAATTACGGTAGAAAGTACCGGCACTTTGGATGCATCATCCGTAAAATCCATTTTACCGTCAGTTCCATTTTTATCTTAGAACATTATACCGTAATTTTTACAGTAAAATTTATCTAATTCAGAGTGATTCAGAGATTTTAGGGTAATTATCACTGTAAAAGTTACGGTATTTATTTTTTGTTTCATGTCTTGTTCCGGTAGAAATGGATTTTACAGTAAAAAGTACCGGCACTCTTGAGTGCCAGTAAGTTTCACTGTAATTTGATCCGAAATGTTTTACAATGTAACTGCAAAATAATTCTAGAGTTATCGACGATAACTCAGATATATTAAGTTAGATATTGGATTAGATAAATTAGAGGGGTATTAAAGAGATATAGCTCTTCGTTTAAAGATATAGGTCTATAATATTACTCTTAACTAGCTTTAACAAGACTCCCACTTTATTTTGATTTCGTACAGGCATTGTGGTCAATTTTTGAGTTGATCTCTTATTTCCTAATCCTCATAAAAATGAGTTTTAATATCAACATAGCATATAACGCGGAAATGTTTTTTTTTTCTTTCAAAAACCGGAGAAGGCCAGAAAAAAAGAGCACTTTAGCGTGGACAGGATGAATTCGATGTACAGGTTTAGGGCAAAATAATAGGAACACCTGTGAAAGAATGGAGTCGTCCTTCGACCGTCCAATAAACGGCGGGCACGTGTCGCAAGAGTGTGCCACCTAGTGGTGATGAAAGGAAAGGTATCAATCTAGCATTTGGTAGTGTGAGAGTTGCAAGAGAAAAATCTGTTCCTAGCAAAGCGAGATTATGTCCGACCTCTCTGACCTTAAAAGAGGCATGATAATCGGAGCTCGAAGCACAGCAAACCTTGTGGGTGTTTCAAGGACTACTGTATCAAGGACTCCGTCGGCATACACAAAGTTGGGTAAGGTGTCTTCTGCGAAGCACAGCAGCGGCAGGAATTCGAAGTTGTCGGACCGTGATAGACGGGTGTTGAAGAGGATAGTCACTCGAAAACGCAAGACTACATTGCCAGTGATAACGTCCGAGATGGATACCTTCAGAACTCCGTGTCCATGAAAACTATTAAACGGGAGTTGCATGCTGCTAACATTCATGGCAGAGTAGCTATTACAAAACCGTTAGTTTCAGCGCGGAATGCTTTGAAGAGACCACCTAAAATGGACACAACTTCAATGGGAACAAGTTATCTGGTCTGATGAATCCTCTTTTACACTATTCCAGATCACCGGACGTGTGCTCGTGTAGCGAACGCCAGCAGAAGCATTTCATGTTTACTGCCTGGTTCCAACCGCGAAACATAGAGGTGGTTCTGTGATGGTGTGGGGTACTATATCCGCCCGTGGATTGGGGCCTCTCATTGTCTTAAGGGGGCTGGTCAAAGGTGACCATTATCGAAGCATTCTCGCAGATCATCTTCACCCTATGCTTCATACTCTCTTTCCGGGAGAACATCCTGTGTTTCAAGATGACAACGCCCCTGTTCACGCGCCTCACTGTGTTCAAACATGGCTAAATGAGCATAATGATGAAGTGGAACATTTAATGTGGTGTCCTCAGTCCCCTGATCTCAATATCATTGAGCCTTTGTGGGGCTTTTTTAGAGAAAAAAGTCCGTGCTCGGTTTCCGCCTCCACGCACACTCTCTGAACTCGAGACTGCCTTGCAAGAGGAATGGCTGCAAATTCCGATGAACTTTGTTCAAGACCTTTATTTGTCAATCCCACGTCATCCCACGAATGCAAGCTGTCATTCAGGCCAATGGTGGCCCAACTCCTTATTAATAAAATATTTTCATTTTTTTCACAGGTGCTCCTATTATTTTTTCCTATACCTGTATTTTAAAGCATTTATAACTAAAAAAGTCTCTAAATTCAGGGTCAATCCATGAAAAGTGACGTAGGAAAGTAATGTTCATTATTATTCTATATCTAATAGAATTCTTCCTTAGATTCATGTTAAAAGAACGCATGTTCATGCATATAAGTTGTTATTGTTGTCGTAGGTCATTAAGGCAAGAAATGCGATTGCTCTTGTCTTCAAGTGGTGCCATCTATGGCCAAGAAGTTGACTTTTGCTACACCCTTACATAACACCCGTTTATAGGGTAGATCAATTCATACATCATTCATTCATCCACAGATTGTAATTTTGACCTGAACCAGAGAGCGATCTATCCCCAATTCAGTACTCTCAAAGATATAATTTGTTACGGGAACATGGAGGACTTTGTGGCCCAATAGATGTAACGTGCACCAGTCACCATTTACTACACGGGGATTCTTCGGCCACCCGGATTCAGATTCCCGTTCTCAAGAACGAGAGTCCAGTGTCCTGCTAACCAGGCTATCCCGACCTATGCATATAAGTTAAACGAAGCTCATACTTATTTTTAGAGCTTCAGATATTAAATTTGAGAAACCTCTATCTTTGAGACATAGAGAAAAAATTGCTTGAGATTATTTTTAAATAGTAAGTAAATTATTTCAACCTGAAAAATTCGTCCCCACTATTTCACAATTTAAATTAAAACAAAAGGTGAAAATGTTTAATTCTTTAATTCGCTTCTTAAAAATAGTGTTCTATCTCAAAAAAGCAGTTTTTTCTAGCCATCAGGCACTTTAGCTTGTTTTCGAGTACTGATGATATTATGCACCATTTCGAGATATGAAATGAATCATTTAGATAGTTCTAGCAAACAAATCAAACGTATGAAGATTTTGCAAATATATCATACAATTATGATACATTTAAAAAAAAAAATGTGGTTGTTGGGCTTGCAGTGTCGCGGACCGTAATGTGTTTTCCTTTGGTTTACGGATCAAAAATGTTTACTTTTTCTTTCGAAAATCTCAAAAGAAACTTCATATAAATTCGATGCTAGTTTTTCCAAAGATAATATCATTACACAAGTTGTAAGGTTTTTCTACTGTAAGAGTCTTAAAAAAACTCTGTATATATATATATATATATATATATATATTCATAATTCCCTCCAGGATTTCGAAGCGTTATAGTAAAAAAACGAAGACGGATATGGCAAAAAAGAACATATGAAATTGTTCCGAAAGTGTTTAAGTTTAAGCAGTTGCCGGTAGATGGCAGTGGCATGTACCACTGAAGTCAGTTGTAGTAAAGAAAAATGGCGTCTACAGGCGGAGGGAATTATGAATGACCCTGTATATATTCCAGAAAGCATATAACCTTACGTCAATCTTGTGTCAAAATTTTCTTTTTATTGATACAAAAATGTTTATACTAAAAAGCCTTTCTTCAATAAAGCAAAAATATTGCAGTTTCAAACCTTTCAGTCTAAAACAGGGGTTTGCAACTTACATGTGGCCGGGGGCCGCAATTAAAAACACCAGTCAAATAGCGAGCCACCACTTTATCAAAATTTTATATGGGACTCTTTTATGCTTGATGGAACATTAAATATTACTGTCAGATTTTTATCAAAGTTTTTTTTAATATTCGAAAGCAAAATAACAAGCATTACAAATAATGCTTGTTACGTATCATTTTGAATCTTTTCTCAATCAGAAACTTAGTGACAAGATTTATTTTCATCTTTAAAATTTAATTCTGTGATTTTTTCTACTTATTAGGAATTATAGCAACAATAAAAAAATTCTTTAGCATCCGAAATTAATTGTTTTTTTCTTTTCTGCTCATGCGACATTCAATTTAAGAAATTTAAATAAAACATGATAATCATTCCCTCTTTTATGCGTTTTAAAATTTACAAAGGTAAATAATTTCGTCCAAAATGAGTGGGAGAATTTCTTCGAGAAAATTTCTGATACGCACATGCTAAATTATATTCACGAAACACAAAAAAACGAAATAAAAAAGAGCAACATACACGATTATTTTTGTATTTGAATAAATATTTTCTTGGATGCAAATTCTGAGAAATTTTTTTTTTTGCACAGTTGGTATGCTAAATTTCACAGAAACGAAGAAATTAGGTTTCTTCAAACGAATGAAAAGTATTTTAAACCCATATAGATCTTTTATGAAAATTGTCCGCAAAAAAACGACAAAATAAATTTTAGTTCACGGGCCACAAAAAAAAAAGGCTTTGTGGGCCGCCAGTTGGAAACCATTGGTCTAAAAGGGTTAAAAATTATTTTTTAAAGCTTTTTTAAAAAGTATTGTCACTTAAGTCCATAATGATGATTTTAGCTGACGTCACATTAGCGATAAGATCAAATTGCATTGTCAATTATAATTTCATGACAAGCATACAAGACTTTGCGAAGAGCGAAACCTTATAATTACAAATATTTAAGATTATTTTAACCTTGAGACTAGCTTTATTAATGGATTTTTTCACCCTTGAAAACCTTAAGTCATCCTTGATTTTAGGTTTTTATATAGAAGGTTGTTTTCCAAAGTTTTGGATTAGGGTAATGTGCATAGAATAGAGCAGATAGTCACAGATCTCGTGTTAAGGTTAGAAGGTTTTCACGTAAACCGCATAGCAAACCTTTTTAGGTTTACATTAAAAGGTTTTTGCTGAGTTAAAATAAACCTTATTTTGCTATCGGGGTATATATATATATATATATATATATTGCTGTTTTTTTTATTCGTTCACTAACAAGAAATTGGTAACTACTAAACAAATGTGAAGTTGTCCATCTTCAATTTAATTCGAAAGTTTTATTACAAAAATAATTTAAAAGTTTCCTATAAAATGCTTTTATTGTACTTCTTTTAAGTTTGCCTATGTAAAAAGTTAATTCACTTGAACTTCACGCATTTTTACTTTAAAACGTGATGCCGCATAACTGTGAATTCCAAATTTACTGGCACTCTTCCCACTAACGATTTTCTCTATGCTTCATTTCATTTTATTTCATTTCATTTCGACGCGAGACGAATGGTAACATTCTTTTTCTAGATTGAATTATTAATACAAATTCTTAAATCTTAATGTCTGAGGAGTAACTTAAACTATTTTTACATGAAGCTAAAAATATTACTGCACTTTCTTTAACCTACTGTAATACCTGATTTAGAAATTAATTCTTAACTAGATATTTCGCTAAATTTTTGTTATTTACCAATGAATCACAAGTTTTTCGTAGAAGCATTAATATTATCAATGACTAATAATTTTTAAGTGAATATGACACATTGTTTCAATGTAACAATGCAGTTTCAGATCATGAATCATCTAATAGACTTACGTGACATAAGATGATATTTTAAAAAAAAAATATTTATATTCTTCAAAAGGTCTTATACATTAATTAGATGTGTTTGACTTCCTCCTTTTTAGACCTACGGAGAACTATATCCACAGTGCGCAAAATAAATAAATAAATGAAATAAAATAAATGGACTATTTTAAATAATTTTTGATCTAATGATTGGGTCTTCCCGGTCTAGAACTCTATATTCGTAGTTCGAATATAGAGTTCTACTATATTCGAACTCTAACCTTAGATCACGAATAAAGATCACGAATTATTTGTGATCTCTAATATGCTAATTAATTAGTGATGAATATATTTTATGTTACGCAATCAGACACAAAAGCGTACTTTCTCTGAATAAACATGGCTTTTTTTTCGGCGGATTTGGATTTCTGACAACCGTAATATTAGGGGTAACTGAAATCTGGGAGATATGGTCCCCATAGTTTGGTCAGGAGAGTGGTACAAAATTTGGTCCACATTTTTTACTTATTTTACCATATCTCGAGAACTTTTTAAGCGAACTAAAAGCTTTTTGTACACAAGAATAAAATTTGTTTAAAAAAAAAAAAAAAAAAAAATCAATGCAAATAATAGCTTTTAGTAAGTACTTATTATTTTTTATTATTTTACTTTTTACTGAATAATAATCAAAAAAAGTTTCGAATTGTAGGATATGCATTTTTTACATCATTTTAAATAATATAATATAATAATATAATTTTAAATGACAAAATACAAAATTTAAGCCAAATCGGTCAACCAGTTCCTGAGAAATCGAATCTTAAAAAATATGATTTCTTCAAAAGACGTTTTTGTGTCTGATTTCGTAACTTCAAATATCGTCTGCACTTATTAAGTAGCATATTTGAGGTCAATCCCTCGAAACTTTAATATTGAGTCCTCGAATGTGAAGTCCTATCATTAGATCAAAAGTTATTCAGGGTAGTCCTCTTTTATTTTGCGCACTGCAAATACCGAGACCTTATTTATGAAGTAAGAAATAAATTTTTTAAATACTTTTTGTTTATCCGTTAAAATGCGCCCCATTGAACCTATTTAGTAAATTTTATAATTTAAGTTTGTTTAAAATTTTTTTATACTTAATCTTTGAAAAACTTTGAACTTAAGTTGTTAAAATCTCTCGTCTGCCTGTAGAGGACCTTATAACATGGTCTGGTACATTACGATTCATTGATTATATTTCATTTTACTTTCAATCAAATTCATTTTTTTTCAAATTTTAATTTTTATATTTAGTTCAAAAAAGTTTGAAACTTTAAAATATATATACAAACGTTTTTTTATGCATAATTAATTTTTGAATTTTCAGTTACAGATAGTAACAACAAAGTTACATATTTCATTTATATGACGCTGAGATTTAACCATTTTTATTTTAGATAAATTGTTTTCAGTGTTAAATTGATTTTTTTTAAGTCAATAAGATATTTTGAAATAGCTAGAAATTTATCATGTAAAAACTGTTGTGTAATACATATTCGAATTTGGTGTTGAAAAATTGCATGTTATTTCAAATTATAATATTGAATCAAACGTCCATACGCACTTTCAGGGGTGTAGTTAAATATAAACTCCAATAAGTGAGAAAAGTGACGTAAAAATCAGATGCATAGAATTATCATTTTCGCTTCTGAAAGCATTTTGTATATCGCCAGTAGTTTTTACATTGGATTATAGTTGGCCGGAGTAAGTTGTTTTCTTCCACGCCACTACACAATATCTACTGAAACAAAAATTCGCTGTTAAAATAAGTATTCCTGTTTTTATTTGTGCAATAAGGATAATCATATCTTAATTCTTAAATATTCGTGAACTGTATTAAATAGTTAAAATTAATTTCTATCCACTTTAGTTTTGTTAAGCCTAGCTCGAATTCATATTAATATTATCTCTGAACTGTATGTTTGCTAAACAAGCTATTTTCATTTAAAAAAATATAGTACAGATGCTTTTTAAATTTATAAATTTTGCTTTATACAGTATAAGTCACTTTACTGCTTCCTATAAGTATCATATCTTACAGTAATTATAAATTTCAGTGTAACTGAATAACGAACATGGTAAAAGTGTTACACGAAGTAGTGTAAAAGAACATACGAGATATTTCACTATATCAAGAACTAACAACGAAGAAGTATACTTTCATTGAAAACTTTTTGTTTAAATAATCAGGTATTCGTGTCACATGAGAGGAAAACTAAGAAAATACACCAATCATCGCATGAAGTCCGTTCATCGCTAATTTAATGAATTAACAACTTTAGTATTACTTTCATATCCAATCTACATGCAGAGTTTGTGTAAGCTGCATTAGTGCTATCGGCAAATGAATTATATGTATTTTTTGAGAAAATGTTTAACATTTTGATGCAAAATTTTCGTTAAACACTTTTTCGAACTAATTTCCTTATTTCGTATTAAATGAAAAATAATATATTTAGCATTTTGATAACTTATGGTTATGAAATTCAGCATGAGACACCTGTAAACTTTTTTTTTCCGTTAACGGTAAAATCTTCTAAACACGGCTCTCATCCAAACAATAAATTTTCAACTTTGCAGTTATTTATATCTTAGAGAAACAGTTATTTATCATTAAAACTTCCTTAATTTACAAAATCAATTATTGATAAATTTTTGAATCTGACAATTTTTTTTTTTCAAACTACTTTTTTTTGGATTTTATAATTTTGTTTAAATATAATTTCGATAATCTAACAGATTTTTTAGTAACTGTTAGACTCTTTTTAACAGTTAAAATATACAAAAATTTGCTTTTACTTGTAATTAGAGCTTCAAAATATTTAAATAAACTAAAAAAAAAAAGGATTTTAATAATAATTTTGATTATAAATAAAACTTACTTTATGATGTGAAACAAATTTTATTTATAAAAAAAAAGTCAGCTACTAAAAATGTTAAGCAGATTTAAAACAAGCAAAACAAGTCACGTGATGCGATCTATCAACCACAAAACGTAAATGAAGGAATAGGAAATGTTTAAAAACTTCGAGCTAGCGGAAATCATTCAAAACGCGAACTGAAAGTCTTTTTAAAAAAACAAACATAGGAAACACGTGAAACTTTTAAACACGTTACAACGAGACAGTTAAAAATATTTTCATTATGATTCACTCCAACCGGGCATCGGGGCTGAAAACACTCCCACGTGAATGAAAGTGAAAGCGAGCAATAATAAGGAGTTCATGTTCGAAATATTCCATTCAACCTCTTATAGATATCTCATGAGAAGATCTTTGGAACTCATGTGACGAGTCTCTGATGAAGAAAGGATCTTAAACTCATGTGATGTCGCGCCATTTAATGATGCTGTTTTTCTGTCGGAAACGGTAGTATTATAACTTACAAATAAGGTAGACGAATGAAGTCTTTCGAAATGTTACATCATAACAGACTCTGTAAAAGTTCATAAATTAGATATAAATTAATGTGACTAATCCGTCTTTCGTGTTCAGAAAAAAAAAGGCACTTGAATTTTGTCCTTATCCTTTTCATGTTTCAGTTACGTTGTCCAAAAAAAAGACACAGATTTTTTTTTAAATTTCAGGCTCAAAATGAATTTAGTTTTTATAACACTTGATAATAAATTAATTTTTCGTTAGAATAATGCATGAAAAACATCAGTTTGTCTTAGTTAAAGCAAAAAATATAAACGGTATTTTTGAATTAAAAAGTATTTAAAGATTTGTGTATTGCACCCTCAGTTTTCTTCGATAAAATTGTATTATAACAGGTTTTCAACTTTCTCTATGAAATAAAATTTAATTTTTCATATTTTACTGCATATAAATTACTTGCATCTGTAAATTTTAAGTAAATCCATGAACTATATTTCTTTAATTATGTTTTAATTAAAGAAAAATTTCGTTAAAAATTCTATGTTAGATTTAATTCTTTTTGACACCTTGAATTAGCTTTTAATAACTTGAATTAACTCTTATGTCCCAGAATTAACTATTAATAAACTGTCAAAATTCTGGAGTTTATTGAAATTTATATAAAACACAGTTTAAAAGTTGCAAACTGATAATTAGTTTTTTTTCTCTCTCTTATGATTTTTTTAAAGTGATATTTATTTTCTCTCTTCAAATTTTTTTAAAAAAAGATAGCAGTTTTTTTTCTCTTATCTAATTTTTTGAAAAGGATAGTTAATTTCTTTTCTTCCTCTGTTCTGATTTTTTTTAAAGTGATAGTTCTTTTTCTGTCTTCTGATATTTTAAGGGGATCATTAGTTTTTTTCTCTCTTCTGATTTTCTTAAAGAGATAGTTTTTTTTTTCCTTCTGATTTTTTAAAGTGATAATAATTTTTTTTTCCTCTCTTATGATTTTTTTAAAGTGATATTTATTTTCTCTCTTCAAATTTTTTTAAAAAAAGATAGCAGTTTTTTTTCTCTTATCTAATTTTTTGAAAAGGATAGTTAATTTCTTTTCTTCCTCTGTTCTGATTTTTTTTAAAGTGATAGTTCTTTTTCTGTCTTCTGATATTTTAAGGGGATCATTAGTTTTTTTCTCTCTTCTGATTTTCTTAAAGAGATAGTTTTTTTTTTCCTTCTGATTTTTTAAAGTGATAATAATTTTTTTTTCCTCTCTTATGATTTTTTTAAAGTGATATTTTTTTTCTCTTTTCTAATTTTTTAAAAATGATAGCAGTTTTTTCTTTCTCTTTTCTAATTTTTTGAAAATGATAAATAGTTTCTTTTCTTCCTCTCTTCTGATTTTTTTAAAGTGATAGTTTTTTTCTCTTTTCTGATTTTCTTAAAGTGATAGTTTTTTTTTCTTCTAATGTTTTAAAGTGATAGTTAGTTTTTTTCTCTCTTCTGATTATTTTAAAGGGATATTTTTTCTCCCTTCTAATTTTTTTAAAGTGATAATAGTTTTTCTTTCTCTTTTCTAATTTTTTGAAAATGATAGTTTTTTTTTTTTTCCGCGATGATTGCACAAACTTTCGTAAACCTAGCTTAGGTATTTATACCAATATGGACATTCTTATAAAAAAACAATTTTTTTTCGTCTAACGGTTTTTAGCTATAACTTTAAAAATATTCAATAAAATTAAGCGAAATTTTTAGAGCAATTTAAAATTAATTACAAAATTATTGCCTTAAAATTTTAGGAAATTTGTTTAAAACTCCGCAAGATATGAATAATTAAAGTAATTCTTTTATACTACTCATATGGGGGAAAAATTGAAGTTTATTCTTATAATTTAATAGAGAATCGTATTTGGCAATTAAAAAAATAAGTCGGATTTAAATACCTTAAAATTTTTAGAAGGTTCACTTTCTTTTCTAAGTAGTTATCGTACTTTTTAAAAGAAAGCTCATAATCATAAGGGGTTTTCCACAAATTTCATGTTGTATTATTAAACAAGTTTCATTAAAAATGACTCAGACATTGTTGCAGATCATCCCTAATAAAAGCATCTTTCTTTCGCCTGTTTTCTTTCCATATACAATCATATTTCGTTGTATGAACGTTTATTGTCAGGAATTATCTTCTATTTAATTTTGTGTTATGATTCAAAATATAATTTGTAGAAAACCCCTTATCATTTTTAAAAAGTCCAAAAACTACTTTTAAAATTTCTTGCGTCTTTTTAAATTTTTAAGATACTCAAATTGGATTTTTTTTTCATTAGTTGCCAAATACGATTCATTACAAAATTATGTGAACATATTTTAAAAAAGTTTTTCTGCTCATGCGCAATATAAAAGAATTACTTTAATTACACATATCTTGTGCAATTTTTAATAAATTTTTCTAAAATTTTAAATCAATAATATTGTAATTAATTTTAAACTGCTTCAAAAATTTTGTTTAATTTTATTGAATATTTTTAAAGTTTTAGCAAATAAACATAACTCAAAAAAGAATTAGTTTTTTCATAAAAATGTCCATATCTCCGTAGAGATAAGTTTGCGAAATTTTGTGCAGTTATCGCGTATAATAACCAAAATAATTGCTACGAGTTGCAAATTTATTACTGCATTTTTTGGCATAGGGTGCTCAAAAACTCTATTTTCTGTTTCCAGTTTATTGTCTGTTCCGCAAACCTCTAAAAGCTTTAAACTTCATTGAGAAGTATGATAAATCGCATGATATAAACACTTCTAAAATTATAAAAGTAATCTTTAATTAATTCTTACAAATATGAAAAAATGTATTAGTATAGAAGTATTGTATTTACTTTCTCCATCCCTTGTACATTTTCAATTGTTTACTAAAAATAACTGCGCATTTTAAATCATATTAGAGGCGGCCAACAATACAAGATAATTTTCTAAAACCAACTTGTTAGTTTGTTGATATCCAGGATATTAATAGACTTTTTTTAATATGTCTGAGTGAAATTTGATTTGTGGACTATAGTTTAATATTAATTTCATTTAATAGTGAAAAGTGATGATAAATAATGGAGTGTCCAGAATTTCAGCCAATATGATTAAACTTGTATCATCCTCAATTATATATGGACATTTGAGCAGAAAGGCATACTTATTTTGAGCTATCATCTATTTCAGCATAGATTAGTTTTGAAAAATGATTTGGGAAAGTGAAGAATAAAAAATTTCGAATACTATTAATACTTTACATACATTTTCAATTCCATGAAATTTTTTCTGAAGTTATAGTAACAATATTTCTGATTTATGCCATTTATATTAATTCAGCATTTGAGTTAAAGTCAGTTATTTAACAATTAGAAATTGAAAGATATTGATATTGTATTTAAAATACAGAGAAAAAATTTCTTTAATAAAATATGATAGATTTTCTTATGAAAATGTTTTGTTTTTGAATTAAGCTTTCAGTGGAAGAATTAAATTTTCAAATGCGGCAGTTTTCGATGTAAAAATATATTTTAACGAACAAACAAATTTTATTTAAATTTTGTAATTTTCTGCAGGAAAACAAAATTGCTTTGGTCACTAAGAGGTTACAAAGCAAGTACTTGTGTTTTTATCATAATCACAAACGGATTGAAACTGACTCTTCAAATTGTACTTTTTGCCGTGCAGTTTTATTTACCGTAACATCTATCTTTTTTAAAATCATGTTACGATTATTTCAGAAATTATTTTATAGTTTTTTTTCTTTTCAAAGATTTTTTTATGGTTTTAAACATCGTATAAATAAAATTGCAATTCGACTTCTTTGTCGAATCGATACTCTACCTGATTATTATCTGTCTTTAGACAATATTTTTCCGGTAGTTCGGTATTAATTGCCAGGCATTCTTATTGGGGTAAGTCAATATAGTTTTAAACGTTTTTATACTTAAGCATGATTTCAATATATAAGAATTTTAAGATAAAGACAGTTTTAATTTTTTCTTCATAATCAAACGATAGTGGAGCCGTGGTTGAGAGTACAGAGTACTCTCCTCTCGATAAGGCCGGGTTCGAATCCCGGAGTTGACTGGTCCCGCGTACCCTGTTCTCAACTCGCACCGACCACATTGCTGACATGGTTATTCTATATCGTTTTTTTGTTGAAACAATATAGTTATGTGCTAAAATAACAGAGTTTTTTTTGGTAAATAGTTCGTATCTTAAAATAACAGTACTTATGTGCCTAAAAAAGAGGCGTCCGATTTTAAATAACAGTATTTTTCTGAGAAATAAACATTACTGGTACACCAGCTGACAGTTTTTATTAGTTAATTTATCACTGAAGAATAATATTATTTATTTGTTTATGAAGACATTAATGGTATTTATAAAGTAAATGACAAAAGTTAAAATTCACAATTTAACTTTAGAATTTTTCAAAATCAAACAACGAAACTCAAAGCCCTTAAAAATTCTGAATTTTCTCGCTAAATTATCTGCACCTAATTACCTTTGAACAATGACTACGCCCAAGTCAAAATATCTTTTGCATCATCTATTTAAGCTACAGATAAGTTTACCCACAAAACAAAACTGGGGATGAAGCCAAGATTGACTAACTGGGAGAACTTCAGAAAAAATAAGTCTAACCAGTCATAGTTCATAGTATAATTTGTCTTTATGAGTGTAGAACAAAATGGGTACAAGTTCATTGTTTACATGCATGCATTGACAGTTATCCCCCACCCCCTATTGATCGAAGAATGTCGGGTCCAGGCCATGGTTACTGTGGCAACCGTTGGCGTTTGCGACCGTGTTATTTCATCGAGGACTAAAAAGTAGCCCTAGCAAATAAAATTAAAAAAAAAATAAAGGCCTGCCAACACCCGATAAAAGAGAATGTGCTGATATCAAATATATTAGGACCAATGCCAATTGGCTCAACTTCGACACAGGAGCTTTGAAAACTTTATTAACTGGAATTTCATCAAAAAGGATTTCGTTCCGGTTGATTGTTTCAGTTTTAGTTTTTTTAGAACATAGTTTAAAAGAGATTGGAGGATTTGAACTAGTTGGGAAAAAAAGTTATAGATTGAGATCAAAATTTTTTTTTTAAAATTGGAAACAAGAAAGAGGGAATTAAGATGCTGAAACTGAATTTTTGGATAAAAATTATATTGAAATCTCTCAATTCCAGTTTTATTTATGTTTAACTCGAACGTACCGCAGAGTCAAAAAATGAATAACAGTATTAATCTGTAGACGATGGATTTGACCACATTTTAGATTTATAACAGATTTTAATTCTTTCAGATACCTTAATCATTTTAATTAAATGGACAAAGTTTTGAATTATAACGTTTGTTGTTTGTTCGAGCAAAACCATACTCATTAGAAGAATGGTACTAGTAGTTTTTTATTTATGCCGCTCAAGAGATAGTCATACTCAATAGGCAGTTTGCGACGGTCTGGGAAACAATCCTGATGATAATCCTGAGACATGGCATCACAATCTGGATCCTCTTCAGAGTGGATAACTCTACTGCGTCGGTAGTTCGACGACCTACGCGGGGGGTCAAGCACTTTACAGTAGAGCAGTTTAACAAGGATCTATACCACCTACTCTCGCTCTCTTCTCAGGATGATCAAAGTTGTCACCCATCCGCTCACTGACCGACCAGTGATGCTCGGAGATATGATGGGACTCTTGTCAGTCCATTTCGAAACATAGAAGAATGGAGACAGAGACAATTATTCCTGATCCTAGGAATGCTGGATTTTTTTATAAAATCCCTTACGAAAAATGTAATATTTTTATTTGTTTCATTATTTTTAGTTTTGATTTGTAAGAAATTTTTTAGCAAAAAAAAAATAAATTCAAATATAATCTAAACCAGCATATGTTTAGTTTTCCATCGAATGTAAACAAGAATAAAACAAATGATAAAGGTCTTAGCATGTTTATGAAAATAGATATTCCGAAAAAGAAGATGGAAACTAACAATTTTGAAAAAGAGCTTTTTCAAAAAATTTTTAAAATATGAAAATATAACTTTTTATTCGTACAAATGACGTATTTAACCAAATACTAAGTTACAGTCAATAAATCGTATTTATATTGGTTTCAGTTGCAACGATTGGATTGATGCTATGAAAAAAAAATGATTCATGTGTTTTGGAACGAAACGCGAGTCTGGTTGATAATGTGGGACTTTTTTTCTTGAGACTTCAGCAAAAAGCCCATTTGGCGATTCTTTCATTTTTAATTGATTTATTGTAAACTTTTACACAACACTTAAAGCTTTAAATAAACCAGCTTCATTGATGTAGTTTCCATTACGCCTATGGCAGTTTTAAAAATAATTTTCAAGAATATGTCGTTACCTTGAAAAAATACCATACAAGTGAAAGTGTTATATTTTATTAATTATAAACTAAATAAGTAAAACATCCACATGCCATGGAAACAAAATTAGTTAGATACATGCGTTCAAGTATTTCAAAAATTATAACAGAAATAGAAATAGTTATTGTGTTATCAATATGAAAAATGCTATTATATGTTAATTACATCTTTCGATCCTGCAATAAAAAAGGTGCTAGAATCATTAGGATCTTTTCAAAATTTTAGAAAAATTCAAACTTTTTTTTTCTTTTCCTTTTTTTTAAAATCGGAATATTTTGAAAGAAGAAGATTTTTTTATTTCAACTAAAGAAAAAATCATTGATTTTAGTTCATATAAATGATTAAAGTAAAATCATTAATTAGCTTTATCATTGATTTTAGCGTGGTGTGCATTAAAATTTTAAAGCATAGATCTGAACTAGATATCAACATTTTAATTGGGTTTGGATAATATGGAATTAAAATCACTAATTGTCTTTATGTAATCTTATAAAAGCAAAAATATGTCACACACATTTCCATTCCGTAATTAAAACTGGAAAAAATTCAGACATTTTAAAATGTTATTTTGCAAATTTGATTATAATTAATTTTTAATTTTTTACTTTTATTTGGAATCATTTTTTAAAGTGTTTAATTATGCATCAATTATTTATTGAGTAAAGTTTAAGCGAAAAGAGGCCATCTGATCTAAACAGTGGTAGCGTAGTCTGGCGGTGGCGCGAGTATTGCCTTCGGATCATCAATGAAGACGAATACCAGACAGTCAACAATAGCCCATTAGTATACCCTAACTGTGCTGTAACTTTAGCAGCCAAACCAAAACATTAGGGATAGAGAATTTTTAAATTCCACCAATTATGACTGTACAAATAAAATATAAATAATAATTTTTTTTTGTTGTAAGTTGTAAATTGTCGAAGATGTAACTCTGCTGTGTAGAGTGTATTCATTAAAAGTACTGAAAATTCATCCGAAATTTGAATTTTGCACCATTCGGGCAACAAAATGTAGCAAAAAGAAAATGCATAAAGTTGGAAGTTTTAGCCTTATAAAGAATTAAAAGCTACACGGAAGAAGAGCGTGTTTTCCTTGTTCTGCGTTGCTTAGTCTCATTCCCAGATCATATATTTTCCCGTTTTGGTGATTAAAAGTGCCCGCCCAATTCATGTGATTTAACACCATGGAATCTTTTTTCTCGAGTTTTTTTCCCTTCTATTTTGAAGTTCAATAAGCCTACAACCACCCATGCCCTTGAAGAAAGAAATGGAGTGCTATACAAACAAAAATCAATCATATTTATGTAAAATAATCTTTTAAATTTTGAAGGGAAAAAAAGGAGAATTTTTGGATGGAGAAAGTGCACGTGTACAAGCAGAACAGTGAAGGGAATTAAACTAATATGCTATTTCGTATATAACCCTATATTGTATACTTTATGCAGGGTTGAGTTAATGTATGATGGGCCCTGGGGCTAATGTGTGACTTGGACCCAACCTATAACAAATTATTTAAATTCAGAACCGATATTCAGAAATATCGAAATTTCTTATGAAATCCAGTTCGAATTAAACTTGTTTTACAAAAAATCAAAAAAACTTTTTTTTTTAAATTCTTTTATTTTTTTGCAATAATAACTAAACTAATCATTAATATTCATGTCCATGTCAGCAAAAACATCCATAAGAACTACCAAACATACAAAGTATAAGAAATTAAAGGAAAAAAAAAAAAGAATTTTCCGTTTTTAATTAATTTGTTCCATTTTTTTTTTTTTTTGCCTGTAGAAACGCCAAGAAATCTTAAGGGTTTTGTAATTGATTACAAGAAATTAGTCAGAAAACTAAAAACTAGTGATTTAAAGCGAAAGAAAAAAGAAGGGAAAAAATTAGGGAGTCGAGTGAGGGCGGAAATATAATTTTTTTTATCTATTTCCTAAGTTTTACTTTCAAAACAACATAAAATTTTTAATGATTTTAAAGGAAAATTGTAAAACATTACGCTTAAAAATATCCAATAATTTTTTTCGTAAATAAGAAAAATTAATTTTACTTTAATTAGCTTTAAAGGTCTCTAAAAAATAGGGGTTACCAGCGCCATGAGCCCACTTAATTGGTTCCTCAATTTATGAATTTTTAAGAGAATTTTAATTTTTAGTTAAAAGCTTTTTTCCAAACTTCTAGCATACATCTTGGGACTCCAAAAACATATTAATTTTTGTTGATTTAATTTAATTGGGTTGTACAGTGCATGCAGGGTTTTAATTAAAAATTATTATTACATTAATTTTTAATTAAAAATCTTTATTTATCAAAATAAATTTTTGTCTTGAATTTTAGGGCACCCTGTAAACAAAAGTATATGAACTTAGGATGATTTTGCTTTGTTAGTCAACTTATGAGTTTTGTAAAGAAATATCCTCTGCAGAGTCTAAAATAACTTCGAAGATTGAAAAGGCCACCCCTCTCAGGGCGTAATTCTTAAGGATTTTTGGGATTTATACTACTTCCTGGCAGTAGTCGAGTGGTGGGCGTATTGGCTTTTAAATTTACGGTAGAAGGTAATTCAAACTTATCTTACCGGAACCTTTTATCTCATTTTTTTTCCTTCTTAGTGATAGATATGTGGGTATGCACTTTCATAAAAAACGCAGCTTATTTTTTAAATAACTCATTTTACCATGATATTTCTTTTTTTCTCAGAAATCAGAAAAATGAGTAGCGGAATAAAAGCACCGCAAAAAGCACTACTTTCGAAATTACATGAATTTAATAGTTAAAAAAGTACAACGGGCTAAAATCAGGGGGCTAAAACCATGAAATAAAAGCGCAGCACTAGTTAAACAATTGTATGGATATAATAGTTAACCTAGTACAGAGAAACAAAAGCATGGAATGGAAGCCTCACAAAAAGCATTATTTTAAAAATTATATGAATTTAACAACCGATTTGATATAATGTATTCAAATAATAATTCGATTGTAATGGGATATTTTTTAAAAAAAAATTAGTTAAATTAAAATGTAACAAAGAATTTAAAGTTTACGGAAAAGAATTGACTACACTCCAGACTATTTGACGTAATTATTAGCACTTTTAAACAAGTATAAAATTGTTTTAAATTTCAATAATTTCACTTATGGTATCAATAATTTTATTCAAATAATAATATTTTAAGTGTACTTTTTAAAATTGTATTAAATGGAAATACTGTATCATTTCTTAATACTTTTTAACTTATCACAAGATTAAGGCTCTGAGAGACTATTGTAAATGATTTAACCGATACATTATTTGTAATAATACTATTATATATTATATAATACTATTATATATTATATAATAGTATCTATTATGTACTATATAATAGTATTAAAATATAGAAATAATAGTATTAAAAGTTTTTTTTCATTCAGATTCAAATTAAGCATAGTATATCAATCATTTATTTAAAAAAATATCTAATACCCTTCAAGTAATCATTTATTTATATTAAATTCGGATTCAATGACCTGAGTAGAATCGGACATTAAATTTATGTAATTTTTAATGAGGAGTTTAATCAGTATAAACAATTATGCAATTTTTAATCAGTACTTTTATCCAGTGATTTTTTTTTCTAATGCTTTTTCCATTGCTTTTTTCCAATGTGGGTTTCAGGTGCGGTTTTTTTTAGACTTTTTCTCCCAGTGCTTTTTCTATAGTTCCTTTCTTCTGTTTATCAAGTGAAATAGCAAATTTGTAGTATTATATGGTGAAAAAAATCCTGCAAAATTACTATTCCGTTTGATTATTACACATTTGTGGACACAAAACAAACAAACATAATTTTGGAATTAAAAACAAAAATATACGGTATTTAAGCCATTTATCTGGTAATTTTTCCATTCATATGGTAACTGTTTACTGAAAATTTTGGTTTTCAAAATTATTGTTCTTATTACTACGTATTTAGTAAAAAATGAAAAAATGATAAATAAATTTAATCGGATAAATCATTTTATGCCAAGATCCACGGTATCATGATAAAATTACTAAATTTTTTCACATACCACAAAACTATATTTTATTGTTAATCTTACAAAAATATAACCGAAGAGCTTTGGTAAAAATTACCGAAAAATTTGGTGTTTCCATAGAGCAAGAAACAAGGAAAATTTTTCTCTCCATATTTTGTAGTTTTGACCTTACTTTTTTTCTCAGTGTAGAATTAATGTTTTATATAATATGCTCAATATTAAGAGAAAACAAAGATCTTTATTTTGAAATTAAAATTTTGACAGCAAATGTCTTCTTTAATATGTGACAATAAATATTCCTATTGTATATTTAGACAAAAGTCTTATTGTGTGAAATATTGTTGTAGGATTTAATTAAATTTTCTCAATTTGATCATTTTTTTAAACATTCTCACGATACAAATGTTTGAGATTTTCATAAATTTTTTATTTGGTAAAATGTTATTGCTTTTGATTTTGTCTGTAAAAATTTGTCATTTCATTAAATAGCAATAAAAAGATAAACAGGTTTCATTTTTTTCCTTGTTTAATAGTTATGTATAAAACTCTACATATAAGAAACAATCAATATGAATTGTAGATTCATTATAGACAAGTCATTTATTGCCAACAATTTCATCTTTTTTCTTGTTCTTTTTTTTTTCAATGCTTTATTTAGAAAAATTAAAAGACAAAATTAAAAAATTCAAATAAATTTGTTTTGAAATGAATATTTAAAAGTTTTAATCTTATTTTTTTAAAAAGTACATGTTAAGTAAATTGTAAAGGAATTTTTATAAATTATAAAACCTTGTTTTTCAAAAAGAAAAAAAAAAGAAAAAAAGAAAAAGAAAATTGAAACAGAATAAAAATTTCATTCTGTGCTACATTTAAAAATATTAAGATCTACATCAGGTATAATGATCGGTTGTCATTAAGGAGAGTAGCCGTGTAATACATTTTGAATGTGGAAACAATTAATTCAAAATAACTCTATAATTGCATCAATCTTGTCATCAGTTTTGTGAATTTATCAATTCTTACGAAACTTTTATTTAAAAATATTCACAGCACACAGTAGAATCAGCAAGATGTTTTGTAATGACCATTCTTAATGTATAATTTTAGAATCTTTGTATAGAAAATTAAGCACATTAATGAAAAAGATTGACTCTGATGAGTCACTATTTAGATCAATTAGAGCCAAGGAGGAATTAAAACTAAAATTAATATAGTTTTAGGACGACGTTTAAATTCGGTTTAGAGCAAAAGACGATTACATCCCAGCCAAAATGGAAAAAATAAGTTTTTTTTCTGATGATTTTAATTCGTTCTTTATTCTTCTTGACCTAAATAATTACTAGCTAATGTTCTCAATTTAAAATTAAATAGTAAATTCATTATAGTTAACATTAAATAGTAAATTCATTATAGTTAACATTAAATTCTACACGAAAAAAAAATAATTCTGGTAAAATTACCGTACTATCATGGTAATCACATTCCTGGTAAAAAAAACAAAAACATAATTCTTATTCTGGTAATAAAAACCGAAATATACGGTATTTAAACCCTTCATTTGTTATTTTTTCTGTTCCTTTTTCAACGGTTAGCCGGAAATTCTGAGTTTCAAAATTATAATTCTCTTTACCATTTCTACATGATTGGTAAAAAACACAAAACCGAAAAGTAAATTTAATCCAATATTGTTTTTATGCCATACTCTAAGGTATTAGGATAAAATTACCAAATTTTATCTCATATTATAACCTATATTTCATTGCTAATTTTACCAAAATCATTGCCAAAGCGCTTTGGTAAAAATTACCGAGAATTATGGGGCTTCCATAGAGCCAGAAATATGGTTAATTTTGCCATGTTTTCGTAGTTTGGACTATATTTTTTTTCTCCGTGTAATGAGCATAGTTTTTATTACTTCTATTTTAACTGTATTTTAAAAAGGGTGGTCATTTAGCAAACTTTAGCCACTTTCCGTATACAAACTGACAAACCTATGAAAGAAAAATAGTAAAATAATATTTAAAAAACTATATATTTAAAATTGGCTAAAAAAGACGAAGAAATTTTTGTTTCTTTCCGACCGGAAAATTTAAAACGTAAGTTGAATTACTTTCGTAATAAATATTTACTACTTTGGAAAATAACATCACCTATACTTTTTCATAAATGATGTACTCTTAGATTTTCGTTTCTGTTCTGACAAAAACAAATCTTTTTTCTTATTTTTAGTTCATTTCAAAAACTTTTTTTAAGTAAAAATTTTAAAAGAGAACTTTTAAAATTCATTTAGTTTTAATATTTAGAGCACATTATTTACTTCGAAATTTGGAATGAAATGAAAATTTATATGATGAAATAGAAAACAATTTTTTTTAAAATTTTCTATAATATAAATAAATTTTTTAAAAACTTATATTTTTGTATTTATAAGCGAAAATTCCAAATTTGACCGGTGCAGGGAAAAGCGTGGGGTTCAGACAAAATACCCCACATAACCCACTCTTAAAACAACTCTGTATTTATATATTGAAATATTATGTGAAATTTAAAACACTTGTTTTTATCTATTATACTAAAATTTTCTAAAAATTAATAAAAGTATTTCATAATACTTTTTGTATTAGTTTTTCTGAAAATTGTAATTTGAAATTTCTATTATTATCAATTGGAGCGGCGCGTATTTCAAAAGCGCCAACAAGAAGACGAGGAAAATAATATTGAAGACTTATTCGTAATTTCATATGGATAGAAATTTTCTCCAGATTTAATGGTAAATAGCAGTGTTTAAATAATTTTTTTTTTCATTTTAGTTTAATTATTATAATTCTAAATCATAGATTTTTCCATAATTCATATTTTAAGAAAAGAAATTTTTCGAAAAACTCATGTAAGAATAAACATATTTATTTTATCTATTGAGATTCTTCATTCATATTCTTTCTTTTCTGAGACATGAAGTTTAATGAAATAAAAAAAATACAACGAAAAATTGTTTAATGTATTTATATTTTATTTCAGCCAAAGACATCCAAAGCAAACTTAAATCCCCTTTAGTTTTATATCTTCAAAAGTAAATATTTAGTGCTCGAAGAAATAATCAGACTCACGTGTTTGTGTTTACATTTTCTAAAACAAGCTGACATCTCTTTACATAGAAGTTGAACTTTTAGAAAAATGATAATTTTAAGGAAAAAAAACCCAATTATCTCCTCTTTTCTTTTTTTAAAACTATCATTAAAACTATTTTATTCATTTAATTTTGATTTTTTTTTATTATTAAAAATGTGGTTTGAAATAAATTACATCGCATGAACGAAAATTTGAAAAGAGAAAAATAAAAATATTTATAATATGGTTTTCATTTTAAAACATATTTTATAACATGAAAAGACTTCTTTTTTATTTATTTAAGTTTATAATAATTCTGTATAAATAGTTTGAAAAATGGATTTTTTTTCTTCTCTTTTATCAGTAGCATTACAACACAACTCCAGGAACTGTAGCAGACGATTTCAAAAACGTTTAAAAAGCAAAACAAACGATTGATGTCTTGAAGTAAATAAAGAATCATGATACTTACCGGACAAAAACAACAGCAAATGGAAGAAAACTTATCCTCTTCCAACTCCATTTCCAATTTGTATGCTTCCGGATTCTCTCGCATGTTGAAAGATCACCTATTTTCTTTTCTCAAACATAACACATGTTAGCACCCAGCAGTCTTGATTTTATTCTAAGATGAGATAGAGCCATGTTGATTCGGTTTTTCTCCTCTCGTGAATCTTTTCATTGATCCTTCAACGCGCATGCGCACTTTTGATGTTTCCCGAACAGCGTTTTGCATCTCGCCGGTGCAATGATATATGATGGCGCGTGACCATTGGCTTTTTAACTCTCTGTTTATAGTGTTTATTTTTTACAAAATTGTGTAACCTATATGTTTAATTCAATGACCTGTTCAGTTTTGCGGAATCAAAGCTGGGAAGTGAATAACGAAAGTTTTAGTAGATTTTTGATCTACTTTTATGAATATTTTTTATATTACTTAAAAAAACAATTTTTATCCTAGAAACAAGGGAAAATTGCTTTCAATAAATATAGTAGAACAAGTTATTATGAACTTACTGAATAAATCTGAATAGATATTAACTTCGTAGTTTTAGGTACATAGTGAAAAATGATGTGATCAGTAATTTATTTTAAATATATCTTCTTTGTAGTAGTTAAACGTAAACATCACCACACTGTTTCAAAAGACATAACTCCGGAAAAAATAATAGCGGTAAGAATTAATCATGTTCTATTGTAACTAAAAATCTAGCATAACGCATCCAATAGGAGGATCACTAGCGGCTGATGAAGTCTGGGTTCGAATCCCTACATTAGCTATATATTTTTAATAATTTCGCTTAGTGCTCTTTCCACATTAGGAAAATTGCTGACGTAAATTTACCACAGTGGTAACAAGATTGAAGATTATAGTCCAGGATAAACTTTAAAAGTTTTCGTGGTTTCCTTCTGTCTGTGACGCATTGTGCACAAGTGCAGATTCAAACAATCCTCGGAGGTAATAGGACTAATGGTTAGAGCCGTACTGCTGCGGAACTAACCTTGTGAGGATTTCGTGTTTTCCGTCTCTCTGAAACGCCAATGAATTGTAATTTTACTTAAGAAAAGTACTCTATAAAAGTGATTCTGTACCGATGTTTAGGAGTCTTCTTGTTTTCTGGGTTATGAATTCAAAGATCTCAACTCTGTGCTGTTAAACAGAAAAAAGTTAAAAAAAGGAATCGTTAAAAGAATAGGCTATTCAACTTCCGTGATTAATTAAAAATAAATGAAAACTATTCCAACATAGAACCCATATGGAATATGCACGGTTTTAACTGCTAAACTCATTAACTCTTTTATTCCTGTTCCCTTATTCTATTTTTCCTTTATCCTTATTCTTTATTAATTTTCTCCGTTATTCTTTTTTTTTTTTTTTTAATTCTTTTTATCATTTTGAGAAGCTAGGCTAGTTATAGTTATATTTACAGAATCCTTAACTTAATTATATGTAAGCATTAGAAATCATAAAACATTCAGATTAAATGATGTTGCAGAAGTAAATCTTTTTTAGTGGTTAGAATGTATTTTTATTGAAATTTGAAATATTAATACATTTCTATTTCACAATATCTGCTTGATAATTGGAAATCAAAGCATTTTCGTCTTTGATAATGAAATTAAAAATATTATGTGCTCAATAAAAATTATACTATTTCCCTAAATATTTAAACCTGTCTAATGTCAGTTACATAATTTTATATTTAAATTGGAATCTCCACTCGCTGTTTGCTCAAAAATCCCCCATGATTGCGTCGCAATTATATTTATTTCGTGTCTTTTTACAGATTGTTATATCATGACTAATATTTAATAATTTAACTATCACAAAACTGTGTATTAACACAGATGGTTTCACAGTTTTAGTTTACTATATCAATTTGATAAAATTTAAACCTAACATTTCGCTTGATTACCATTTGCAACATAACTCACAAACTTTTTTTAAAATTCTTATTTAATTTTTGATTTTTATAAATACTCATTTAATAATTGTCATCTGAGAGATTTTTTAGAATCTCTGCGAAAAGTTAGTTTTAAATAACGCCTCAGAATTTTAACAACATACTTCGTATTAATTACTTTGATTGATTTAATAAATTGACAGAACATAATTTAACATAAAATCTTAAAGTAAATTTAATTTATTAAAAGGGAAACATAACTTATTTACCATTTAAAAATGATGAAACGGAAAATATATTTATCGTAAAATGTTGTGTGATAAGGTAATGTCACGTGTTTACTTTAAAATATAATAAGAGGATAGCATTTTAAGCTTTAAGTCATTATTTCTGAATTATATACAAAAACCAAAAACGTAATAATAAACGTGACGTAAACGTAAAACGTGACATAGAATAATATAAGAAATAGTTGAAAAATAACCCTTACTAGTAAAGATCGTTAAATTAGGGATAAAAAAATATTTTACAGATAAAAATCACAATTGAAAATTTTTTGCTGATGTCAGTCAAGTATTTCTGGATCTTATTTGTATTTTGATGATAATATCATGTGATATTTTTACCCAATGAGAATGCACGAAATGGAAATTAGACAATTATCTTTTTATGATACATAGAGAAATAAGTACTATTGAATCATAACTCAAAAAATAATTATGACTAACATTTTTACTATATTTATGATCAGATAAATCTACAAAAGGTGTAGTAATAAACCATCAACTCAAAAACTAAAATGTGAAAGAAACTAGTTTAATAGTCATGGAGTAATAATAATTTATTACTGGCGTATAGATTCTTCGACCATGAAAAATTTCATTCGCGCATAAAAAATGAATCTTAGTTCATTATTTCATTTTTATTAAATGTTATAAGTAATTTTTAAGCATTAATTCTTGAAGTGAAATAGCTGTTGCAGTTAATTAAAAATCAAAAATTGTGCTTCAAGTAATATTTAATGTAATTTCGTATCAAGAACCCGGAAGAAATAAATAAAGAAAGTGAAATGTAATATGATCTGCCTTTACTGAATTTAAGAAACATAAATTACCTTCACAAACCTAAAATTTATCAAGAATAAAGAAAAAGAAATCATAGAAAATAAAAGTCCTGAATGTATGTAGAAATGTTTAAAAGCACGCAATTATTTATCTTGAAGTTTCACTATTATCTGATTAAAATAAATCTTTTCTTTTATTAAATCTTCCGAAATTTTATTACAGCCCCATTTTATAGTGTTTTATTTTATTAACAACATTGAGCAGCCGACCCTATCTTGAATTTGTGACTACCTTCTAATTTTGAACCAAAACCAGAAGACAAGAAAACTCCTGTATCAAGCATTCGTATAAAGTAGAATTCCTGCAGAACTTGCTAACCAATGCTAACCAATATTTGCATTACATAGAGAGGGAAACACGAAAATCTCTCACGGTTCGCCTGGTGGCATGGGGTTTCTAACCCATGATCCACCTACCACTGATGATAATTTACGTCAGCACTGTGATCGTGCGAGCCGGGAGCAGAATTTGTATTAACCAGTCATCCCTGACATTTGAACTCGGGTCACCTCATTGTGAGGTAAACGCTCTATCCCCAGAAAGACCGCGGCTCTATCACAGTACAATCAAAGAATTTATTAAAATAATTATTTTACTTTACAATTAATAGTAATAATGTAAAACTATTACCCCGAAAAATGAGCTTGAAAGATATTGCTGCAACTTACCGTCTTTTAAAGAGTGAAAAATAATCAAATATGAAAAAATTGAGTAAAAGATATAAAATTGCCAACTATGACGTCATATATTGAACAATGTTTTGTTACTTAAACTTCGATTACAAATTAATCAAGCATTCACGCAACAACAAGGCATTTTTTTAACTGAAATGTATATAAAAAATTTTGAAGTATATATGGAGTTTTAGTGAGTATAGTTTCTTTATTCCATAATAAAACTAATTAAAAAAAATTTAAATTTTTTTTTTAATAGCTACGTTTGTCACAGAATGTATTAAAATGCTTATTTTATTTTACGATAAGAAAAGTATATAAAAATGTCTCCCCAGAGATATAAGTACGGAAAATATTGCTCCTAATAAAATAAAGCGTTACTTTAAATGCGGAAGATACTATGAAAAATATATGTAATATCATAATATTAAATGTAAACAAGGTATTGTTGTTTTAAATTCTAATAAAATAATCCACGACAACTCATTTTTTTTAAAATTAAAAATTTTATAAAAGATGAAAAAGTATACAGAGTTTTAGTAATTCTAATTTTTCTTGATCCATAATAACACAAATTAATTTAATTATTAAATTGATTTTTTAGTTTAGTGAATTTTTCGGTACAAAAAACTATTAAAATGCCTTTTTTTAAAATTTATTTTGCATTTTTTGCAAAAATATTAATGCAAACTTTTTAACCCACTTAAAATAGGTTTAAGAATTAAATTCCAAATTTGATAAATAAATTGATTCTTTAAATGAGAAAAAATAGCCATTACATACGATATTATCATGAAATTATGTAAACAATTTTTTTTCGCTTATAGTTCTAACAATAATTGTTCCTACAATTACCAACTTTTGTTTTATTCAAAACGTTAATGAAAATATGAAATAAAACTCAGTTTTAATAATTCTAATTTACTTATTCTACGATAATGCCAATTAATATTGAAATAACTTTGTTTCATAGTAGTACAGAAATTATTAAAAAATTTCCTTGCACTACAAATCGTCATTAAAAATGAAATAAAAGATGTTTAATAAGATAGTAAAAGATATTCAATAATCAGAATAAAAGATAAAAAAATTAATCAATGATATTTTAAATCAGTTCCGTTGCGAGTAAAGGTTTCAACTAAAGACTGTTCGCTTCACTGCAATACACAGACGCCTTTGCGATAACAGGAGGTGAGTAACCCATTTTCTAAACTAGTAAGGCTTCACTGCATTGCTGAAAAGCGATAGATTTATGGGTTAAAGTTCGCGCGTTCAATTTGGATAAAACATTACAAATTTAAATGAAGTAATAATGGTAATAAATATATGTAAAAATATATTCTCATTAATAAATATTTTTTTTATAATCTTAATAAAATAGTGATCAATAAACTTTTTAGTATTACTAAGTAATATTTTTCTTAATACATCTAAAGCTTTATATTTATAGTAGATTTAAAACGGAATGGTATGCGTGAAAAATACTAATAAATTTCTGTACGGTAATAGATAAAAATGTTTTCTTTTTGCTTATTAAAATTTTATTTTTTTGCAACATTTATTTTATTCAAAGAGCTTTTTCGCGAGTGTACAGAATGAAGAAATAATTGACAAAAAAGGGGACTAAAATGCAAAGAAAAAAATAATTTATGCGTATTTTGGAAAAATATTTCTTTCTTATGGACTTTTTCTTAGACTTTGTCGTTTCCCAACTAAATATCCGATGGCAAAAATTATTTAAAACTTAAGTACATTCATAAAATATTACGTTTAACATTCGCTGAAAAACAAATATTTTATTTTCATTATTTTTTCTGTTTTTAGCGATTCACTAATTATAAAAATCAAAACTTTTAAGAAAAATATAAGCTTTTCAAATGATTCAAAGTATTACAAATAATATAAAAATAAACACATTTGGCGTTATTTTTTATTATGTTTACTTCTACCATTTTTGCCTGTGTTTTTATTTTATAGCCGTCGTTGAACAGACGACCCAATATTGGGTTTACGACTGCCTATGTTCAATTCTGTAGCTTTGTAATTTTGAACCCAATTCAGAAAACAAGGATAGGATCAAGTAATGACAGAAATTTGCTTTCGTTCAGGACTTTTTTCGATGGAACTACACGCATCTGAGCTACGAGGAGAGGAAAACCATGAAAACCTTCCATGGTCAGTATAACGGCAAGGGGACTCTACCCCATGATCCGGCTACCCCTGGGGATATTTTACGTCAGCACTGTGGTCGGTACGAGCCGGATGTAACCTATGCTTGTGAACAAAACAGTAATATTGAAGCAACATTCTTAAGAATATTATTTTTTTTCACTTAGTCTTGTTACTCATAAACAAAGTAACTCGCCTCAAATTTCATGAAAAATGAATAAACCTGCATTAAATTCTTTAACAAGCAAACAAAATAGTAAATAAGATTGCTTTAACCATAAAATTTGACACAATTACAAATTTTTCTTCGAATTTGTAATTTTTTAGAATATATATAAAATTAACTCGTTTTAGTTAATCAAGTAAATGATCCTATTGAGCATTCTTCGTTTTAATAGTAAAGATATAAACCGAAATATCCACAAGAAAAACACGTGCGCCGAGTTTAGAGTTATGAGTGAGAGCAAAACAAACTATTTAAAGAACTTAAAAAACGGGTTCCATTCGGAAAGTTTTCATTTGCTTTTCCTTAAAGTATGAAGACTACTTTTACTTTATCTTTTAAACTATTTTTATTGGTTACTTTTATAAAGATTTTCTTTCATATCTATTTTTGAATCAATATTTTGAAAGAAATATCCTTTTATTTATTCTTCTATTCAATATAAAGGTTAGAGTATAAGGGTTTTCATTGAAGCTTTTTGCCAAAAGAAAACTTCGGTTTAAGTAAGTCCTTGGAAGTTGAATAATTTAAAAATACATATAATATCTCATCATAAAGAAATATGTGGACTATAAAACGGAGAGAAAGAATAAATGCTTAAAGTATCATCAAACTTTTTAAGAGACCGCAAGTTGGGGAGATTATTTTCACTCATAAGAATTATCAAATTTAATAAATAATTTTAAATTTCAAACAATAAAAAATTCAAAAATGTCTTTCATTTTTGTACAATTGTTGCTGTTCTTAACACTGACTTTTTGCGCCATTTTCATAATTAGAATATAAGCTCTGGTTAAAGAGTTACCAAACATAGGAGACAGGAATATCTGTTACAAACTTACAATAATTGGGAAACTGAAAGAGACGTCGTCGTAGATAAATCGCAGCATTTGTAGATTCAGAAGCCAATCGGGTTGGACACAAACGCGTGACGTCGCTTACAGGTATAAAATGGACTACCTGCAAGTGACGTAGTGTGGGTATCTTGATACTGATTGGTTGTTGAGACGTGGAATTTGTTTACGTTAGAAACTGTTCTTTCCATTCTATTTCGAGTAAATCAAGCCCGTCAAGTATCAATTCTTTTAAGTGACACAAAAATTCTCAAAGATTTCAATTCTTTCTATATATATTCACACAGAGACTTAACACTTAAGACCTATTTAGACGATCCAATTTCTTGGACAGAGATTGATTGATATTGATGGAAACTTGTTTTGTTTTGAGCTTGGATCGTGTAAACAGTCATCCAAGAACTTGGTTCAACTTCTTAGACGATAGTAGAGCATGTTCTACTTTCCATCAAAGTTTTTTCGCCATTAACCAATCAGCGTCTTAGGTTTTGTGACGTCAACAAGCAGGCAGCAAATTATGTCATTTTGTTGTCGTTTTTCATATATTTTAGTCTAAATAAATTTATCTGTTGCGTTTTATTTGTGTTATTATGATTTTATTTGAATTTATTTAGTAATTTTAAATAATTTTATAATGTTGAATATGAACAATGCTCATGCGCGAGTGTTTCTTTCGACAAATCAGTGACATTCAAGAACTTGGATAGTGTCAACGAATCATCCAATTTCTTGGACAGAGAAATCTCTCCAATTTCTCGGATTCAAGAAATTGAACCGTGTAAACAGGCCTAAAGACAGACACGAAGCCATGTGGAACATAAACAAACTAATTTTGCATCGAAGATGCCATGTAAGTAAAACAAAAATATATCACGGTTACAATAAAATGTAGAAGCAAATAATAAATCGAAGTTAAGTAAAAGAAGTAGACGGGCAAGAATTAGATTTCTACTAATGCGATGTGCGATACGACTCTGTATTTATTTAACTTATATCGAGAAACTTAGCTCGACTTTAATGCGTTTTTTTGCGGATAGTTGGCGCTGACGTCATAGGTCACATGTGTGGGTGTGGGAGGTCTTCTTCTTGAAGTGCAAGTACCCAATTATAACTGATTGAAATCACATGAATAGATACTTCACTTCTTATTGAGTTACACGTACAAAATTATAAAAACAGCACAGTTTTCTTTAAAAGGCGAGACGACAAAGCCATAAAGAAGAACCATATGTAAATATATAGAAAATTCTAAGAATAATGATAATATATTATTGGAATTTTTTATATATTCTTCTTTATATATTTTTTATATATTCAGCGAAATAATACTTTTTATAACCGTCGTACTAACCATTTTTAGTGATAATTCATTGTCATACCAGTGAGCTTACACGGTCATGTTAGTGCGTTTGTAAATATTTCAAGATCATTGTACCTTATATCCTTTGCTCTAGATTGATTTGTTTAATTAAGTAAGCTTCATCCCGCATACAAATATTTGGCAATGCTCTTGAATGGTTCGCATCCAGTAGTGTCATTAATCTTAAAATGATGGCGATGCAATAAATATTTTTTCTCTTCTACCATAAAAATTTAAAAAAACTGACCAAATAATAATTTGTTCATCAAACTATTTTTTTCAAATAAAGATATTTAGATATTAAACAAGTGATTATTTTCTATGTCAGGTTTTCCGTTTATCACATTCTGAGTAACCATAATTTCATATTAACTCCAATAATTTCATATTAACTCATAAATTGTAGAAATTATAAATTATAGAAACATCTAGGTGATTTTGACGTTTGGGTGCGTTTTTGATGCAAATGATTTTTATTTTTAAATATAAAATTCACAAATTAAAATTTTTCTAACTGAAGTCGTCGCCTGTAACTAATTGCGGTACAATCTTGCTCCATGATTTCTAACTACCCGACATGAATATGCGCAGTTAAATATTCATTAATTTCACACTAATGAACGTGGAAATATAGCTTAGCTTCAGGCGACATTGAAAACTCAGAAATGAGTATGTTGAAAACAATGTATGATAGCGAATTATTAATTAATGAAATATAAGTAGAATACGGATACTTTTTAATAGGCAATTACATATTAATGAAAGAATCCTAGTGATTATTAAAAAAAAAAAAAAAATCCCAATATCGTGAAATAAAAGGCTTTTCAGGTTTACTATTTCTTATTGTATACAGTTTCCATATAACTCATTTGCAAGTATATATTTTCAGGTGAACTCATGATTTAAAAAATTATTTGAACCTGTCACTGTCTCTTTTTTCCATATTATTAATTGAAGTGCCAGTATTTGATCTGGGAATAACACGCTTTGTCTTCACTGTTTTAAAAGTACGCCGAAATCTTAATGAACAACCGATTTAACTTTCGGCGGTTCAAAATCAGACTGACAGATAAGTGTCTGTTGTAATTAAAAAATCATTTGTGTTTATTCTTATTAATTTATTTCCTTAAAAAAAGTTTTTAATATGAAATAAATATAAAAATTATTTTATCACAATTGGGTACAAATTAAAAATAGATGAAATCTAAGGAAACGAATGAAAAAGTGATATAAGTAGAATAATGAGATGATGTCATTGGGTACTTGCACTTCAAGAAGATCATTGATACCCAGACGTGTCACCTATAACCTCAACACCAGCTGATCGTTTTTTTTCTTCTTTTAAATTTTTTATAACCATCGTTGAACAGCCGACCCAATTGAGCTGATCGTATATAAAAAAGATGGCATATTAATGTCGATCTAAGTTTCTTCATATAAGTTGGAATGTTAATTAACGTGAAGTTAATTAAATACAACGCTGTATCACACATCGAATTTGTTAAAATGGAATTATTTCTCTTCTATGTCTTTTACTTAACTTATGTATTTGTTCATGTATTTTATTGCAACGTGATATAGTTTTTTTTCTCTTTTTGTACCTGACAACTTTGTTACATAATTAGTTTATGTTCTATATGATGGCTTCATGCCTGTCTTTGTGTTAAGTAAGAAATATATAGTGAAAGAATTGAAATCTTTGTGAAAGATTACAGAATGTATCATTTAAGAGAATTTATGCTTGACTGGCTTGGCTTACTCGAAATAGAATAGAAAGAACAGTTGCTAAGATAAACAAATGCCACGTTTCAACAACCAATCAGGATCGAGACACCCACACTACGTCACTTGCAAGTATCCCATTGACAAAGACTTTTCACTTAGAAAACTCCACCACAAAGCATATGAACTAACATACTGAATTCATAAAGCATTTTTTATAAGTTAAACTAATACTGGTTCAAAAAAACAAAAAAAAAATCTTCTATTATTAGCTTGAGACAAAGGTCCTATAATCCATCTATCATTAAGGATGGAAAATCTCAACTAACAAAGTCCTGAGTTACACCTAAATTATAATTGAAAGTTTCTACTAGGTTAGAAATTTTGTTGCACATAAATATTATGTTATGTATTCAAATAATGTATTATTCTGTTTTTGAGAATCGTAAAAAAAAAAAAAAAAAAAATCGCCTAACTATTATAGATGAAAGCTATGGTATTACCATCACGTATTACTGGTATTGTACTAATAGGTACCTAATATAGGTACTGTGGTACCAGGTTTTTTACGATTCTTGGAAAAAAGATAGCAACAAATAGTCAATAACTAACTAAATGAGTTTTATATGCTTGAAAAATGAAAGAAAAATCACAACAGTCTCAACAAATTTATAACTTTTTAAAAAATTTACAAATATTCAATAATAAAAAAACATAAACAAATAATATGCAAAAAATACGTTTATTTATTGCCAGAAGAATGACCTTCTAATCCGAGCAAATCATTAAAAGCGTAGGAACAATTATGTTCTTCGAGATACTTCAAAAACTGGCCCATGTCCATGTGGTACTCTTTAGCCGGACCTCTTCTAACCTGAAAGCTAATCTCCTGGAATGTATCAAACTTTTTAAAATCCGATTCATCGGAATCTGCAACTTCTGTTTCTTCTTTTACCAAAGAGAGTTTCTTCCAAGTCATGTGTTTTAAATTTTGTAAGAATTCATAACAATCTCTTTTATCACCTTCAACACATATAAAACCAGGCTTTCCTGGTAGTGAGAATCCAGTTAAATTCAAATCCTGAGCACTATCAATAATCTCCCTCCTTTTAAATTTGCTATAAATATGATGACTGTATACCCATAATCTACATTTAATGTCTTTTACAGGTGATGGAGCTTTATAATCTAATGAATCTGAGTCAGTTTCTGGTGTTTTAAGCGAAAAATAATTAGCAGCATTTTCTGTTAACCAGTTGATTATTGATATGGAGCACAGTTCGTCATTAGGTAAACTGTCAATATAGTTTCTAGCAAAAGAATTGAGCTCTCTTTGCTGCGTTCTGTTGAGACCAAGAGATCGACACGATATTGAAGGTTTTCGAGACGGATACTGATGAGGAAAAATAATATTCACTTCTAATTTTTCCTAGAACAAAAAGAAAAATGTATACATATTATGCTATTACGATGTTTAGAAAGTATACAATAAAAATTACCTGAATGAACGAAACAATAAACCATTTTTATTCATTATAACCGTTTACACAACGGTAAAAGATAACAGAAATACAGTATCTTTTAAGTATTTCATTAAATGAATATGGAATCTTTGTTTTAGTGTTAAAAAGATACATTCCAAGAAACATAAATATCTACTAATTATGCTCCAGCTCAGCACAAAGAAAAAACATCATGCTTTTCAACTAGCTAAGACTAAAGTCTCTTTTTCAACGTTAGAAAAACGGTAGACGCAAAAAAAAAAAAAAAAAAAAGAGCATCATTTTTTTTTTTTTCCTTTAAGAGCCTGAAAAAAAAATTCGGAAAAATATCACAAGGAAAAAAAAAAAAAAAAAACTCTGAAAGAAAAGCACCATAGCATTCTTAAAATACATAATTCCTTAATAATATTTTTTTCAAAATTTAATTTAATGCTCGTACAATGGAGACTAATGTTTTAATACAGATTAATAAAAATAACTACTTGCGAAATCTTTTTTTTTATTGTAATTAGTAATTATAAAATGGATTTTTCCGAAATACTATTATTGCTCATCAGCTAACAATTAATGTTAATTTGCAAAGTATAGTTTATAAAATAAAGATCAAATTCGGCATGCTTAAATAATAAGTAAAATAAATATTTCTAAAAAATAATTAAAACACACTTTTTATTGAAACATTTTTTTTTTTTAAATTCACACACTTGTTAGTTATAAATTAATACTTATTATACCTTAACGTTAATTAAAATAAAAAAAGATTATTTCAGTCGGAATTTTTAGGTAAAAATCAGTTACATTTGCTCTTTTTAAAAGCAACAATTGTTTAAACAATCAGTTTTAGTGCTTGTCCACAATTAAAACCCTTTACTTTCAAAAATCTAAAAATGCCCGTATAACGATAGTAAGGTCATGTCATGACCATTTATCGGTCATGAAATTCCTATGTCATTAAACAGTTTTTTTCTTGCGTCATTTTAAGGTTTTTAAAATTCTACACATAAAAACTTAATGATTCTATTTTTTTGCAGTATTACATGGACTCTTTTTCTGGTGCTTTTTTTCTGGTGCTTCTTTTTTCCGGTGAGGCTAAGATATACGAACCCAATGTAAGACCATTCTACAATATAAATTCAGAGAAAAATTGGCAATATATTTACAAAATGCAATTTAAAAAATCTTTAAAGCCTCGAATAAAATATTAACTTTCGTTTTTCTTTCTTGCTGTTTTTTTTTTAAGTAAATAATAAATTAAAAAAGATAAATCACTACTTTCACCTTATGAATTGAGAATTACACAAACAAACCGGTCAATGTGAATAATTCAATTATTCATCATATTCAAGGAGAATATGGGCGATTATCTAAATATCTAACCGGCTATTCCGGTCCTGAAAATCAAATTATTCGACACACTGTAGTTATAATACAAATCACAGGACAAACTAAAAAGAAAACAAATTATATGAAACCAGAAATTTTCAGTTATCTGCAAGATATTAATAAAAGTTATCATTTTTTTAAAAACATTTCTATTTATTTTATTGGCGAAGATCAAAAGCTTACCATTATCAATAATTCAACTTTTTTTTTAATTTAAAAATTAAGTCGGTAATATTTTTCTTTTAATATATAGTAAAAAAAAAAGAAAAAAGATGGAAGGTGAGGACATACTGATGCCTAGAAAAAGGTGTTGGTAATTTCTGCTGATTAAAAAGAGATCAAGAAAAAAAAAAGGGAAAATTAAATTTATTTTCTATGAACGATATGAAAACATTTCGTTTAATATAGAAAATGGTTAGATTAACATTGTATATGCATCAAGAAAGATCGTCTAGCAATGAAAAATGGAAATAAAGACTTACTATTTAAGAAGCTCAATTTTATACAATGTTCAGATCTTCGCCAAGGTTCAGATATAGTAAGTCAGCTAAAGATATTTTAATGTAGTGTTTTGATATACAATATTAATGAATTTTTAAATGAAAACAATTAAAAAAAAAATGTAGAATCACAATATTTAAAAGTTTCATAAGTTACCATATAATTGTGAATTGATATTGTTTCTGCAATACTTGAGATTTTTTTCCAACTAATATCAAAATATTACTAATAAGCGACACAGCCTCCACGTTATAGAAATCTAAATATCTGAGTAGTTCTGAAAGAAAAATGTTAGTAGTGTGTGTATAATTTTGTTATAAATGTAAAATGCAGACAGCTTTTCGAAGGGAGGACAGCTTCGAAGGAAGGTAGTCTTTAACTAGCCAGTGATGCTAGACTTCGATGTTCTACTGGGAACCGTGTCTTCACGATCCGTTCACTGCGGGACTTAATCAAGACAGAGTGACCTTAAAACTGAGCAAAATTTCAGTTTTCTGTAATTTAAAGACTAATTATTCCCGTACACAAAAAGTGGAGCACACTTATCTTCTTATTTTTGGATACTTTTCATAGAATTTCATTTAAATGCATTGTTAATTTTAACTGTTAGAACAAAGAGGTTTGGTTGATAAAGCTTACGTAAAAAAGCCTTTATTGAAGAATTTTTAAAGAACTTTGTGCCAAGAGTAAACCGTAAGTATTTATATTTTAGTAGAAAATGTCTAAGTAAAAGAAAACAAAATAATTATCAATGCTATGGACTACTTTTGGCACAAAAAATTTTGCAATTTATAAATTAATGAATTTTATTTCAATAATCTCTTTCACCAAAAACCACCACTATTTAAATTAAGCTCACACAAAGATTCCCCATAACATAGATTACCACTTGTCTGTAATTAAACTATAAATTACTAGGATCTCATGTATTATTTAGTTGATGTGAATTGACCTTGGGGACAAATGTCATTGAACCAAAATTTGGTGGGGAACTGAAGAACAACATTTTGTAAACAAAGTAACAAAATCAAATAAAGATTATGGGGAAAGAACGGTTTACGTCAATAAAAGCTGATTCTGACAATAATGATGGAAGGGTGGTGCTAGTAAATGCTATTTTATATCACAACCCATCTACACTGTGTAACACCTTTCGGGAAGAGTTATTTTTCCATATTATCTAATTTTTAAAACTCAGAAATCCTCAAAATGCAAGAGATGGCAATACAATGATCACTTTTGTGAAAAATGAACATAAATCATTTTCTCTCCATGATTTTCAAATGATCTGAAAGCTATGTCTGATAAAAAAATAAAATAAAAAAATGAAGTATCAAATTAAAAAGTGGAAGTAAAGTCACTGATAATAGTAGGTGAGTGTTTAACAGCATATTCAATTTATCTTAAAGAGCATAGTTCAAAAGGTAAGTAGTATGCTTCAAAAAATTATTTAGCGCTGCTAAAATACTTGTTGAAATAAAAGTGGCACACTTTAACTGAGTCATGTGATTTTTGGAATTTATAGCACTAGTGGTGCAACATGCTAATAGAAAAAGCAAACAAAAAAATTTAAAAGCATTAAAATAATATAGCCTGGTTCAATGTGTCCCATCTCTCCATACAAATAAATACGACCTGATATTTGTTCACAGAAGTCTTATATTACTGGAAAAGTAAAACAAATTAAGCTGCCCCTAATTTGTTATGTGTATACCACTTTAAATATTGTGGGGAAATAGAATTTCCAGACTGACATCTATAGATATCAACCACAGTATTTTATTGCTGTTGTATAAATAAGTTTTTTATGTAAACTTTTATCTTATATAATACAAAATAAGTGTACACTTAACGTAATTATCGTTATGCTGATGATTGTCCTTAAAACACATAGTAAAAGTTTTTCAAAAAAAATTGAATATATAGCTGTTTTACTTCTTAGCTGTATAATTATGCAGTATAGTGAGCATGTGACAAAATAAAAACACAAAGGTAATGGTGAAACATGCTATTTTAAGACAAAGAGAAAAGGGGATAAAACACTGAAGTGGGAAAAAAACGAAGATGGACTGCTCTTAACTTGGAGAAATTTAATGTATCACCAACAGTAATGCATCAGACAGTTATTTATTTGAATTCACACATAACCGTTATATACCGGAAACCATAATAAATGAAAATAAAAAAATTATTTTACATAGCAAATACAGTTTGACTTTATTTTATGCAAGTTAGAGCAGAAATTTTTTTAATATTTCGCATGGCATGGATGCATAGACATATAATTGTTACTTCATTCTTTTGCCTTTTATGATATGGAATCATATAATTATACATCACTGCATAGCTTCCCAAAGTTAGCTAGTAATAAATTTGATTCCATTGTAAAGGAACTAGTTGTAGTGTAATATTAAACAAAATAAAAGATTATTTATTAAGTATTGTGATATTGGAATAAACAACTTCTTTTATATGTAATGTGTGTGTGTGTTTTTTTTTGTGCCACGAAAACTTACTTTTATATCAGGTATGTCAAGATTTAAAACAAAATCTAGTTCATTAGGAGTATATTGCGTTTTTCCTTCAACATATCTATTCATATCTGCTATAATCGAAGGGAGAGTGATATAAAATTCACTATTGTCAGGATACATGCTACTGAGCATCTCTATTTCAGACAATTGCAAAGTCAATTGATCTACAAGACTGCTATCTGTGGAATCCATTAAATTAATGTTTTAAACTGTATATATTAAAATTTTTGTTTTACATCATAATAAAAGTCGGATTTAACTAATTTACGATTTTAACTTAAGCCACGAACACATCGTTGACCACGCCCCCTAGCACCCGATGTTTGTAAATAAATAAATTACTTCACTTTAAATCTGCAGATGAAACAAAATACAAATCGCATCAGATTATTTTCCTACTATTCCAAAAAATTTGATTTTACATTTTTACGTGATGATATAACTAGCTCTCATAACATAAAATTATTATTTTTATGCATTAATTATTCAAACCTTAAATATGATAAAAATTGTATTAAAATTTTTTGATACTCTTGACCGTATATACGAGTGGGATTTATTTACAAACATTGCTAGAAAATTTCAGATTGTGATCGTGGAAAGGAATAATATTTCATTATCGTTTGAAATATTATTTTCATTATATGCAATTTTTATGTATTGCATTGTTTCTAAATTCAAAAGTTTAAAGTTTTTTTATTTTATCATATTATCAAAAAATGTCTTTTACTTCTCCGGTTTGCTCGAAATGTGAAATAAATAAAGCTATTGTTAAACGTCCTAAAACAGTAAGGAAACTAAATGTTAAAAAGAAGATTATACATTACGATATTTCTTTTTCATTTCTCATTGAAGTTTTAAAAATACTAGTTTTGTGAAAATTGTCTGCTTAAATTGTGGAATTGAATTTATTTTCATTTTCAGAGCCATCCTGTCTGTAAAAGTTGTTTTTTTGAAGTTTTTGAAACTGAAGTGCATGAAACTATAACAAGAGGAAAATTGTTCAAACGTGGAGATTATGTTGCCATTGCTGCTTCTGGTGGTAAAGGTAATAAAAGGAAATTTAATGCTGTTTTGAAATGTTGTGTTCGATAAGCTAAAACAATTTAAGTATGCAGAAAAGATTACTATTGTGTTTATACTATTATTCTTACCCCTGGGTAAACATCTACATATTTTATTTAGAAGAAAATTTCTTGTTTAAAATCAATTTGGCGTCTTGCCGATTGAAGTTGGCGAGGCAGATCATGATACAGAAATATCCCGACTCAAAAAACTTATTTAATCATGAAAAATTTGGAGTTAAGGTGTGTCTTTATATTATATCTATCTTGCTTCTAACCACTGTATTATCTGTTTTCATCAACTACAATCGCCAAAAGGTTTTTAAATGTGCAAAAATAAAAATAAAATATTGAGATTTACCATTTGGTGACTAAATATAACACCCTTCAAGTTGGTCTCCTTCTGGGATATTCCCCACTGACACTCTTGACGTAAAATAACGTTAGTAGTAGATCATGTGTTAGAGTCTCCTTGCATCAGGCTAACCATGTGATGTTTTCATAGCTTTCCTCTCCATTTCAAACAAATGCAGTTAGTTCCATCAAAAAGTCCTTGAAGGCAAATTGCTCACAATATTTAATTTTTGAGCTCTTTTGTCTACTGGATTGGGTTTTAAATTACAAGACTACAGAGTTCAACATTTGTAGTCGTAAACTCAAAATCGGGGCAGCTTTTCAACAACAGTTATAAAATAAAATAAAATGATGTAAGACTATTTCTTTATTTAAGATTGCAGGACATTAGATATTATGCTTCTGAAAATTGTTATATTTGTAACTATTAAGCACAGGAAAAACATGAATATGTAAATAATTTTGATGTAAATACTACAAAACCATGATTTATTATTTTATTAAATTTGCACTATTACACTCGTAATTATTAATACATTTAACCAAACTCAAATTTAATTAAAAGGATGAGATAATTTTGATTTACTCAAGCAATAGGATTATATATTTTGCTGTTGTTTGATTAATGTTGTCTAGTTTAGTCTTCTAGTGTGAAGTTGTTTTATTAAGTAGCAAAAGAAAACTAACTCATCAAGAAAAACTTCCCCCTTGAAATAAACTAGTGATATACGATGTACATTTTATTTTCGTTCACACTGAGTGTATAGTTCCAAGTTAAGTATACTACTTCTAAGATAATATTTAAATATGAATTTTCTTGAAACAAATTAGTTTAAAAGTATGTTTAATATTTTCTTTTCAATTTCAAATGTGTCCTATCTTTTGTGAAAAATTTAAAAATGGATTGAAGAGCACAGTTTCATAATTTTTTCTCTCTGTAAAATTAAGGAGTTGCTGGAGCATTGCACTAATTTAATTTGGCAGATAATCTGCAAAGGAGCTAAGACGCATTAAAATGGAGATGATCTCCGGTTGTTTAAGTTGAGACTGAATTGTTTCAAGTTAAAATATTTTGGATGTTAGAAAAACCATATGTGATAGGGTGAAAGCTTAAATTAAAAAAAGTTATCTTATAGATTAAACATGTAATCTAATCTTTATCTGGCAGAGTGTCAAAATTATATATAGGTAGATATTCTTTTTTTGCTTCATAACGTAGTCTTTAACTATTCAGAGTAATAAATGCATTGTAATGAAAATAGTTAAAAAAATTTGAAAAATAGTCATAGTTAATAATATACATTGTAATTTATAGCTAGTATTATACAAATGAATAAAATAATAAAGTTATGATTTTTATACTCAGTGTTTGTTTTCCAAATTGGGACACTAATTGTTAAATGATATGCTTCAATCTTTTATTTGAGTAATATTAAGCAATTCTTTCCCATTTTAGATTTTTTGACAAATAAGGCTGATTTCTTTTTTGAACTTCTTTTACAGACTCAACAGTTTTGGCATATGTAATGAAACTTTTGAACGAACGCTATGATTATGGGTTGAAACTTGTCCTCTTATCAATTGATGAAGGCATTACTGGGTATCGAGATGATTCTCTGGAGGTATGTAGCATATAATTATCATATAAAGTCGTCCCAAAGTTTTTTTTTAGATGAACTTGTTTCTACCCAATCGTTTAAGCTGATTGATTTACTGATAAAGGTAAAAAAAAAAAAAAAAAAAGGCTAAAGATGTATTCTTTGCACTGAAAAAGAATAATTGGAAAGTTGAACTGTTATGTTTTTGCCATAATATTGTAAAGAAATAAAAATTTTGACAATCATAAGAAATTAGTCTCAACTTTTTCTTGTTATCTAGTATAGAGTCATTAGCTGGATGAAAAATTCAGTCTTTTGTAAATTTTTGTTCAAACGGACTAATTAAGTTAAATTTTTCCTGTGTAAAAATACAGTAGAACCTTGATCAATCGTTTATCAATGGACCATTTATTGGGAATGATGGAACGATGAATGCAGGTAATTAGAAAATAATTACTTGAAAAAGTATGAAAAGTAATACTGAAATAAAGCACTAGTGAATTTGCGATACAGAGAAAGCTAATATTACTGCAAAAATACTTAGGTACTTACGTATTAACGCAACCAGGCCAAAATTCACATAAATCGCCAAATTTGGCGACCCTACTTACGGCAACCTAAAGTGATTTATATTATTTTCCTTCACACATCTTGAATAAATGTATACCGGGCAGTGGCACTTGACCTTAAAAAAACATCAGTGCAGGATATAGGGGAGATTAGGGTGACTTGATCCCTTGGGAGACTTGATCCCCAGGTCTTAAATCAAAACTGATATGCAATTAAATTTTTTAAACTGGCTATACTCATAAAGCTATTCTTTATCAACAAATCTGGCAACAAGATTTCATTCAGCCATTTTTATTTTGATTGTTAGGATGGAAGTTTTGATTTCTTAAAATCAAATCTTTTTTTGAGTCAGTAGTTTGAATCATTTAATTTTTGTTACATAAATTTCAAATAATAATCTTACTGATATAATAGATTATCATAGTTTACTGCTTAGTTGATACTATTTAAAACCAAAATAGTTTGTTTACTTTTGTTTTGGTTTAAGAATAATTTTTAGAAAACATATGCATATAGGGACACTTGATCCCCATAGTATGGGGAGACTTGATCGTAGGGATCATGTGTCCCCAGGATTAATATAAAGTAGTATAAACAGTTTTAAATACTTTTTCAATGATTAAGTTAAGATTAAAAGGTTTTTTAATGTAATATAATTTAACTAACTATGCTTGGTGGAACTCTTCAAACTGCTACAGTTTTAACATTTATGTTTGACTTTTCTTGCTTTGAAAATATTTCTTAATTAGAATAATTGCTTATCATCCATACAGAAAGCAATAATTTTCATTAAATGTAGATTTTTCTTCATGAGTTTTTCCGACTTTTATTCTCATTTACAAATCATGTGACAATAAATTTGATACAAAACAATTTCTGACATTTAAATGCACCAATATTTTAAGGATCAAGTCACCCTGTTATTTGGGAGACTTGATCCTTTTTTCAATGTTTTTTTAAAAATAAATTATTAATTTAAAAATGATTTTATAAAAGTAAAATAAAAGATTACAGCATAGCAAATTGTTGAGGCTTTAATAACAACTCAACACATTTGACTAAAAACTTATTTTTTTCAAAATGAAAATTAAAAATTGCAAAAAAAATGTCAAGGGGATCAAGTCACCCTAATCTTCCCTACCGGGCAAATGTATACCGGGCAGTGGCACTTGACCTTAAAAAAACATCAGTGTAGGGTATACCGGGCAAATGTATACCGGCCAGTGGCACTTGAACTTAAAAAAACATCAGTGTAGGGTATACCGGGCAGTGGCACTTGAACTTAAAAAAACATCAGTGTAGGATATACCAAGCAAATGTATACCGGGCAGTGGCACTTGACCTTAAAAAAACATCAGTGCAAATCGCATACATACAAAAAACATAACATACAAATCGCGCCAACTTGGTTGCGATAATACGTAAGAACCAATACTTATAATGCAAAAGATAAATAAATCAACAAATTTATTTATTTAAAATATGTAGAGATATAAGTTTGATAATTTTTTTTTAACAACAGAGATTAATTTTTGACATTTGTAATTCTCTGATCTTTTTATGTAAATGAGTGTGCATACAGAAAGTTTCTCATTATTTCAAAGGTTTTGAAGTCTTCCACTAATGTTGGTACTAGTTGGGCTTCCATTTCACCCTCCTAGTCTGTATCATTCTGCACTTCAGTTTCTGCAATCATTTTTTCATCCAATACTACCCCTCAAGTTTGAACATTTTCATCGACTGATATCAAACATGGTATTTGTGGTGTTTTTCTCCAAATCTAACAAATTCTTATTTTCTATTTCTAATGAATAAGAATAGCATTTGTAATAATGCATACAGGAAAATGAAGATGCTGGGAATGATGGATCAAGGCTCGTTGGTATTTTGTATTTACACTTTCTGTGAAATGTTAGTCTATTTTCAAGGAATAAACTTTCTGATTTATTTTTTCTGCAGACATTGCTGTTCATTGCATTATGAATATATATTTTCATTAAAAACATGTTTTTTTTAGGAAAAAATTTTATTTTTAATTTTCTAGTCCTACCATTTCGTAATTTGGTATTTGCTTAAATGCAACATGAATATTGTTTTTGAATTATTAAGCTCACCCTCTCACGCCACAGGTCTTGGGTTCAATCCTCGGGCCGGGCAAGGTTGACTGTCTTTCATCCTTTCAGTGGGTCGATAAATGAGTACCTACATATTCTTGGGAACTAAACACTGGGGTTCCACATTCGGCTGACCACTTAACCAGAACATCTGCTCCTGCACTCCAGAGCCCAAAGTCGATAAAATTGAGATGGGCACAGTAGGGCTTGGCCCTCTATGGGCTGTTGCGCCACTGAGTTTAGTTTAGAATTATTATATGCATCACTTTTTTCACACTTACAATGTAGCAACTTCATATTATGATTGTTTTGATTATTTTGAAATGGCGAAGTTGAGTTATTTTTCAAAGATGGTCTTAGATTTAATCAAGAATTGTGGCATTAAATATGGTAAACTAATAACAATGGTTTAGATTGTGGCTTTTGTTTTTTCTCACCCTAAGAAAGTAATTAAATGTATAAATGAACACAATTATTATGAAGAAAAAAGAATCTTTTCTTTTATAGAAGCTCATTTTACTGAACTGAACATTTTCTTCCTAATTTACACACATTTTATTTTGACATAAGTTTTGATGAAGCATTGTGATAACAGTATGTAATAATAATGATATTTGTATGTTGTTGTTTTTTCCTACAGAAAGTGAAAGAAAATGAGCAGGAATATGAAATACCTTTAAAAATTCTATCATATGAGGTAAATGGAATTTTTTGTAAATGTTATGCTTTGCTTTTTATCTTATAAAGTTTCATATTAATGTCAGATTCGTTTCTTTAAATATTCTTCTGACTGAAATATTGTAGGTCTTATTGGCTTGAAATAGGTTTCTATTTGTCATTAAACTTTAAATTGTAGCACATTGTTATTTCTAAACACTATACCAAACTTTTCAATATGAGGAAATAACATACAGTCAGTTAACCATAAGAAGGTAATTGAAGACCAAATCATGGTATATTCTTTAATTAAAATAAGAGTTGTATGGAAACACTTTAAGAGTTTATAGTAGACAAAGTAAAAAGCTTTGTGCCAATGATGACTCTTCAGTACCATGATATCCTCACTTCAATGTGAGCTTTCATTATCATTTTCTATCTTTGTTTTTTGTTTGTGGTATTTAAATATTTTGCAGAAATTTTTTATACATTTTCTATTATATAAAAATTTTTTTATTGTCAAGTATACAGTTTCTAAAATTAAATAAAAAGAAATAACTTTAATAGACACTATAAATTTTATTGCTATACTGTGTAAGCTGAATTCTATTCATTCATATTTTGTATCTTTTTTAAAGTCTGTTTGTGACTCTAATATAGCAGATTCTTTTTTTGTATATTTAGTGTAAAAAGTCAACTCCTGAATTTATCCTGAAATAAGATAATAACAGTGCTAACTACCTTTGGGTAAAAAAATTATGAATAATGGAATATTGAACTAATAAAGAAAGGGTATTATTGTTAACTCATTTATGTTGACTATGAATTATGAAAATATGAAATTTCCACAATATCAAGGGAGAAAAGAAAAGATTAACATTGTACTCAAGATGGTGCGTGATCTTAAATACTAATGTAAAACTTCTTCAATAACACTTTTAAGAGCCTTTAAAACGAATGCTTACTTTTTCTTATATTTGTATTTATCATATAGACTAGTGATGCCTAAACTACAACCTGTTGTCCAAAACTGCACCAAAAATATGACATCAGATCTACCACATTTAATTTTAATTAAATGCAGTTTAAAATGGTTTAAGTAAATCTTAGAAAATGAGCACCCCACATCCATATTCTTGCTTATGATGCCTAAACATGTCAGTATGTAACTGGATTTACAGGCACCATAAAAATTGAGTATTCTTGTAAATACAACATTTACGAGAAGAAAAAAAAATAATAACTAAGTTAAGCAAAAAGAAAAAATCTAATTTTTATTCAAAACATATTTTTTATTTATTTTTATTAAATTTCTAAATGTGAGTTGTTTTCTTTATAAATAAATTGAGTTGTGGTTAAAAAGTAACATTTTATATCAGTTTACTTCTGAAATGTGTTCATAAACAATGTGCTTGATAATGGCCTTGAAAACTTTTTTATTTCTGTATTTGTGCTGCTTATTTTTTGGTCTTTCCAGAAAATAAATTTTTTTTTTTTAAAATATATCATTCTCAATTTCTTTTAGGATCTCTATGGATGGACCATGGATAAAATTGTGGAACAAGTAGGCTTGAAAAATAATTGTAATTTCTTCTTTAATTTTTGTATGATTTTATTTTTTAGTATTTATATAGTTTTGCTGTTTCTAGTATGAATTGTCCTTTATAATTTCAAAATTAATTTTAAAAATTAGGTTGTAAGAGTTTAGTTTTTATTTTGAATCTCAGATATTTTTTTAAAAAAAATTGCTTTAACAATTTATTTTAAATTAGAAAAAAAATTTGAAAACTTTTTACTTGCTTAAAATTTTTCTTATGTTTTGTATTTATTATATTACTTTGAAGTTGTCAATTATGAATTTTACCTTTTTCTTTTGTTATATTGAAAATCTGTATTTGGAGAACTTTCCACTAATATTTATAATATCTGCACTTTTATTTAGGATACTTTTTTAAAGTCGTGTAATTGTGAATATAAATTTATTCAAATTGTAAATTTCAACTCGTTCATGATCTTGCTTGATTTATTTTTTCTGGTTGTAAGTTTATTGTAATTAATTCCCATACTGTCAAGTCTTATTTACTATTGTTTTCTTTGATTAAAAAGTTTAAAAGTCAATGAAGAAACATAATATTTTTTCTTTAAATTAAAATTTTTTTTTTTAAAATGCTTTTTGCAATGTCAAAAAATTTTTTAAATTTATTTTCTGAAAAGATTCTTGCATACAAATAAGATATTCATAATTGTAATTTGCGTTTAATATAAAAAGCTTTGAATTAAAAATCAGTATTGATTAAAATTAATTTTTAAAAGCCCTTACTAAATTACATGCTTTTTCTTTTAAATATAATATGATTAGGGCCCTATAAATTATGCGGAAATTTTTTAAAATTTATGCGGCTAGGATGCGGCGATTTTTTAAAATTATGCGGCAAGGATGCGGTGTCTTTTAAAAATTATGCATGCAGGTTGCGAATGACCCAGAAAACAATTGAAACTGACAAAAAAATCTCTTAAAAAAGTTCAACTTTCTTTCCTGTTTTAATAAAAAAAAATTTCAATGAATACAGTAAAAATTTCAACTAAATTACCTTCTTATGTATTGTACATTCATTTTCTACATCAGAACAATTATTAAAGTTTATTAAAATGGAGAGAAGTTAGTCCAGAAGCTGCGTTTTCTTTCAAACTATGTCTTTGTTTTGTAAAAATTTGACTGTAGCAGGATACAGCTCTTTCACAATCTACTGAATTAGGAAGCACTGAGAGCACTTGTCTTGCTTTTTTTGTAAGTTCTGGAAATCTCTCTGAGACTACCTCTGAATTCCAGAATCTAATTAAGTCCTGGTTTGAACATTCTTTTACATATTCTTTGTAAGCAGCATACTCGAGTTTTATATCTTGACCACTCATTCCTGGAATATTCTTGAATACATCGTCGTCTTCAATATTGAGGTTGACTATTTGTTCTGGATCGAAAACTCGAGCAGCTTTCATGAAGTTTAATGCAGGTTGACTAAACTTGGGCCCGCGTTTTTTGAATACGTCTAGTTCTGGAGAATAGTAAGTATTCAAGTTTGCAATTGTTTTGTGAAACACTTCTTGAAAAAATATGTTGCGTGAATCTTTTTGTGAGTATGATGCCTGAGAATTACATCGAAGTTTAGACCGCAGATCAAAAATCTTATTGTAAGCTTTGTGAATAGATACACCACATGTTTCGAAAAAGAGAAGAGTATCCATTATATCTGAGCGTGTTCTGCAATGAACTGAAAGTCTTTGCAAACGTAGTTGCTTTCCATCAAAACTTTGCACTGATTGAGACAAGCAGTGTCAGGAGTAAGGTTTATTTCACTGCTAAAAAATTCTATGTAAACATTACAATATTCAGCATGATATTGCACTGATTTAAACCAGGAATTCCACCGTGTCTTTATTGGTACTGGACAAAGTTTAGCTTTCTTATTGTCATCTGTTAAAAACTTTAAATAGTGGCACTTTCTTGCAGGACAATGCTTGAACAATTTCTTAAAGTTTCCTGTGAATTTGTCCACCTCTGAAAAATGTTCGCGCCACTGATCAGACGCTAAATTAAGAATCTGAGCATTGCAGGTCTTGTGCACTGAATTGGGCAGTAGAGTACGCAACACTTCCTTGTAAGCCCAAGTCATGTAAGTTGCGTTATCTGTTAAGATTGCTGAAACTTTGTTGAAATCAATCTCCATATTTGTCAAGCACTGCACTACGGCTTGAGAAACTGTAGTTGATTGTACAACTTCAAGATGAATGCTATTTAGAAGATAAGGATGCATCATTGCAGTATCTGTAAATTGCGGGACAGCTAAAATATGTAAAACATAATTGTCTTTATCATCACTGCCTTCATCGAAGCCGATGCAGAGTGAATCAGTAGTACGAAGAATTTCTTTCAATTCATTCTTCTTTACTTCAAATACTTTTGGTAAATAATTTTGACGAAGAGAATTAGCACAAGGTAAAGCACCTGCACTCGAAATATTTTTCGTTAGAAATTCTCTCATTTTGGGGTGATCCTGTTTTTCAATCAGAATATTAGCATTCGTAAATGCGTCAACAATTTCAAAGTTTAAAAGATTGCGCATTTCAGCAAATTCGGTTTTTCTCTTGAACATTGATGACACGATTACTTGTTTTTTTTCTGCATTTCGCTGTCCTCTTGTTCATTTTTTCTTTTATTTGTTATGTGACGATTACTATCCAAATGCTTATCGAAAACACACTTTCTTTATTTCTATTCAATATTACACGTGGTACAGAACATTATTCCATCAGAAGCGTGAAAAATACTCTGATATTGCTTACATCTATCCTGTGCAGAAATATGGATGGCATTTTTTAAAATTTTAAATAGAGACATGTTTAGAGTGACTATTTGTGTAGAAATGAGTTAAACTAATTTAAAATCAATTAATGAAAAGACTCACATGCACCGAGCAGATACTCGAAGAATGAATAAAGCGGAATGCATGGCCCTCGAGCAATATCTGGTGGAGTTCCTGGAACTACAAAGGAAAGAGGTGGGACTGGAGTTTGGGGGTGGGGGCATTCTTCCCCAACTTTCTAGCTCTGTGGTCTATACCATAGAGGTGACCTCTATGGTCTATACACCGCAAAAGCTGTCCAACCAGCTTCCTATTGAAGATGATGGCGACTGATGAGAAGCTATGTGCCGGGGGTGAGGGAGATTCTTGGAAAGATCTGACCACCTGACCAAAAAGATTCTTGGAATTGAAAAAGAAGATATATTTCAATCGAAAAAAAAACCCTCAAGGAGAAATTTATCTGGTAAACGAATACATTTTGCTGAAAAATAAAAATTATACAGACATGCTGCGATTACGTGGAAAATTGTAAATTATGCAGGTTTCCGCATCTTCGCATAATTTATAGGGCCCTAAATATGATAATTCCTTCCATTGTTCTTAAATAGTCAGTCAAACTAATTTAAAAGTAATTTTTATGTGTATGTCTATTTTAGTGTGTAGAGAGTTATTGAGTTGCAGGTAGAAAATATTGAATTATTTTCAATTAAATTTAATAATAGGGGAAGTAAATAAATTCAATTTCATGCAAGAAAGTGCAGTTTTAAAGGCCTTTTTGCTTTAAAATATTAACTCTTCATCTATAGGAACTGTTTTCTTATAAATTTATTTAGTTGAAATGTTGGTGAATTTGTTGTCATGTTGGAATGTTGGTGAGTGTCATTGAAAGCTTCACAGATTCCACAAAATTTATTATTAATTCATATTTTTTAGGAGGTATATTTTCCAAAAAACTAAATTATTCCCATTTAGAAATTTGCTTAACCACTTTTACTGCTACTAACATTTTAGTGAGATGTTTATTATTATTTCCAGACAAATACTGCTTTCTCTTGATTACTACAATTAATTCGCTTTAATTTTTTTTTAAAGTTTAGTTTATTTTACTAATTACAGTTTGAAATAGTTTATGTTATAAGAGCTTAGAAGCCAATCGGTCTAGAGTGAGTCTTGTTAACGAAAATTGAGGAATTGAAAATTGTTACATTTTCTCAATCATGCTCATTATTAACTCTTTCTCAGCACTCAATTTTCTACTTATCATAAGACACACCTTACAAATTGAGTTACAGCCTTTTCCAATTAAATAGATTTTTTATGTCACTTCAATTTGCAAAAATCAATATTTTCCTAAAAAAAATAGGTTTAATTGTATTAGATTTTAAAGTTAGTCAGATAAATATCTAGATTTAGTTCAGTCTAGATTTAGTCAGTGAGTGCTAGGCAATAGTGAAAATACATGAAAATAAATTATTGACCTTTGAACGGAAAATCTTAAGAAAAGTATTTGGTGCAGTTTAACTCTTGAAATTTACTAAAAATAAGAAATAACCTGATATTCTAAAAGTAATAAAATGTAATAGACTACAATGACTTGGACGTCTATTTCGATCTGATAATACAAACCCACTTTTTCTAATCCCATGGAAAAAAAATAAATGAGGAAGACCACTGATTTGGTGGTTTGACTTGATATAGAAGGACTTTTATATAATAAATGAAGGAAAATGAAAGAGCCTTGCTGCAGATAGGACAATATGGCCATAACTACTTAAGGCAGGGTTGGTTTGTAATAAGCTGTAGTGCCTTGAAAGAAGAAGATATGAAATTGTATGGGTTATTTTTTTCCAAGGCTTGATTGGTCACAAAATTAAAACTACACTCAGATGAAGCTTTGGGCATATGTGAGTGTTTATTTCTGCTGATTGTCTATGACTGTGGTTATGTTATGTGTTCTCTTAACCTTGTGAATAATTCACTAAGGCAATTGTCTCCTTCTAACTGTGAAGTGGGACCTGTAATTCAATTCAATTTCTATATCCTAAGATTGAAGTGGTTTGAAAGCTAATAAGCAGGACATATCAATATTCATCATACAGGTGGTCGGGAAAGGAAGGGAGTGTCAACTACTGACTTTGTTCATGAAATTGACTGGCGATCAAGAAAAATGTTAGACTTCCCTCTAATTCTCATGTCTTTTCTTACTGAAATGCTAGTTAGAAGGACAGCATTTTGGTTCAGACAATGAGCTGCAGACCAGCTAAGGACTTGACTGAAAGCATAATGGCTGGATTCTATGACAAGGGTGTTAGAAATGGACATCGTTCTATATGATCTATTACAATTTAAATCAGTAATCACAATATAGAGAAATAGCTGCAAGGTGTAATTAAATGTTACATGTGAAAATTTTTTCATTTTACTGCCAATCTTACCTTGAAAAAGATAGATGTCATAATTTAGAACAATATATTTAAAATTATAAATCATTCTAGGTACATTTTGTGGAGTATTTAGAAGACAAGCTCTTGACAGAGGTGCTGCACTTTTGGGAGTAAACAAGTTAGTTACTGGTAAGTTCTTGGCATGATTAATATTTCAGTATAAATTCCTGTAGCATGGTTCTGTTTATAGAAACTCAGTTTAGGGCATTTATATTTTAATGACATTAAACAACTGTTTTTTCTTTCCAATGCCCACTCGGGTAATGACCTTTTGTCAATACAGGCATCTGAAGGGCAGACTTGTTGGCCACTCTTTCAGGGACACCATATTAGGTGGGCCAACGTTGTTCCCACAGTAAAGACAGATAGTACAGAGAATGAAAGAACATCCATGCCTTGCCTGGGATTCGAACCTAGAACCTTTCTGATACAATGCCAGTTACGTGACCCCTACATGGTCCAGTCAGCCATTAAACAACTCTTAAAGCAGCTAATTTTAAAATATTGAAGTTGTTGTTTATGCTAAATCTTGATTGTTATTCCAATCGTTTCCAACTCTAAAATCTATTTTATGTTTTGGTGTGTAAAATTTTTTTAAAACCTTTTCAGGAAAAATAAATTCTGTTTTCATGGAATAAAACTTCTTAGTTCATTTAAAAAATCATAATGCTCATCAACTATTTTGTGAAACCTTTATTTAAAATATAGGATAAGGATATCTCCATTTTTATTCATTTTGAAGTATAAATCTTTAAAATGTAATGTGTTTTATTAATACTTTAAATATGGACCCCATGGCAGATTCAGATTCTCCAGAAATAGTAACTTTTTTTGAGTTATAGGTTTATGCATTAAAAAAGGTACTAACTGTTTAAAATGGGGGTAACTTGAGACATATCAGATTAAAAATTAAATGGCTAAAAAAATACTACATCATCCTACTTCATCGGTACAACTATTAAGGAGTTATTATGAATAAAACACAAATTATAATCTATATTAAAAGTTTCTCTTTAGAAAATTTTTGTTCAAAAAGGTTGTTAAAAAAATTATTCCTTTAACTTTAATTATATAATTAGCCCTTTATAATCTATAACTATAAACCTAGAAGATCTAAGCCTTTAGACCTGAAAAAAGAATTATGCAAAAGACTTTTAGATCTGAAAAATTAATTAAGCAAAAGACCTTTAGATCTGAAAAAAATTCTGCAAAATGTACACACTAATATTTGGCTATCTTAAAAAAATATTAGCTTAAATTATTAAAAACATAAGATATTTGAAGATTTCCAAACTTTTCTTTTATGATTTTTAATTACTGATATTTATATATTTTTGTAATATCTAGGACATAATGCAGATGATATTGCTGAAACAGTTTTAATGAATGGTGAGTGGAAACATGTTCGATACATTATTTATATATATGAAAGAATTTTCAACACAAAACTCTTTGTTTCATACATGTTCAAATCTCTTTTTTTCCTGCAGTTTTGAGAGGTGATGTTGCAAGGCTTCAGAGATGCACCAATATCACAACAGTAAGCATATTGTTCCAGTAAGCCTATTATTTGAAACACTATGTTTATTACATTTTCATACTTTATTGTTCTTTAAATTTTCTTCTTTTTTATTTAGGATGCTGATGGGTTAATACCTAGATGTAAACCCTTTAAATATACATATGAGAAAGAGATAGTTTTATATGCTAAACACAAACCCTTGAATTATTTCACAACTGAGTGCATATATTCGCCCAATGCTTATAGGTATGCAAATTTAGATCCTTTTAGTGGCACCCAAATACCATATTTTAATACTCTGAATAATTCGTTGATTTTATGTGATAAATTATATTTTTTGATTTTATTCATGAAAAAAATCTTTGAATGTCAGGTTATTCTTGTTATTAACAATTGATAACTATTGTTGATAACGCTTTAATATATAAAGATTATTTTCTCATTTTAAATCATTTGATATCTATTTTATTTGCCCATAATTTGATTATTTTAAATAATAATCTATTACATAATATTTGCTCAACTCTATAAAACTTCTAGTTTTTTACTGGGGTTTATTTTTATTAACTAGTTCACATTAATAATTATCTGCCATTTTTATGTTACTAACAAGTTTAATGCAGTTTAAGTTGGTATTCTCGAACTATTGTAGAAATTACATTTATATACTCTATTTTTTCCTTTTGAAATTATATCTTTATTTTTGAATTTAATCATCTTTAAACTCACTTTAATGAAAAGAAATTTTTATTTTATTTGCATATCTGTTTTACATTGTTTTGAATCATCTGTGATACTTATTGTAAGTTAATTGTTTATTTAAAAAATATTGTGGTTTCTAAAAATTCTTTATTGGTAATATCACTGTTAATTTTTTTCTTTATTTAAAGATGATATTCTTATGTTTGTGTACAGGCTGTATATATTTAAATTTTCACTCTAATTTTGTATAGATGTTTAATATGAATGCTTTTTTTTTTATAGAGATTTAAGCTACTTCCTTTCTTATATCATGTTTGACAACAAATAGCTTAATATGTTGATGTATAAAAATTATTTTGCTCTTCTTAACATGTTCTCTGCGGATCTCACGCCAGTGTTTGTTAGTCACTGAAGTACGAAGCTGAATATCGGGTTAGCACAAAATTGACAGCGAAGTTGCTAATAATTTGATGTGAAATAATTTTATGTATTTATAACATAACTACATATTACTAATAGTTTTTTCCCTGATTTTTTTTAATTTCTTATATCTAGTCATTCTTTTCTTAATTGTTTTCATATTCATTTATTATTCTTATTTTTATTTCACTTTAAAATGTAAGTTGCTCTTATGAAGTTGAGGAGAATATTGTGTAACATTGTCAGAAAATTCTTCACCTTTATTCCCTCCCCAAAAAAGACATTTTTTACTGTTTTGAGACATTTAATATGAATGATTGGTTTAGCAATATTCAAAACTGGTATAAAATTTTTAAAAATTCAGATGGTGATAAAAATTAAAAGAAGGCAAACCTGTATTATTTATATTGTTATTTGTTAATTAAAATCTGTTTTAATTTTCTAACTTTTTTCCCCATTCATAATTTAGTTTTTTTTTCCACATCTTTACATTGTTTTCATAAATATTTGATTTATTGCAAAGATTAAAAAATTAAAATTTATGATTTTATGTAGAAATTTTCTTTTTGATAATGTAGTTAATCTGAAATATACCAAATTAAAAGATACTGATTTCACTAAAAAAAAATCAATCTTTTTCTAAAATTATTTGTAATATTTTTCCAAATTCTTAAAAACAGAAAGTTGATTGGATTACTAGATTATTTTCACTGGCATCTTTCTATAGAACTTTACACTCATATTAAATAACAAAAGTATGAATCTAGTTTAATTTAAAAACTGATGATATTTTCAAGAATAAGAATTGCTTTCTCCAAGTTTTAAAAGCTAACATTTGAAGTGGAAAAAGAAATTGATTTGAAAACTTGCTTCTTCCGGAAGCATTTTAAAAATAATTTTCAATTTTATTTCTTGAATGCATTACCAATTATTGAGTGAAACTATTATTTGGAAATTTTATACTTTATACCCTGTATGTCTTACAGGTTTGCTCTTTAGATTTTCACCTTAAATTAAATCAGAAATTAAATTTTGGTTTTATTATTTAATTCTTTACTTATCATGATTAGAATTCTTTAGTGTTAAGACACATTTCTTTTTTTTTATATATATATTTGTCAAATACATTAAAATTTTTTATTTGATGTGAGTAGTAAATATTTTTAAGTATGTAGCAGATGACTAAATTTATTTTAAAAGGTGCAAATTTGATTATTATTATTGTATTAAAAATTAATAAACTTATTTAAAAATAGAATATTTCTATTATTTTTAAATATTTTTTGCTTACAAGGATTAAAGCACTTTTAACTTACACTCATTTTTTTATTTGTTTTTATTTTTATAAATGGATATTCTTTTGATTCTTGTAATTTATAAAAAAAATTTTTTCTTTTTTTTCCGATGGAATTTTACTTATCTAGTTAGTAATAATTATGATTGTTTTTATTTTTAGGGGGCATTTTAGGCAATACTTAAAAGATTTAGAAAGAATATCCCCTCCAATAATTCTTGGTATGTGAAGAGATACATATATATAATATTGTTTTCTTTAAAAAATTTTATACTATCTTTTGTTATAAAAATCAAAATGACCCAAACAAAGTTTTCAATTATTGTATGTTGCTTTGCACCAACTATTCTATATTCAGATAGAAAAATATTGACACTTTACTTTTATAATGCATATAAAAGCTGAGAGATAATCTAATTATTTCAGAAAATGTTTTTTTGTAACTTTATCGTAATTTTGACTGTACTACTGTAAATTGACTATTATTATATTACTGTAAATTTAGACATCGTACAAATATCCGTCTGTTTTATGTAAAATAAAAAACATTCTCGCTATAGCCTGTTATAGGCTAAGAGTAACTTGAAGGTTCAGACTCCACAATTTCTTCATCTTATGCATAATGGTCATTATGCAGTGTAAACAGTACTTTGTGCGCTCATCTTTAAACTTTTGATGAGCTGGTACGTAACATTCTAAAGGTTGAGAAATTCAAATCACCACCGCGGATAGATCATTGATCCTTTTTAATGACAGGTTAGTGTCTCTATCTCCATACCATAGCAGTTCATATAAATTTAATTGTGTCAAAATTCGTACAAGTAATTTCCTTTGTCTAAATCTTTCTTTGAAGAATGTTGTTATTAGATTAGATTTTTTCCTCTTGTTTGAAAAAAGCGTGGGAGTTTTTTTTTTTCTTTTTGTTTAATTTTGTTATGATTTGTTTAAATAACAGTTATTTACTGTTAATTGCTATAATCTTCTTCAATTCAACAGAGTTCTCAAAATTAGTTATTATTTTCCCAAAAATAGTTTACAGACTTTTTGATTTATCCCAGTGGTGCTCCAAAATAATTATTTAACAGAATAATTTGTCAATTCAATTTCAAATCTGACTTATTACTTCCTCTGAAAAACTATTTGTAGTTGGGGAAAAAAAAGAAATTTTTTAATCATATTTTTTTGATAATAAATTATTTATGTTGTGTTAAACAAATTCGAATTACAATTTCAATCAGAGCAAGTTATTAAAACAATTGCTTCAACAATAATTGAATTATGCCCAAACCAATGAACTTTGTCAATTCATACCATATTAAAACGTGAAACACTAAAGACAGTGGTAACAACAGTTTTAAGTATATGTTCTAGCTGTTATCATGCAAAACCATAGCTGTTATAAATCTGTATTATAAAAATAAACCTTATTTTTTAAAGGCCTCATAATTAAAAAAAAATATATATAAAAAAATTCATATGTTCTATTATTTATGTTTCCCTTAGTTAAGTTGAATTACATAGTTATTTTCTGTTGTCATCACCTGAAACCTGAAGTCTTTTGCAATCACATAATATATTGACTAAATATATTAAGATGCTTTTAAAATATCTCATGTTTTTTATTGTTGGTTGTTTCAATATAAATATCAAGGTTATACTCTCGATTTTTTCTAGTTCTAATACACAAAATTGACAGAATTGTCAAAAATATTAGATCTTAAGATTAAAATCTGTCTAGATTAGATCTTAATACCTAGAATTTGTACCTAGATTTTAATACCTAGATTAACTGGTACTGCAACTAATTTAAATGTCCTCCCAAATTCAAATTCCCTGTCAATTTATACTTAAGTTGAGATGCATTTCATTGTTATTTACTGTTCATAACACTTGAAACATGAAGTCTTGCAATCACATAAAGTACTGACTAAACATATTTAAATACATTCAAAACATATCATATATTTTACTGTTGGTTGTCTAAAGGTAAAAAATAGCTGTTAGTTCAGTTCTATTCTCAATTTCTTGAAAAAGTAAAGTTAAAACTTTTTCAAAGAAAATTTTACAATGATCTTAATACCTAAATAAACTGGTATTGAAACAAATTCTATTTTTATAAAATGAAAAAGTGCAATTTTTTACTGTCTAAATTTTTGTTTATATCAATCATTAAAAAATATGTGAAATTCTTATGCTTTTAATATTTATTTCCATTTTCACAGATATTCTTCATTCTGGTGAATGTATGCGACTGAAAGAAGAAATTAAATTGCCAACTCAAGGTCATTTTAAAATTTATATAAATGTTCTCATTAACTTGCAAATTTGTTACCTTTCTTGATATGTAACAAAAATTTCCCTTCAGTTTATATTTCATACTATTAACAAAGTATTAAATATCTGAAAAATGTAATATGTAAAAAATGTTTTAATATTTTTGAGTCATTTTCTTGCGATTTCAAATTTTTTTGCTCTCACTATTAAAGCAAAAACAACATAAGATCTTAATTGTCTAAACTCTTATTGTATTTTCCCGTGTAATATGCCTTATTTTTAATTTTTAAAAAAATTATTGTCATTTTCTTGGTATAAGTTTTTATTTCAATTTTATTCATCAATCACTCGTAAGCAAATGTTTTAAGTTAAAAAATGCATTTAGTTCCCTCTGTTGTTAAAATTATTTAATATAGATTTCTATAGTGTTTAAATTTTTTTTTTAAATGTTTTTTTTCCTTCACATTGTTTTAATTTTTATTTCTTGTAACATTTAATAGATAACAATATTTATTTCTTAAAATTTTTAAAAATGAAAAATATGTATTTTATTTGTTTTTCATGCTTATGAAGATTTAAATTGTAAATCTCCTTCAGGTTTATGTAAAAAATGTGGATACATTTCAAGTCAAGCAGTATGTAAAGCATGTGTCATGCTTGAAGGCTTGAATACTGGGATACCAGGGTATGCATTTTTAAGTTTATATCATCTATTCATTTTTTTATTTCACAAGATCATAATAAATCTCTGGTTCTCTTTCTGTTTGTTGTTTCTGTCTCTAAGTGATGCAAAGAAAGTAAAAAATATTTATAAAAAAAAGAATACTTGATTGTTGATTTTATTTTATTTAACTATTTGATGTTTTAAAATTTTTATTTATTTTATTATATATATTATTTAAAATTTTTATATGGGGAAAGTGAGACTGAATATCTAAGATTGAAAAGCCTGTTGGAGCTAAACTGTTCAACTTACAACTGTAAAATTTAATCAAAATATTCATTGTTCAGTTGTGTTCAATACATCATTTCGGGAAAGTCATTCATGTACTATTCATTTTATAAATGATTTTTTCTTGAAAAAATTAAATCCTGCTAGAGGGTGAAGACTCGGTACACAATTAAACTCTTTGGAAGGTTTAGGAATACCAGAATTTCAGTAAAAAAGTTTCAGACATTTCTATTTATTATTGGAATTTAAGAAAATTATGCATGTAGTTTATCCACAATGTATTCAATGTCTTGCTCAAGAACAGGAGAAAGAGGGACAATTGTCTTCAAGCTCTGGGACTGTTGAGGGCCATACCAAAATTCCTTACAAAAAAATATAGTGCTTATTAATTAGTTTTTTTTTTAAAAGTAAATTGCAGAGAAATTTTTTTATACCTATATAAAAAATACTATTTTGTATAAAAGGTCTTCAAACATTCTACAAAATATGAAAATAAGGCATTTTGTACTTTGAGAAATGGACTCACAATAAATTTTGTCTTGAGTTTATAAAACCTCTGTTCAGTCTTGGATGTAGATATTTTCTTCTTCTTCTGCATTGCAGCTTTTGTAGGCCCCTTTGATGTGTGCCTAACACATCAAAGGGAGGGGGGGGGCATGATTAGGTATGCCTTGTGAGCAGAGGTTATGGAAACGAAATAGAACAGTGCTAAAATTAGACTAAATCCTTATTGTTTGTTAGAGCCTAAATCTTTAGTAAACATATAATAAGCTAGACTAAAAATAATTTTTGTAACTGTACATAATACATAAGGCCAATACATAAGGATAGCTTACAAAACAAGTTGACATAGTAAAACAAACATATCTACCAAGATGTCTGGAATTCATCAACAACAATGCTTCAATGTTGTATGTCCTTCTTCTTTACTAGTTAATTGCTATTCAGGGTTTCTCCATTAAAAAACAGAACTAATGTCCACACAATCGAGGTACCCGATCTCACCGGTCTTTCCCCACTCTCCCATATATTTGACATTCTTGGAAATGGGTGGAAGGGAATGTGTGCAATTAAAAAGTAATTAAAAGTAATTAATCAAATTAACTGAGTAATGTTTTTTAAAAAAATAACTTTTTAGGCTATCCGGAATAAGGCTTAATTTAGACTGCAATATATTTATTTTCTCACCTGCTGCTATTTTTTCAAATCATAGAGAGAAATGTTTATCTTTTCCATATAAACAGAAAGGAATACAAAAAAGAAAATTTATTTCTTGTAATTTAGTAATAGTTTTCTTTCGTAATTAAATATAAAAATAAAATTATGAAAAATATTTTATGAAATAGAATGTTAATACTTTTATAATTTCTTTTGCTCTATTTTATTATCTTATTTTCTGATTTATTCTGCAAATGTTAATACTTTTATTAGTTGTTTTGCTCCATTCCATTTTTTTTTAAATTATCTTATTTCTGTTTTATTCTGTGAGTTAATAAAATAAGCATATGCTTATTATTTTATTTACATAGATTTTTTTTATTATTTTAGGCTAGGTGTAAAAAAGAGCAGTAAAGTTAAAAATAAGGTAATGTACTTAGTGAGCAACTGAATATTAATTATTTACCTAGAAAGTGTTTCTGTTTATATATACTTTTAGTACACAAACTAATTTTGTATTTTGGTTTAGATATTTTTTCTATTTTAGTTTATTTAAAATATTTTTTGATTAAATTAAGAAAATTATTACTCTACCTATCTTTTATTTTTAAAAAAAAATCACATAGATGTCTGTAGATAAAACAAGAAAGTCAGTTGTTTTAAACACATTATTATATTACATTAAACACCAAATTTGTTAGAGCTATATATTTAAAACAACAACATAAAAAAAAGTTATTTAATTTAGAATTTCTTACCAAAGGGATTTAAATAAGCATGTTAGCACACAGCAGGCAGTTTTGGCTAATAAATTCTAAATTGATTGTCTCTCTTTTATTACAGATTGTAAAGTTTGATTAAAAAAATTTTTTTTGGATAAATTCTTTTATTTTTTAGCGACTTTTGTTTCTATCTATTTCTTAAAAATGATTTTTTATTCATTTTTTAAGTTTTTTGAACCAAGAAATATTAACCTATAAATATGAGCGTCTTTTGCAAACTTTGAACTATGTGTTCATGTAATGTAAAAGAAGATTGATGAAATGTATTTTGTCATTAAAAATTTAAGTAGAAAGGGAAATATGAACTAAATATTACTATATTTTATAATAAAAATTCTTAATATTATCCTCTAATATGTAATAATTTTTAATACTTGCTAAGTTTGATAATACTTTCTAAGTTTGATAATAATTATATTAGAGAGCCAAATTATTTTATTTATGATACCACAAGAACTAAAAATTATGAAAGTGCAAAATAATTGATGATATTATTTTTCACATTTTTCTTACATTATTTTATATTGTAATATTTTACAATATTTTAGATGTAATAAGTTACTGTTATTTTTTAATTTTATAAAATATAATTTAATAAAAAATTAATTAATTTTTAATGTGGTATTTATTTTATTTTATATTACGAAAAATAAGAGCCTCTGATGTTTTGAGTAAATATTGTATAACTTAAACCTTCATTTTATATAATAGTGTTTAGAATAATTTTGAAGTTATTTTTCATTACAACATTCATGATGGTTTCTGTTTCTTTACAGTTTATTATTATTAGATTTTTTATTTTATAGATTAATGATATTTCATCTAAATGTAATTCTGGAGGATGTGGAAGTTCCCAATGCAGTTCCTAATATTTCTAAATAAGTGCAAAGAGAATTTCTTTATTAATGTGTAAATAATTATGATGTAAATAAATATTTTGAATGAACAATTCTGTTAGTTTATTGAAGTTATGTGATTGTTATTTTCTTTGAAAAATGTAAACACAATTCTGATTAAGTTTTATTTGATACCTTTATCAAATAAGTTACTTCAAAATTTTTAGTTTTTTGTAAAATTTTATTTAATTTAATTTAATAATATAATAATTACTTATACTTGGGATAGATTATATAAATTCAATAAATGACTTTTTGTATATACTGATATTGTTACATAATTTAATCACACCAAACAGCAAAATTTAATAACAGATAACACCTCTTATTTATTAAATTTCAGACATAAATTTTTTTTTATTAGCTTCATTATCAAGGGTAAAAAGAACAATATTTCCATATATCGTCACTTTAAAACTAAACCGTAGTAACTCAAAAAAGTCGAAAAATGAGATATTTGGGTCGTTTTGTGTATTAAAAAAAAAATACCCTTTTAGAGAAACAACGTGTTATCTTCATAAGTTCCATAAAATATAATTTAGAGAGCAGATAAATCATTATCGCAATAGCGCGATGCACGTTATTGTAAAGTTTGAAATCGCTCTCCTGAAAAACTTGCTTTTTTGAGTTACCACAGTTTAGTTTCAAAGCGACGATATGCTGATTAACTACTGTATTATCTAATTTCTTCTTTTTTTTTCTGTTACTTTAAAATTTTTAAATCTGCTTTAAATTAAAAAAGTTTACGTACGATTACTTAGTAAATCTAATCAAACACAATGCATTTTATTAAGAAAGGAAATAAATATGTTGCTCAAGTTTTATGCAAAGGGGCACTGGAAGAATTGAGTCAAAAATAACAAATAATTGCTCTGTACGAAGAACAGGTATTCAGCTAGTACTGTATAAAACTACGAAAAATAAACTCGTGTTTGAACGAAAAATGTTACAATTAATGATAATATTTGTCGAATCCGCTGTAATACTGAATTGAATACAGGATGTCTCAAATATCTGGAGAAATACCATTTGATTGAGAAAAAACAAAACACGTGTTTAATATTTCACAACTTGACCTCAACATTCCTCACTCGGGGAGTAATGCAAAGGGCAATTTCGTAATCCTCAATAGGAACCCTCCTTTTTTAATTTCAGATTAGTATACTCCAGAAAAAACTCCTAGTTGATCTATACGTTTTTGCAATTAGGTTCACAGATGAAACAGAAATACTAAAATTAAAATCTGGTATAAATTGTTTAAAACTGAAGATATATTGAGAAATACATGCCAATCGAAAAAACAAAAATAGTCGTGTTTGATGCTTGGGCAAACCCATTTAATGATATCAAGTTCGACTTTATCCCACCTTCTAAGGCTAGGGCGACTCCCAATTCAGGAGAGGCAAGTTTTGGGTAGGATTTTAAATTGGTGTCGTTTGATAAGTTTTTTTTTTACGTAGTTTTATTTGGTTATTATTTTTATTTCATGAGATATTCGACTGTTTTTGGAGATCCCTTATAAATTTCAGAGAACCAAATGTCTTCAACTACGTCATTGTGCCCTAAATGAGGGGACTTGAAGGATGTTTTCAAGTACAGGGACCCGATCCCAGCAAAAACAGTAACATTCTTTTTTCAATAAAAAAAAATTTCAAATTTTTTGGCTGTAGCATAAGGTCAATGCTTAAATTTTTCTTATAAATTATATTAGATAATCCTATTGACGGACTATCATGGTTGATGGAATTGAAAGAAACTGACTGGGACAGCTTTTGTCTGTATCTGGCTGAGAAAGAGAACTTAATTATCCTAAATAACTTATTCATAAAACTTTTAATTTTAGAATACATTGCATTCGCTACAATTAAAGAAAATCTTTCAAATTTAATTTGAAATTTACTAAATTGAAATATTTTAATAATAATGAAACATTTTAATTATTGCAGTATTTCTTTTAATTATCGAAAGTATAAAAAACAATGTTTCAAAAAGTAGTATGCTCATATGATTTATTCCTCGGCAACTGGCTTGGGAAAAAAATTCATCTTTATTTCAATTGTTTTTCTTCGCTACTTCAATTACTAAACTATTTACCATCATGAATTTTAATCCTTAAAGTACTTCCCAGATGTATTGATGAGAGGAATTCAAGTGATAGTAATAATTACATTTGGATAAGTTAATGTGAGAAATGTTTAAAACTAAAATCATCAAGAACTTATTTGCATCATTACTAGTATGAATCTATTTGTAATAAAATTTTTGAAAACGGAAATATAAATAAATTTTAAATTATTGAAAAGCTTTTTCGTTAAAAAAAATGGAAGATTCTGTTTTTTTATTTTTTATTTATTTATTTTTTTTTTTTTTATTGAGAACAAACTAAAATATTTGTCTCCTTAACTATTTAGTTTTCATGGTTGAGTTAAGGTGTTTGCATTCCTTAAACAGAAAAAAAAAATATATATATTTTTTTAAATATGTACATTATTTTGGCACGTTTTTTTTTCTTTATTATTAAGAAATTGATCATGAAATTAAACGTTATTCTGATTGCTTTTTTTTCCAACGTACTTTTTGTTGATAACTTACTATAAATTTTATTTAAAAGCTTACATTAAAAACGAGGTAATTATTTTTATTTTCTTTTTTTTTGTCGAATTACTAAACCTTTAAAAAGTTTTAATCAAATAAAAGTGAAATTTTTTTTTTACCTAAACTTATCTCGTAATACTGTAGCCTTAAAAATATTGTCTTACTCTAAGCAGTTTAAGAAAAATAACACATATTTTTTCTCAAAGAGCATTGATGATTTCATATGAATTAAAAAGGCTTGAGGAAATAAAATAATAAATAGCATTTTCATGTTCTTCAGGAGGATGTTTAATTGTTGGTAAAAAATACCTTAATTTCCATAGAGATAATAAGAAAATTCTGAAGAATAGAATTCTGAAGATGTCATAAAGAAAATTCTGAAACTTGTGGAGTGGAATCTGGATCTGGAAGTAATAAACGTGAACAGTTTGATGCAGAAAATTTCACTTTAGAAAAAATGTAGTTCATCATTATATTTCTCCTTGACTTTCGATTGAAATAATTATTTTTCTTTGCAGTGATATAGCTGTCTTTCACAGCATTAAATGTTTTTATATAAATCAATTAAAATGATCAATCAGTTACCCCTTTGATTTGCACTTAAAATGCGTATAGATATGTAAATTCAGAACAAGCTGCTTATGTAGGAACCGCATAACGGTGATATATACAGTCGGACCTCTATTTAACGAAGTCGCTAAATCCTGAAAATAAGTTTGTTATATGGAAAATTCGTTAAATCGAAAATCACCTTTTGAAATACTTCACAAAACAGGTTTTAAATTCATAAACACTAGACATAACTAAAATAGCAATGGATGCACCTTTATCTTGTAAACTAGTATCAACTATTTATTTTATTAATCTTAATCATAAAAGAAATATGCACGGAAAGCAAAAATATTATCCAGTGCTGCATGCTACATACATTTTCAATTAAAAAAAAGCTGAATTTATATATAAAATTATAGCTACTTTTATTATAAAAGTAATTTTAAACATACATTACCACATGTCTTATTAAATTTAATTGCTACTGATAAAATCCATGAATTTGGTCTGAGTTTTTTGTTTGAAATGCAAACAAAAATGGAAAGGGATTTTACTGCTTTCTCTAAATTAACTTTTAGAGAAAGCAGTAAAACATTATACAAAGCAGTGACTTTGAAAATTAATTCAAGGTCATTTCCCCCATAATATACATTCACAAGTTTGAAATGTTCAGAAATATTTTGGAAAACAGGGAAAGTGGATCTCAAAGAGAAGTTCGTTAAATAGAAAATTCACTTTTCTATTTGGAAGTTATTTTACGAAGAAATTTCCAAAATGTTCTTGGTTCCTCGAAAAAATTTGCAAAATAAAGAAATTCGCAAAATGGAAGTTCGTTAAATAGAAGTCCAACTGTATATATAGCATCAGTCCGGAAAGCGACTTGATGCTATAAATATATATTAATTAAAGCTTAAGTGAATTTAATTAATACTTCTGTAATATTTAATGGAAATTGAATTTTAACCCTATGCATCACGATTCACCTTTACTAATTGATGCGGTGGACAGAACGATTGATGCGGCGCAGCTTCATGTGCGTCCTGCTTCCTGACGCCTTCCTTCCTTTTAATAGCTATTACCCAAAAACAATGAAATCCGCTTTACACAAATATAAATAAAAAAAGTTCACCTGTTAATTATAAAAAAATTAAACAGTTTTAAAATTGTATTAATCATAAACAAAAATACAAGACTGAAAAAATTGTATTTAACACAGGATATGCGCCCATCAGCTTGGGCAACATTAACTATGAATATTAAAATATGTTAAGCCAAATTTAAGAAACTATAAAGGAACTTCTATTGATATTTCGTTAAATATTTCCTATAAAAAATAACATTGTCTTCTCTATTGTTGAACTATGTATATCTATAAATATTTTAGAGAAAAATATTAAACGGAAGTGATTACTACCATAAATCATTGATAAACAAATCCCAGTCTATTAATAATAACCTAATAATTTATATTCACCCAGTAATTATAATTAGGTTAATATAAATAATAATTTAATAATTTATATCATCCAAATAACCTTATAAATAAACCTAATATTTAAAACAGGATTTCACACTAATACTTTGCCACCATTAACTAAGAATGTTTTAATAGTAAAGAAAAGTTTAAGAAGAAAGTGAACTTAAGAACTTAAATTATTTGGTAAAATATTTCCCATTAAAAATAACTTTGAATGTTTTGTTGAAATATTGTATGTATACCTACAAATATATACAATATATACCTATTAATATTTCAGAGAAAAATATAAAGCGGAGCGGATTGTTTTCATAAATTATTGAAAAACAAATCCTTGTCGATTAATAATAACATTTATACTAACCCAATAATATTCTTAGGTTTATATAAACAATAATCTAATAATTTGTATTAACCAAGTAATATTATTACATTAATATGCATAATTATCTAATAATTTATATTTACCTATTAACCACATAATTGTATAACCTAATATTTGAAATATAACAGTTAATTATAACGAATGGTATTTTAAAATAGGATTTCACACAAAACTTAATTAATTGAGAATGTTGTAATAGTAAAAGAAAGTTTAAGAAAAGTGTTTAACTTTAACAAAATTATTTTGTTAAATATTTTCCACGAGAAATAGCCTTGAATGCTTTGCTGGAGAAATATATACTTATAAATATTTCAGAGGAAAATTTAAGGTGGAGCTGATTGTTCTCATAAATTATTGAGAAAAAAAAAATCCTGCTGAATTTAAATGACTTTCGAAAGTTGAGAGCCTACGTCTCTCCACTATGGAGATAAAAGCAGTTCATAAATAATCCGAAAGAACGGTGGCTTTGAAAAAAGTTAAATGCGAAAAATAAAGTTCTTTTCGTAATTTTGGAAAAACAGACTCTCGAAATCTAAGTAGGTAGATTTAAAATTTCTAAAACAATGAGAACGAAGTAAAATGAGTAATTTTTTTCTTTTTTAACAACAAGGAACATCTAGTAAACTCTATTCTCCTTTTTTTTCGTATAATACAGTTTAAATGAAACTTTTGTAGATATAATTAGTTATAAAGCGAAGTTTACGGAAATAAGTTAAGGCTATTTATTCTTTTATTTTCTAAAGCAATTTCTTTATTTAGAAGAAAAATTTGATTTTAATTGTTTAATGAATTGAAATTTTTTCTATTTATTTATTTATTTTTCTATTTGCTTATTTATTTTAAAATTTTTCTAACAATGGATTATTATAACCATTTTGATTTTGATCAATTAACAGTTCTTTCACAAATCTTCGTATTAAAATTTTTTTTTTTATCTCAGTTGTTAAAGCAATTTATGAAAAATTATTGACGAATAGCCAAATCTTCGTATTACCATTTTTTTTTTTATCTCAGTTGTTAAAGCAATTTATGAAAAATTATTGACGAATAGCCAAATCTTCGTATTACCATTTTTTTTTATAATTGTTAAAGCAATTTATGAAAAATTATTGACGAATAGCCAAATCTTCATATTACCATTTTTTTTTATCTCAGTTGTTAAAGCAATTTATGAAAAATTATTGACAAATAGCAATTGACGAAAAACTGCGTTTCAGACAGAACAAGGTATTTGGTGAATTGTGTTAACAAACCCTATTAAATCTCCTCTTGCTCGATACAATCATCAAATCCCATAATTGATTCACAATAATTATTATTTACTAACAATAGGATATATCAAAGTTATACATATTTATATCAAAGTTAATATTATAGCTATAATTTTTTATATCAAAGTTAAAAATTATTTAACTGCAAAAGCTCTTTTTTTAAATTTTATTTTTATAGTACAGATTTGTTACATGATTCTATTGAGTTAAAATTTAAACCTTATTTTGCTTGCTTACAGTCTAACTTCATCCACAAGCTATTTTTTAAAAATTTTATTTAATACCATAAAAAGTTGTTTATTAAATTTTCTTCTTCAAAAATATTATTTAAAAACATTTTTATAGGATACATAATTCTTAGTATTTCTATGCAATTTTAAATAATAATTTTGGAATAATTATTTAATTTCATTTACTGACATTACGCAGTTATGCATAAAATTATGCGTAATAAATATCAAAAATTTATAACTTATTTAAAAATTGTAAAACGCAAATTCATTTATGAGTTGCACATTAAGTTCCATAATCCATATAAGTTCCATAAATCCCTATGACTCCGTACGTTTAATAAAAGAACTCCATTTTAGTTTTGAGCCTTTAGTTTTGAATTTGATTGTTACTTTGAATAAGACTACTATGATGCACTATTCATTTTAATTAAAAATGTAATAAAAACAGCTGAAACGACAAAAATAAGGTAAATATAAACAGTTTATAGTTAAAAGTAGTAGAAGTTAACTACAACAAATGAATAATAATTCTCTCTGCGATTAAACTAGAACGGAACAAAAATATTTTTAATTTAGAGATACATTTTAATTTACGAATTAATTAATGAATAGTTCTAACTTTCATTAATTTTATGTTGATGACAGGTTAATGTCTTCAAATCTTAATTATTTAATGGTCTCATCACCAACTTTTCAGTCCAATAAAATTGTATTGACAACAATGTCAAGAAATGGTTTTAAACTCTATTATCTTTTTATGTCATTTGAAGAAATTGAACTTTTTAGACGATTTTAACTTTAAAAAAAGAGTGCGTTCACGTTAAAGACGAAGGAAAAAATGATAACTAGGTGGAATTCTATATGAAGTAATTGATTTCATGCGTACATTCAGTTCTAAAATCAGTTTTTGAGAACCTCAACTACTAAAACTAATATGTTTCTTGTGCTTATTATACATATTAGTCGATTAAATCAAGATTTTTTGTTGTTTGGTATGAAATTTGGAATTATTTGAGAGAAAGTCTGCTGATTAATGTGTGCATTCGTTCCATTAAAGTTTGGTTTTGTCTGCAAAGTTTGAAATACGCTAGTTCCCGTATCGTTGACAGTTTTATCAAAATTAATACTAAACTTTTGTCAAAAAAGTCGAGATAATTTTTTTCCTTTGAATTTCTATTTCATCTAAGATATTAAATTGTGATCAATATATTTGAAGTATGGACAAGAAAATAAAAGCTAGGAAAATATATTGCTTTTTCTTTAAGGCACCTTTATAAAAAGGAAACAGCGTTTAATTAAAATAGCATTAAAAGCATAGCATTAATGCTTTACAATTTCGTGGCCAACAGCTTGATTATGACAATCTGGTCAGCTCAAAGGTGCCTTGGTTCAAAAGTGGGTGCGGTTGTCACATTGCAATTGGTATGGACCTCAGTAAACAGTATGAAACGTCGATGCGATGGTTGTGCTAGAGGCCATCATACACGTTATTACGCATGTTTTTCACTAATTGGCAAGGTGTCAATTGACTAGTTTTCTTATTTAGGATATAGGCAGTGCCCATATCTGTTTTCCCATATATCGGGTGATATTTTGGTTTATTTGCCTTTTAAGTTTGTTTTTTATACTGCAGAAAAACAAAGAAACAATTTGCCATTTAATTGCTTTTACTAGTGTATTTATCTAAGTTATATATAGGGATGAGTGGGGTCAATTGTAAAAGGGTACGATTGTAACAGAGCAAAAATTTCGAGTGTCGGGTTCTAAATTTGGTTCCTAGTTGGCGCACATGGTGTATTTAATAAATCTACATGTATACCCCTGCTGGCAACCATTTTTATGTACTTTTGAAAGAGTTACATCACAAAAGATATTTTCACGCTACGTAAGTACTTTTTTCGGTATTAGAATATTATATTGTAACAAAGTAATTTTGCTTAAAGAAATAAAAATTATTAACCGAATATGTAAGTGGACACCTTAATTAACATTTAAAAAAAAAAAGATTAGTTTTATTAATTAACTAGCATTGTTTTTAACAAATGAAGCTGAAATGGCGTCTTGGGGACGATTGTAACAATAAGTAAAGGGACGAATGTAACAGCTGAAAATAAGTAATCTTACGTTTACAAACCATTATTTAACTCTTTAAGAACCACCAATAGTTTCCTATATCATTTATATTATGTTGCATGTGCATTATTTTATTCGTCACCTTTCACAGCATAAATTAAAATTTTTAACCCCTTAAAGTTAAAAGCTTAACCCTTTAGGTCTCTGCCCATTATTATTTTTACTCCTAAAATATCACTACTATTTTGATCAATAAAAAATATATCACAACTATGATAATATGTATATTTAACTATGTTTTAGTTGAATTTATGAACTGTTACAATTGACTCCGTAAGAGGGGATAATTGTAACAAGTGCACGACCGTCAAAAATTGTTAATAACTAATATAATAACATTTAAAATAAGTTTTTTTTTTTTTTCTAGTAGAGGATAGTCTACTTTACTCGTCTGTCAATTAATACTAATAATATATTGGTTTTTTTGTTAGTTAAAAATAGTTAAGCAAAAAATGTTACAATTGACCCCACTCTCCCCTACTCAAGTTGCATTAACAACGTAAGTTTCATTTTTTGTTTTAATTTTATTTATTTATTTATTTTTGTAACACTACATAATTGTAATTTTTTTGAAATGTATAGCTTAGCGTAAATACTTATAAAGAGAAAAATAACATCTGCTTGTTGGTTTGAATTATTCGCATCAACATTGCTTTACACCCTTAATTTAGTGCAATTTACTGGAAAAAGTTCTCTTACTTTTCCTAATTAGAAAAAAGTCTTCTATTTAAAGATATTTAAGCTGCCGTAATCGGATATCAACATTTCGTCGTTAAAAAGCTTAATTTATAAAGATGGTACAAAATATTTAAAGAAATGTTTAAAAATAGTTTTGGTAAAAGAAGTTTTCTGAAAACAAAAAGAGTAATTAAAAAAAGAAATACTTTAAAAATTCTTTTGATAAAATAATTTCTAAAAGACCATAATTTTTTGTTACAATATATGCTGAAACAAAATGAAAAACTAAGATCGCAAAACATAAAACATTAACACTTTATTACATTATTGCATTTACACACAAATAAATGACCATTTTTACTGTAAGCAGCAAGTAAAAATCGAATTAAGTTAAAACATTTAAATACAATTGTCTTAGAATGAAGATTTAATTTAATTTCAATATACCAGTTTTTTAAACAGTACTATAAGAGTTTGATGCAAAGAGCAACGCTTTTAAATTGAAGTATCTTTAATTAGAAATAAAACTTCCTTAAGGAATAGTTTCCTTTCGAAATTATTATTCTAATATTTTTTCTGTAGTCAATATCCGTTTTTCACAATTAATACAAACCACAGGCATGAGTATGATTTTAACGAACACAATTATTTTATTATATTTTATAACCGGTGGTAAACAGCCAACCTATTCTTTGATTTACAACTTTTAATGTTCAAATCCGTAGCCTTGTAATTTTGAACTTAACCAAGAAGACAAATAAGCTCCTAAGGCAAGCCGTGGTGGTTTAAAAGATAGAGCATTCGCCTTCCAATGAGGTGACCAAGGTTCAAATCCCAGCCTGTTGATACGAATTCAGCTTCCGGCTTGCACCAGCTTTGCAGAGAGTTAACGTAAAATATCCCCAGTATTAGATGGATCTTGGTTTAGAATCCCCTTGCCATCGGTCTAACCGTAGGAGATTTTCTTGGTTTTCCTCTCCATGTAACGCAAATGCGGGTAATTTTTATCCAAAAGTAAGCAGAACTTCATACCGGGTTAAGGTTGAATCAAATATGCATGACATCGTGGTTGATCATACAAGACTACTTTTAAAAGTTCGTTGAAGCAAATCATGTTAGATTAGGTGCAAAATAACACCTCGCGATTTTTGTCGTGTAATGTAATATCTTTCTTTATATAAACTAAATAATCCATTCATTAAAATAATACAGTACTATTCAAATTAGTAACAATTTGCTAGTTTAAATTCGAATCCTAGTTCCTGCCAACCTAATCCTAACCTAATTCCTGCAAAGAACGAAAGTATGAAAGTTAAATATAAAAGATATTTTTTAGGAAATTCGCCTAGCTCAAAAGACAGTCAGGTTTATAAAATGTTTCGAAAATTGGACAAACTATGAAAAAGAAAAATCAGACTTCTTAAAGATGTGCCAAATAAAAGGAATAAACTTTATACTTATTCTTTTGATACTAGAAGTTTCCTTTCTTCAATGAATAATGTATGTACATTTTTTGAAAATTTAAAGAGAAACTATCTATGTGACCTAGAAAACTAAATTATTTGAGAATCAACTTGGAATAGATTGATATTATTCTTGTTTAATATTATTATACTATTGAAGTTTTTGAATTATAACTGTGAAACTGTCAACGATAAATTAAATTTTTATTTTATTTTAAACATTGCGATATTATCGAATTTAAAAAGATATGAAATGTTAAGATTTTTTATACTTTTAAAGCTTTCTATATATTTTGCTATAAATATTCTATTTGTATAATTGTAGAAATGTTATTCACAAAACTGCCCTTGTTGATTTTGTATTAATTTTATTTTCCCCTTCATGAACAGTCAATTTATATCGGGTTTATAGCTATCGCTTTATAGCTCAGTGGTCTTGTAATTTTCAATCCAACACAGAACACAATGGAACTCATGGATCAAGCATTAAAACAAACTCGCCTAAGTTGTGGACTTTTTGATGCTTAATATTTGTGTTACAGAGAGAAGAAAACCAAGAAAACCTATCACTATTAACCCGACCAGTAAGGGAATTCTAACTTTTAATTCGTCTACTACTGGAGATACAACTACCCTACAATAAAGGAAGAGACTCTTCGAATTTTGAAATTTTTTTTGAATTTCTCAGGAAATACTTGAAGAATAATTGTATAACAGTAGAAATGTTTAGTTCATATGATTTTTGATATTTAGCAATAAAATTTAGAGCTTTCAGAGGTTTGAGTAACCGACAAAAAATTACGAAAGAAAACAAATATTTTTAACCATCCTTTGCCAGAAAATCAAGCAATAAGCTTGTAATTTGTATCGCTTAGTTGTTCAGTGAAATGCATAAAATTTCGTAAGCCTGTATTGTAAATATTTGTGGAAATATGAACATTTTTATGAAAAGCCAATTTTTTCTATAACTTATAAATTGCTATAACTTTTTAAATTCAAAGGAATCAAACAATATTATTAGAGCAATTTAAAATTAATTTAAATTTTTTTTATTTAAAATTTTAAAAAAAAATCGTTAAAAACTGCGCAAGATATCAAAGTATCTCTTCCATTATTGTAGGGAACCCAGAAGCAATTACCCAGAAGCAATTTAACAAAAACAAAGCAATTTTAACACACTGAAACATTCTTTTTATCATTATTTGAACCTATCTATAATACAGGCATTATACTTAATAAAAATCTTACGTAAAAAAACAACAACTATTTCTAATTTGATTCAAAACAAACACTATTTTTAAGAAGAAAGCACTCACCCACAGAACGTACGATTTTTTTTACACAATTATCAAAACCTTACTAAAATATATTATTATTATTGGGACATACATAAAAATAAATTAATTCTACTTTTAGTAGATATTAGAATAAAATAATAACGCGTATTACTAAAAATGCCAGCAAGATATTAAAGTTTCAATTCTGCCACCCAGAAGATAATAATCATTAAAAAAAAAGCTATTTCATCAGATTTAAAAAAAAAAAATTGACAATTATTCTGACCGATTTATGAAGCAGACATCACAGTTAATCTAATTTATTAAGATCTAAACAAAAAAAATCAACAATTATATATAGTATGTATCATAATAAACAACATCTGCAAAATGAAACAGAACTTACTCACCACCCATAAAAACCTAAATTTTTTTCATATAAAGACTGTCACAATTTAGCCAAAACTTAGTATACAGTTTATTATAACTCTATTCTACACGAAAATCGACCGTTCGTAGTTCACGTCAAAAATGTGGTCAGTTAGCAACGTTTAAAAAAAATAATAAAATAACAAAACATTTTAAGTTTTGAAAACTTGAAAGTTTTTCAAATATAAGACCAAGATATATATTATAGACTGAATTGTCCCCGGAAGCAAATTTTGTTTACCTTAAAGAAATTACTAGCAAGATTTACATAACATTAAAATATAAAGGGTAAAAAACCTGCCTTATTTATGAGTAATTTAGGTGACTAATCTGTGTATCACAAATATAACCATCACTGGGCTAGTAATTTTATAACATGATTCTGAGAAAAAATTAATTTCAAGATTTGAGGAACCAATTATAATAGAATCGAAAAGATATTAATATAAATTATTTCATAAAAGGAACCATTTAAAAATAATTTTTCTAAGACATTTGAAATCATTTAGCTCCCTAAAGTGAATATAAATCGAAAACAGTTTTTTTGCATTTCCGATGCATATCTAAAACTTATTCTCTCATAAAAACATATAAAGAAGTTATAAATTATATTAGCTAGTTAATTGGGATACCACTTTGTATTTAAAACAAAACACCCAATATAGATAAATTTAGCTCTTTGCGCAACATATTCGAATCCCAACATTTTTGCATTTAGTATTCCATTATAATTGCTTCCTTCCGTATCGTGTCTGGTCATTTCATTACATGCGTCATTCATACAAAAAAACATCGTCTGCATCTCGTCTAATCTGTTGATTATATAATTAGGACTTAAGTATGACTGGTTAGAATATCAATATGTTACAACTTTAATTAAATCAGCAGACGGTATTTTACAGTATTTAAATCAACAGACAGTACTATTGGAATTAACAGCACAGGTAATTATCTAGTTTCCTTACGTCTTAAACCATGTGCAATTTCTTATTTAAAAACTATTTGGTACTTTGATTTGTTTTATTGTTAAAGTTCTTTTAGTTTTGAAGTATTTTTCAAATCACTATTTCGCACATTTTCAATTAGAAGTTTGCTATTATCTGCGTTGAAATTTTTATAAACTCTGTAAAATTGTTTACACATATCAAAAAGTTCTTTGATTTGCCGCATTTTATACAAAAACAATATTTTAAAGTGGGAAAACGATTAAAATTATTTAAGCTAACGATTTTATTAGTGTCGCATTTTTGCAGTTGTATTCTCATTTTCAATTTTAAACAAAATATGAATTACCAAGATAAATCAGGACTTTAAATTATTGTTCATAGGCCGAACAAAAATGACTTATGATCAAATGATAAGAGATTTATATACTTATATTGTAAACTTAGCAGTTCAAAGAGATGTTACAAAAGATATGACAACGGAAATGACTTAGAATAGTTCAATCGCCTAATGAATACAAACGGTTTTGTGAATTTTAAAGGATTGTATTTTTGATTAAAAAATAAGCATAGACAAACTCCTGCTCTATTTAGCCTATTTCCGTTTATAAAGCCACTGACTTCTTATTGTTGCTTATAATAGGAGGTAATATCTTGGATTTTTTTGGTATTGTTTTTATCGGAACAAAAATAAATGAAAGCATGAATTAAAATTTGCAATTCAGGCGATGATTTTTGTTTTTTCGATTTACGTGAATTTAAAATAAATATTCCTTCAAGCCATAAATAAATATTTTTCAACAAAATGCTATTATTTATAAATCTCAATATAAAGGTTAAGTAAACGGAGAAAGTGGCATGTGGAATGTTGATGTGGCTTTATTTTCTGTACTGTGTCTGTACTTCGGGGGTACAGAGTTTCATATTCTCTTACTGCATAGGTTTATTCTCATGTTCATGTATTCACTGTTAATTTCCTTTTTGTACAGTGATTCAGAAAGCAAAATATGGCGGCACAATCGAATGAAGTCTATAGTTTGTGTTTTAGTGTTCGTTTAGAATGAAGTTAGTGTTTTAGTGGTTTTGGAGACTATCTCCAATAATTTAAATTTTTTGCCAATTGTGCGTTGATAAAGCTTATCAATGGAACAGAAAGGAAAAATCATTACTTGAAGTTGCTTCCAATGATGTTTTCATGCCTCCAAAATACAAAGACACTTGAATACAGTGATTCAGAAATAAGAGATGATCGTCTGCTGCTGTAGAAAATACTATCTCAAATATATTCTCCTAGTGGTATTTGGACGCAATCCGGATGTAGTAAACTCACATTAGCCAGCATAGTTCAAATCTTTGACAAACCAACGAGAGAATATATGTAACAGCGAAAGATTATTCAAATTAAATGCATTTCTCTAAATTTTATGACTGATTTTTTTTAATTTCAAAACAACTAACTTAAAATGTTATTAATGCAGCTTTACATACTTTATTACCCTAGGTACTATACGTTTTTTTTTTTTTTTTAGAAAATATGTTATTAAATAAAAAGTTATAAGCTTTGTACCTTATTACAGAATGAGCTTGGCGTAATTAACTGGCGAGAAAATAAATGTAGCCACAAAATATATATATATATATATATATATATATATATATATCACCTGAAAAGGAATAATAAATGACTATATATAACTAATGAATCCTGCGTTTCAGATTCGGAAAATAAAAGAAGGAAAAGAACTAAAATTAAATTTGTCATCCCATCTTAAAGGCCTCTTTTATGCTACGTATATGCTGTTCTGATATGGTTAAACTCTGCAACTTTTTCATTTTTATCCAGCCACTGAAATGATTAATTTATTCTTAAATAACGCTGACCAACATTTTATTTTATATTTTATAACCGTCGTTGAACAGCCGACCCACTTTTTTGGGCTTATGACTACTAATGTTTAACAGCGTAGCCTTGTAATTTTGAACCCAATCCAGAAGACAAGGGAACTTCTGGATCAAGTATTAGGAGAAATTGGCTTTCGTGGCTTATTTTATTATCAACAATATAGTATTTTTAATATTTTAATTCTAACATTATGCTTAAATTTTTGATAAAATATCCAACATATTTTCGTCAATACTTTCTGATTTGTATATGTTTTCGCTGTTAAACATTTTTAACATAGAAAAAAGTAGGTACAAAATCCTTTATCCTTAAACCTTTAAACTGCTTTTCGTGTTCCCAATCTTTCTTGTACTTTTGTACGTACATCTTTTTTTCTTTATCCTTTGGCATTATTTTTGGCATTAAAAATTTAAAATAATTTGAATTCAAATTCTCCAAACGTACAGGTTGATCGAGCTAAGTAATAACCTACTACATTCAACAAAGGGGTTAAGTTCTAAAATTAAATCTTAATGTTTTTGCTTTGGTTTAACATATTGATTTTCATATTACCATCTCACACATTCAGTTATAGAATTTGATATTAGAACGTAACCAAAATGAAACTAGTGAAACTCACAAATAACCCTAAAACAAACCCCTAAAAACAAATTCCCCTAAAATACCCAGTGAAGATAAAAAAAATCCCCCTAAATTTAGGGGGAAACACCTAATCTGGCAACACTGTATTTATAGTGAAACTGCAACATGGAAAGCAATGCAATATGTAGGACATAATATGTTAATTAGTAGCGATGTGAGAAAAATATAAGTTAGAGTGAACAATATACAAATGGGCCAAATAGCGCCTAATCATTTATCGACATAATATCAATAAAGAAAATGTTTTTATTATATTGTGTAAAAAATGTAACTTTTAAGTAAAGGTAAAACTTTACTCCTCGTGTGCCTTGTTTTAGCCTGTGGTTTTTGAATGCATACTTTTTATCGATTTGATTTGATTTCGTGATTTGGTATGTGCGTGTCTTTTAAAAAATTGTGTTTAGGAACTACAGAAGGAATTGAAACGTAGTGGGAAGTTTTTGCGATTGGTTTGCATTTGAAGAAAAGTGTTCTGTATTCATATTTTACCAGCGTCCCATGTTAGTAAAAGGAGGATTATAATGAATGCCATTCATTAAGTTATTAACTCATACTTAAGGATATTATTGTTTCATTTTGTTTATTCCAATATATTTTATATTTTAACGCCAATTTACATAACATTCTGTACTAGTAAATTGGTACGTGTAAGACGACTTCGCATTTTCTTTAAAAAATAAAAAAAAAAAAATAAAAGAAAAAAAATCTAATTCGTGCTTTTTAAAAATATATGTTTAGAAACTACAGCGAGAATTGAAACGTAGTGGGATGTTTTTATGATTGGTTTGCATTTCACGGAAGGTGTTCTGCATTCATATTTAACCAATGTGCCATGTTAACAAAGGAGAATTATATGAATGTCAATTTCCCATTGATTAAGTTATTAACTTATATTTAAGGATATTTTTGTTTCATTTCTTATTCTAATATATTTTATATTTTAACACCAATTTGCATAACATTCTGTGTATGTAAATTGATACGCGTAGGACAACTTCATATATTAAAAAAATAAAAAAAAGTGCGTGGAGTCCCTCCGCGCGGAAGAAGTTAAACTTCGTAACCTGCGACATTAATTGTAGAGGAATCAGCAGTCGTAGAAGGATTACTAGTTCTATTCAACGACTCTTTTTCCTGCTCCCTATTAAATTATATGTGTATCAAAACAAACTAAAAAAATATTTATAGAAAAACAAAAGTTTTATGACTTTTATTATTTTTATGCTAGTGAGAACCAAAACAATATGGAAATGAATGAGGGAAAACCACGTGATTTCTCGGCCAATAAAAATGTAGCGTTAAACGTTTAACGCTTCCTTGTTGGAAGTCGCATAAGAAGTATAACTTCAAAAAAAAAAAAAAAAAATCTTACAAGTGCCTTCATTTTACTTATTCCATTACATTGGTGGGAACTTAGTCACTAAATTTTAGTTTATACGGATTTTATTATTAAGATCTTAGTTGTACAATTCAAACATTGAGAAACGGTGAAAGTAGATACTTGTAATTGTCAATAAATTGTAATTTTCAATAAATCATTGAAAAGTTATTCTAAAAATTCTCCATACCCTACACTGTTAGAAATTTCTCGGAAAAAATGGTTAAATAACAATTGATTGCATGGCTATTTTACCATATTTAATCAACACAGTCAAACAACCATAAATAAAATGGTAATCAAACTGTTAAGTTTAAGAAAAACTGTTTATTAACTGCTTTCACCTAATACGGTTAAACAACCTGAATTTTATCGCACCAACTAGAACCACCTAATGAGGCTACTTAGTTCTTCGCTAGTGCGTACATATTATAGCCGAGCGGACATATCTGTCAATCTCATGACCATCAGAACTGGAGTTCGAGTTCTAGTGTTGACACTACAATATTTTCTCTATTCCGTTCAACACGTGAAGAATTCCCAGTGTCCGGCACTCTCCAATGACCAATAACTTACGAAAAGCCGAGCTTCTATATCTAGTTTAAAAATTATTACGTTTTTAAAAAATGCTAGTTGTAAATGGTTAAAAAACCGTATAGTTTTGTATTCATGGTTTTATAACAATATTTTTGTAAATGGTTATAATACCATAAAGGAAAAAAATTTTCTTTTCCGTAAACTTTACAGTTAATCGGATGGACAGACAGCTGCCAGTTATATTACCGTAATTTTAGAAGGAAAATGTTAACAGTGTAGATAGGCCACTTTGCCCATACTTTCACTTCTGGAAAAAATAAATCAGACTAACTTCAGTTTTTAACGGATGAGATAAAGTTTAAACCCCTCTTAAAATACCGCGGATTATCTTAACAGAAGAGTTTATAAGTAGATTTAATCCAAATTCAAAATACCGTATGCAAACTAAATTTAAAAAAAAAATATTTTTTCCCTTTCTTTCAAAGATTAGGGTCATATTTCAAGTTTAATAAAAGTATGTTTAGGTGATGCGATTAATTTTAAGATTTCAGAAAGGAGATTTTCTGCATTTCAGCCTTTTGGGCGTCCTTACGAAAAAGTCGCTTTTTCCTGCGTCGTTGAGCTATTCAGTTTGACTCTACTGCGCATGTGCCACCCACACAGCCACCAATCTTTCAAAAATCGATAGGGAAGGTAGTGACTAAGTCTCATTGGTAAATAGACTAACTTAAAAACGTCTATCCCCTAAGAAGATCTCCCCATAATACTCTCTGCTTTTCGTTTAGTTAAAACATTTCACGATAAAACATGTCTCTCTGCAGAGTGGTAAGTATAACATTTACAAAACTAATCAATCATTCAGCGAAATGAATGGATTTGAATTTTGTTTAAAACTTTTCAGACCTTACAGAATGCACGTCCTTGTTATGACCCGTTGTTTCTGTGTAATTTTGCATTATGTATTTTGTTGAGAATTAAAATCTAATCTTAGCACCGGAGATCAGAAATGTCTGCTTTGCAAAATGTGTGCATTAAATGATAATGGCTTAAACTAAAGTGATAATGGTGATACAATAGTACACTGTTAAAAAAATTGTGCAGCAATAGTTGATGCAGTGTTTCATAATTGATTAAGGTTAGAAAGTTAGTTTTAAAATTTTGTACAATGCGTGCAAATTTTGTATAATTATAAAAAATAACGGTACGTGAATCGTTTATTTTCAACATCAGTCTTAAATATAGAAATATAAAATACATTTGACTGAGTTTATAAACTGCATGTAAATAAAACTTAAAGCATTTGTTGTCATCAAACAGTGTGCATGATTTTTTTCTCTCCAAAAAACTTTTGTCTCGTGAACAGTTTAAAACGCTATCCTCCTGTTTTTTTTTTTTAATAATTAATTGATAAAACTTTACTATAAATATGCTTCAGTTATATTAGGATTGAGAAAGTAGTTTGAAAAATAATTTTGAGTTTGTAAAAACTCGGTATTATACGGTAAGGAAAACGCTAAGAATATCAATAATTTCTACATTAGTAGTAAATATGTAAATATAAAATGCATTTCAACTCTTTTATTAATTGCATGCACAGAAGTTAAGAAAAGAATTTACTGCAGTCGAGAAGTGCATCATTCTTTTTAATAAAAATAAGTTATGTGATTAATTTTAATTTTTTGTCTGCTTTTTATTTATATACAAATTAGTTTATTTCTGATAAAAAGAAACTTACTTTTGTATGATATTGTATATTGAAGTCTTAAGCCAGAAATTAATATTTGCAAAGACGAGACTATTATTTCGCATGCGTCATTTCAATATCATTTCTTATGTAATTGTATTACATAACCATCTAATATGAATAGTTGAACTTGAGAATGCATGAGAAAAAATTTTTTATACGTTTCAAACGAGATTATGTTTTAAAGATGTTGCATTACGATTTTTGATTACACAATTCGGAATTTTGAATATAACATATCTTTTATATACTCAGTTCAACAACGTCATCTTAAATAGTAGGCAACCTATTTAATACAGCTGGGTAAGACTTGCTTAAAATAGTTACAGCTTTAGATCGATTTATTATTGTTACTGGAAACCCGGTTTTCGTATAGAGAAGAAAATGGGAAGAAAATAAGCAATAAATCAGTGCTAAGAAACACTACGAAATCATGCTAAAAACTGAAAGACATATACTAAGACCATTAATAAAGCTAAATTAATTCCAATATTTATTTATTATTTTATCTTTCCCGCTGTTTTTATATTGTTAAATTTAGCAAAATACATTTTAAGTAATTCCTGACATCGATAATAAATATTAAATGAATTCAGTGTCATTTTATTTTATAACAGTTGGTGAACCGCCGAGCCAATTTTGAGTTTATGACTACCAATGCTCCCCTCCGTAGCCTTGTCATTTTAGACCTAATCCAGAAGACAAAGGGAATGCCTGGATGAAGTATTGGGGGGGGGGACTTTTTGATGGAACTAAACCGCATTTGCGTTACATGGAGAGGAAGAGCACGAGAACCCCCCATGGTTGGTCCGACGGCAAGCCATGATCAGTCTATTACAGAGGATATCTTACGTCAGCACTGTGGTGGATACGAGCCGGGTGAGAAATTTGAATCCCAGCCAATGCTGGGATCGAACCCGGGTCACCTCGTTGGGAGGTTAGCTCTCTGTCCCTTGAGTCACTACGACCTTCTACTGAGCCACCATTCAGTATCATTTGTCATGATGGTGTTGCTTGAAACCAACTCAAGATAATCAACCAATCAAATTTACCACAACCAAGCAGTTTTCTCTAGTACTTATTCAAGGGGCCATAAAAACCTCTTTCCATAGCATAGTTTTTACATTTCGCCTAAACGCCTTTTCCCCATTAAATTTGATTTTTAGTACATAGCTTATTTTATATTTCAATTAATACCTATTATCAAAATTAATTAAGCATCATCGGCTTTAATAATAAATTGGAGATTTTTAATTTTTCTTCTAAACAAATAAGCATAATATTTTCGTGAATTTTGCATTTTAGTGCATAATTTATTTTTGTTTCAATTAGTACCTATCACTAAGATTTATTAATCATCAATGATATCATAAATAGTCTGGCGAATTCTTATCTTTTCTCTAAATGAAACGACTTAGTAAAACTTCGACATTATTTTTGTTTTTAGTACCTAGCTTATTTTTTTAAAGTTTCAAATAAAAAATATTACGAAAATTAATCAAGCCTCATGGGCGTTAATAATAGTGTGGAACTTCTTTTTCAGTTTTTCCTAAACGAATTAGTAATATTTCTCCTGTAATTTGGTTTTTAATACATTATTTATTTTTATTTCAATTACCGTTAATTTTAAATGACTTAGTTTAATATATAAACACGTTTTAAAAGCATAACTATAAACAAAATAAGCGCATGGTTTCTGATTAATTTAGAAATACGAATTTGGTGACGTTGTGCGCTTATACTACTTCATTTACATTGATAATTGAGTCTAATGTAATGACTTTTTTTATCTGACATAACGAATAAAAAATAATTAAATGATGAAGAAAGTGCAATAAACATTTTTTTTTATTAATGGGAGCTTTAAGCTAGCAACCATCACTGATGTTATCTTTAAAATATTTGATGAAATATAATCGTCTGCAATTTAATTTATATCAACAACTAGTTCTAAGTCAATGAGAGAAGTAAAACGTTTCTTAAAAACGATCTAATTGAAATTTTCAGAATGATAAAACAAATGGTTCAACTACAGTAAAAATTACACGCAGACAACCTATTCATTTTATTATTATATATAAGATTTTAACTATTTGCTCAAATTTGCTTGACTAATGGATTTATTCGTTGAATTAATTAAAATGTCCAATCTCTAACTGCGAAAAATAGAAGTAACAAAAAGAAGTTTACCAAATTACATAATGAATTTCTTTGATGGCTCCATTAAGATTCTTACATTTAAACAAGTAAGAAATATCAGAGTAATTTTTAAAAATACTTTACTTATGCTATGGATAAATTTTTATCAATTAGTGCCACTAAATTTTCGAAGATAAGATTTTGTCTTAATTATCTTCACTAATTGCCTTTAAAAGTATGCAGAATTTCTTATCTCTTTCAATTCTATTTAAATTTGTTCTTGAACTATTTTCTTTTTCGAAAAGAAAGAAAAAAGGAAAAGAAAAGAAAGAAAGAACGATATAGTTGTCTTTTAATTCTTTAATGAATAGTTATTAAATAACACTTCCGCGGATACGAATTGTTTAATTCATATAGAAGGCATATTATATTTTAAACATTATTTGTTACCGTTACTAATATAGAACCTTAATTCCCTATTTATACATTAAAATTAAATACAATTTATTAAAGTATTCTATATTCTTTGCTAAAAAGTGTAATTTTTCTGTTATATGAATTAATGAGACTACGGCATTCGTTTCAGATGTGACAAAAATGAAATTATATTATTTTTTTAGTTCACATGAAAAACATAATTTTATTTTTTAAATAAATTTATATTGACAGTGATTGAAAACGTTGGTATTTTGACAATAACTTTTGTTCAATTATGATCATTTTGTGTAACAATTAAGAATTCAAGATCTATAAAATTCAGAAGGATTCAACCATAAACCAGTAATTATTTTTAGTAGCAATTGTTATTTTTACTATGGAACATAAATATTTAATTTGCATTTCCTTAATAAGCAAGGTATTATTTTTCAAACGTAACATTTATGATTATTTTCATTATAATGATTACAAATTTGAAAAAAAAAAAAAAACTTTTCCGCAAGAATGTGTCATAAACATTTTAATCTCCAAAACAATAGTTTTTACATTCTCTCAAAAATGTTTCTGAGAAGTAAGATTGAGAATAAATCATTGTGGTAATATAATCAAAGAGGTAAATTCCTTTTTGGAATGTTTTCTTTCAAATATTATTATTTCAGTTAACTATTTTTTTTAAAAAAATTGTTATTATGTTATGCGAAAATAATTTGAAATAAATGTATTTTCTTCTTATTATAGTCTATTAAGCATTTCGATTTATTACAAAAATTCTAAATACATTTTTATAAATAATATCATTGCAATACATAAAAATATTATTAATTATTCGAATCAAATACAAAATTACACCTACAAAATTTCATAACCAGTGACTTTACTTTTTGATGTACGAAATTCCTTGCAGTGAATGTTTCGAACTTCAAACAAATTTTACGAATATTTTATGAATAAATAAAGAATAAATCATTCAAAACGAGTTAAAATAATATAAGTAAACGAATATTTTAGGCATTGCAATAACAATCTAATCTGTTATCAAAATCAAATAAATGTTTCAGCATAAAATCTCATGCATACCATACATAAATAAGTACTATTAAACGGTTCTTTTAAAAATATTTTTTTATCAAAATAAAGAACCGGTTCAAGAGGGTACTTCTACCTAATAACGTGTTTGTGCATGGCTTGTTAAGATTACAGATTTAAGCCTTGGGTTTATTAACAAGCTAAATCAATTTTCGGGTCAGATTAAATTAGATACCTGCAAACGACGTGACGCGTGTCCATCAAGTCTGATTGGCTGACCCACGCGTGACGTCGCTTTAAAGTATCCATGTTAGAAATTTCTCGGAAAAAATGGTTAAATAACAATTTGTTTAATTGTTATTTTACCATATTAAACCAAAGCAGACGAATAACCACATGAAAGATGGTATTCAAACTGTTAACCGTGAAAAAAATCATTTATGGACTATTTTCATCTAATATGATTAAACATCCAGAATTGTACTCGCGCCAACTAGGCTTACCTTATGTTACGAGTAAGATCCTTGCGGAAGGGTACATATTGTATCAGAGAAGACTAATCTGCCTCTCTCATGAAAGGCTGAACGGGGGTTCGTATCCCAGTATTGACACAATATTTCTTTCATTCCTTCACATTAGAAATTTCTAGTATTCTGCATCCCCAACTGATAACTCTGGATTATTGGAACACAATACTCTCATTCACGCATAAATGAAAGCATCACAAAGCTGCTTAACTCAAAAAAGTACAGTAGTTTCAGTCTCTCTCTCTCTATCTATGGCATCACCAGATTGACTAATTAAACCACATTCCACTGTTCGTTTGACAAGACACAACTCAAATACAGCCTAAACGCAATACCCATTGCCTAACGAAATCCTAATTCCAATGTCTGATTGAATTTTTTTTTTATGGCTTTGAAACTATACTAGTTGCAAATGGTTAAAAAACAATATAGGTAAAAAATGCGCCTAACCGTAACCTTCATGGTTGATTGTATAGTTAGACTCTTGTATATTATTTTACCGTAATTTTAAAGTGAAAATTCTAACAGTATAAAACATATTAATATTTATAATATTTAAGCATATTATAGATATTTAATTGTGACACATTTACATCAAAATCGTAGAAAGAAACTATGAAAACCAAATTTATTTACTTTACATAAAATTAATGATACAAAACTGAAATATTATGTTATGAATTTGACATTTTCAATTAAAGTGTTGCAAGTTAAGGCTTCAGAGAATATTATATACTTCCATTAACTTCCATTAATTTTCAAGACATTTTAACTTGAGTCCTTTTTTTTTAACTTTATCTTTTAACTAAAAAATTTTTATCACTTCTTTTTATGTAGGTTTTTAAAAAAAAGATGCTGGTTCTTTCCAGTTTTTGTTTTATTTTTGAAAATTAAAATTTTAAATGATAATTTTTAAATCAAGCAAATCAAAACATAAACTTAATTTGACATTTCTTTCAAGTGGTATTGACTTCATAATAATATTACTTAATGATCATTTCTACTTGAAAAAGACCAATTTTAATAACTATAAAGGAAATAAATTCTTTATATTTGTTGTCAAATTAGCTTATTATTATTAATCACATAAAACGATTTTGTTTACTTTTTCAATATTTTCTAGCCTTTTAGGCATTTTTTAATATTTTATGATTTAAGTTTAAATATGAATCTCAAAGCATATCTATTATATTTGATCATAAAATATTATATTTATGTAGAAAAAACTCATATTATTTGAAGTTAAAATTGAGGCACACTAAATCATAATCATTATAATGACAAGAAAGTTACAAACGGTAAAACATAATTTGAAGCTTACTGTGTTTAAAAAAATCTAAACACTTTTACAGAATTCGTATAAAAAATAACTTTTATGTTAATCAACATTTTGTGCACAGCTTGAATTCGTAAAATGGTTTGCATATCAGTATACATCAGCCCGGTATACATTTGCCCGGTATATCCTACACTGATGTTTTTTTAAGGTCAAGTGCCACTGCCCGGTATACATTTGCCCGGTATATTCTACACTGATGTTTTTTTAAGGTCAAGTGCCACTGCCCGGTATACATTTATTCAAGATGTGTGAAGAAAAATAATATAAATTGCCGTAAGTAGGTTGCCGTAAGTAGGGTTGCCAAATTTGGCGATTTATGCGAATTTTGGCCATGTTGTGCGGTAATACGTAAGTACCGATATTTTTAGAGCATGGTATAAAAACCATTCATTTGGTTGATTTTGCTTCTTAATTATATATTTGTTTACAAAATATGTGATAATAAGCATACAAAAAAAATTTACCAAGGGATGGTTTAAATGGCTTATATTTTAATTATATTAGCCAGAATTATTATTTTTTTTTACTATACAGTAAGGCAATGCTATACAGTTCTCATATAGTACGGAAATTTTACCAGAATATTTTCCAGTGTACTAACAATGAAATTACTTAATGCCTTTATAAGTTATGTAAGGATTTTAAGACTAGATCAAACTTGATACTGCTTCTTCTTTTATGAAAACAATTCATTTATAGTTCATTTCGAAGACAAATCTTTTAAAGATACTTCATTTAATTAGAATTATTTTATAAGAATAAATTATTCCTTATTTTAAAAAAAAAACCTGTTTCTTATGAAATATAAAAGTATTTGGAGACATGAGTGTTTACAAATTGATGATAAAATCTGTCAAGATCTTTTCTCAAAAAAATTTAAGTAATAAAAACAGCTTTTTACGAAGCCATGCTTAAGTATAACCCTCAAACTAATTGTATTTAAATACTATAAGTATGTTTGAAATATAGACTGAGTTATTATGGTTTTAACTTCAATTAAATTTTAAAAAAAACCCGAATATATATAATATAGCAATTTACTTCTTAAAATTTTTCACTGCCAAGTGTGTTGTAAAAATTTCTTTTAAAATTATGTTATGCTAGAAAGGAGAAAAAATATCAAACCGGAATTTGATAAGTATAATAGACACTTTCTTTAAAAAATATTTTTTTAAAAAAATAGCGTGAATTTCTTATTAAAATTTAGTATTTATATATGACATTTAAAAGGATTTAAGGTAATAAAGAAGCATGTAAAGTTTTTTTTTCAAATATTATACTTCTACGAATTACAAGGGAAACATAAGAATTGTTTATGGAAGCATTTTTACCTTGGCTCTAGTTGGGCTCAAAATTGTCTCAATATAATCTCTCCTATAAGAACATGTACCAAGGGACCAATTTTGGGAAGTTTAGATTTTTAGTTTTTGGTCCTAGAATCGTTTTTATTATTGGGCAATAACTATTCTATATAGGGCCAATATTGGTTGAATAATGGATATAAAATATTAGGTTAATCTAACAATTCTATATAGGACCAATATCGGAAAATATCGGCCCTTTTTAATCTTATTGAGTCAAGATTAACGGATATTGGTCTAATGAGGTTCCAAGTTATTTTGTTGCTTGAGTAAATTTGATAAAAAGGGAGGTTCGAGCAATCCTTTTTAGATATAGCATTTATTTAGCTGGTTAGCAAGCTGAGAAAAATGGTATGATCGAAGCAAACAGAAGAATATGGCAAAATTTACCGTGTTTCTGGCTCTATGGGGACTCTAAAAAGCTCAGTAATTTTTACCGAAGTGCTTTGGTAATGATTTTGATAAAAAGTAACAGTAAAATATAGCTTTGTGAAAAGATTTGATAATTTTATCAATATGACATAAAAATCATTCATTCGGTTAAATTAACTTTTCTGTTTTATATTTTTTTTTTTACTAATTATGGGATATTGAAAATTATAATTTTGAAAACCAGAATTTTCGGTAATCCGTTGGTGGAAATATGAATGGTAATATGACCATATGGCAGTAAGAATGGAAAAAAAATACTAAATGAATGTTTTATATATACCATAAATTTTGGTTTTATTACCAAGATTATAGATTTTGTTTCACTAGAAATGTCATTACCATACAGTATGGTAATTGTATCAGAATTTTCTCCACATTACAGGATATAGGGGTTGTCTCAAGCAGAGTTACATGTATTTATTGTCTGCTAGCCATTTGAAAGTAAATTTAGAAAAAAGTCACCATTCATATCATTTTTCTACAGAAAAATAACTTTGTTGTCGCAAGCTCTACTTTTCTGTGATATATTACTCTAATTTACATACATAAGTAGAAAAAAAAGTCAAATTCTTTGTTTACATTGGTTGACATACTAAAAGCCGTTAAATTTTTTTTCACTTACTATTTTGAAGTGTTTTTTTTTTTTTTAAATTTTTTTATATAATGTCTAATAGAGGGAAGTTCATCCCAAAGATACAATTATTGCCTTTAACAATTCTTTTAACATTTATTCATAGCTGTGCACATTTTTATAACTCTTTTACGTCATGCTGGTCAAGTTTCCCTCATACTGGGTCAAACTACTCTTAAATAGGGATGTTTGAATCACTTTGTACACTCTTGAAAGAAGGGTCATTTTTTTAAAAACGCCCTTTAGTAGTGAAAAGGTTAATGTATTATGAATAAAGTATTGAGCAAAAAAAATGAGTCAACAGATAATAAACTTTATAAGCAATCAAATAATGTAAACAAATTTTATCAAGCACACAATAAATTAGAAAAATATTTTTGCTGAAATTGGTAAAACTCCCCCTGCTTCCCCTGCATATAACCCTATATTTTAAATGTCATTTAGAAAATTGTCAAAACACTTAAGGAAATTAATTTTTATTGAAAAAATCTCATTGGTTTTATTTATTTATTTATTTTGTGAGCTAAGTATTTTAGTAAACTTGCACAGAATTCCTGTTGGATATAATTTATTTTTAACTTTTGGATGCAATTCTTTTTTCAAGTTTCCGTGTTGATTAATTTTTATATAATGGAATTCCAATTATCCATTTGTTAACTCAAAAATACAACGTCAATACAGAAAAACAAAATAAAACTACAGTGTGCAAAATATATTTAAAAATATAATTGAAGTGTGTATTCTAATTTTTTCATTCTTAGTCTTATTTTTAACACCTTTTTTTACAGTACTTGTTTTTACAGTATGTAATAATACAACACACATATGGTGCTTTAATCACATATTATAATTTTGAATAAAAATACACAGAAATTTTTTTTTTAAAAATGATTTTGATCATTAAAATTTTACTTTGAATCAGCCTTTCTGAAGTTTAGGTGCTAGTTGAGCCATTAAATCAGTATCATGAACCATAATACGGTTCAAATTTGCTTTAGAATTAATTAGGTGTTAAATTGAACTATGTTTTTATTATGTGTTTCAACATAGCTTCTCATTAAGGTTGCAGTACATTTTAACGATATTGTGGTTCAACATATTCCAAAACTTCCAACAGAATTGCCATCATAAATGCTCGTAGTTCAATCGAGATGACATTAGTTATAATAAGCATAATAGGGTTTCTAAAAATATATGTTAAGGATGATGACTAGAGAGAAACCATATTGAGTAAAACTAATATAGAAACATTTAAATATTTCGAGAAAAATACATCGAACCAAAAAACTTAAAACAGACGCATTCGTTATTTTTTAAAAGCTATTCAATGATACCAAATTTGTTCGTCCACCCCCACCTCCTGTGTGAGGGTGGTGGGCAACTTCGTATTCTTAAATATTAAACCCTATTTTTAAGTGCTGATATGGATTTTCCAGAAAAAAGTAGCCCAATTCGATTTACAGATTCATGAATATTAGTAGCTAATGAAAATTGAATTAAATACAAGTCGCGTAAAATGGCGATATTTCTAAACCCATCAGATGAAGATCATAAAAATAACTATATTTAAATTTGTTTCACTGATTTTATTTTATAACATTTAAAAAAATCCGAACCAATTTTGTCTACTTTTTTAATCCAATAGGTCTCGATATAATTTTATACAGCTTGAACCCCCTTTTAATTTTTGTTGCTTACTAGCCATCGTTAATGCGAAATGTATAAACCTAGAATTTAAATTAGTATTTTTTTAGAAAATTAAGATTTTTTCAATTAAGATTATAAAAATTCTTCTATCCTACTTCCATTTCAAAAAATGTTTTTCGGTCCGATGTGTGTTTCTCGAGGTACTAGACCGTTTCTATACTTTTTTTTTACTCCCTGTATGTTGCGCGATATATTTCGTTTGATACATGATTGTACAGTGAAGCACTTAATGAAAGAATAGGATTTGATCTCTAGGGACATCAGCCACATGGTACTTGAACCCAGGAAGCTTCAAATCAATGGGAATCAGCTTATCGCGAAATGAAAGGCGGCTGATTCGCAATGCATTTATTCTTAAAATATCTATTTGATCTTCAAGAAAATGAATCAGCCACTCTTTTGACGTTAGTGTAGCTGGTAATAGGGTTCTATTCCCGATTGCGGCTTAATTGTCACCCAGCTTTTTATCGATGGGTATCAGCTTGTTGAAGTATAGGCGGCTGATTCGCAATACGAACCAAATTGTGACAACTCTGAAATTGGACATGAAATTGTGAATCTTAACCCTCTCGACTCCCTGATCCACAATGTGCCACAGCGGGAATGCTTTCTTTTATGATTCAACTCACATTTAATTCAGAAAGTCAGCAATCGAACATATCCTTTCGTTACTAACGACAGTTCTGAAAGTAATTTTCATTGCCTTTCGTGTCCGGTTTTATTTTTATGAGCTCATTTGTCTTCGAGATGTGGTAATTTCTTAGAAAACATCGATTCTTAAGCCTGTCTGGGACTACATAAGTGGCCTGTGGAATGGGACTTTCTTTTCACATTTTACTTTTTGATTGGTTCCAAACAAATCGTCTTCAAACTAACGTAAAAAAATAAGAGAAAGAAAACAGCTTTTGTTTGACCGTTAAACAAGAAATGTTTGAAAAAGAAATCATAAGGTTTAGATTGATTGCGATTTGAAAGAAACTTACAAGAAGTTGTTTTCTTTGAAGTGTAATTATCTTCGCTTTTATATTGAAAGCAAAATATTCTTTTGTCACTTTGAAGAAGAAAATAAAAATGATTGAAATTCGCGTTAAATAGTTAAATATTTGCGAATATAAAAAGATAAAGAAAAATCTTGTGTTGTATTTTTTTAAGAGAATGTCTTATTTGTGTAGTTAGTTTCAGAAAATAAAACGTAGTATTAATGTTTCTTCTCGTAAAAACTATTAAATTTTTTCATTAACTGATGAAAAAAATACAGCTCTTGCTATAAATGTATGAAACTCTTGAATTTCGTATCTTCTTTTTCATTAAATTTGAAAAGGAAAACTCATTTCCGCTACCGGATGTAACATTTTGTTGTGTTTTGTTTAGATGGGAGAAAAGTTGTTACATTTAAAAATACGCATAGAATAAAACGTGTAGAAAATTGTACAAACTACCTGATGAGGTGAAAACATTTATTCATCACTTACAGGTTCTAGAAATTCAATATTCTAGACAAGATTTTTTTTTCCTAAATCTCTTTATTGTACAAAGGTCAAGTAATATTATCAGGAATTAAACCTATTTCTTCCAAGACACAGGAAGAAACAGAGCAAATTGAACGAAATTAAAAATAAAAAATTCAATTGTTTAGAAATAAGTATTATATGATTAACTTAAAAGAAATCAAATTTAATATAATAGAAGAACATTAAAAGTTTTAGCATTTACTTAAAAAAAAGCTATTTGGATACAAATTGTTAATTTTTTTCAAGTACAGGCTTTTAAAAATACTATGTGTACATTATGCTACTTAAGAGTTGCTCTGTTCATACTTTCTACTGCAGTATTTGATTATTAAAATTAGTATGCTATTTGTAATTTTTAATTCGATATCTGATTTTTAGTACTGCATGCATAATAAATCTTGATTATGTCATTTTAACAACTCCTTATATAAGTATTAAATTAGGTTTTACTATTCTATTTAAATAAAATATTGAAAAACTGCAGTTAGTTTAACTTTTTAAGAAATTCATTAAAAATTTTTTTTTGCAGGTTGCGTTATGTTTTTCGCTTGTTTAAAAGTAATATGCTAAATAGCTAGAGAATTCTTCTTAAACTAGATGATAGTTATAAACAGTTTAAAATAAATTGATTTAATATATGATGTTTTTTTGGAAAAGAAATACTTTTGTTTTATTCACACTGGCTGAAAGAAACTTATTTTTTCTAGGATCTTTTCTAATTTTTTTAAAGATAGATTTCCTATCCCTGAGTTAAACACGATTTAAGTTTGAACTATAATATTTAGTAGTTTTAATTTAGAAATTAGTATCGAAACAAAACAGAAAAAAAAAAAAAACTCTATTTCGATGGGCGTTTTTAATTCTCCTGGTGCATCTAGGAGGTCAATCCCATGTATTATACTTCAAAATTTAAATATGTAATTTGATACATCCACCACAGAAAATAACTAGCTGAAAGCTTATTGCAATACTTATTTCTCGTAAGCAAAAGTTTATAAGCAGTTCAAAATAATTTTAAGAAAACCTCCGGCGTTAAATTATTCAATACACAAAGATTTCAATTAACCAAAGATTGTTGTCTACAACTTCGAGTAGTTTTCACGAATGAGATGTTTAGGAACGTATTCTGGGATCTCTTGCTCATTTGCGGATTGTAATATCAAAGAGACATCAATTCCGTTGTGATTTAAATAGAACCCGAAAATATTTTGAGTTTTCATTATTATTTAGCATTTTATTAACAAGGAAGATATCCGAGGAGCCACTCAATAATATACGTTAAAAAAAAATAGTAGTGATCGTTGCATTTTAAATTTTCATTATTAATTAGAATATTATAAACAAGGAAGATATCCGAGGAGCTACTCAATAATATGCGTTAAAGAAAAATGGTAGTAATCGATGCTTTTTGAGTTTTCACTATTAATTAGAATATTATTAACAAGGAAGATATCCGAGAAGCTACTCAATAATATGCGTTCAAGAAAAATGGTAGTAATCGATGCATTTTAAATTTTCATTATTAATTAGAATATTATTAACAAGGAAGATATCCGAGAAGCTACTCAATAATATGCGTTAAAGAAAAATGGTAGTAATCGATGCATTTTAAATTTTTACTATTAATTAGAATATTATTAACAAGGAAGATATCCAAGGAGCCACTCAATAATATATGTTAAAAAAACAGTAGTGATCGTTGCATTTTAAATTTTCATTATTAATTAGAATATTATTAACAAGGAAGATATCCGAGGAGCTACTCAATAATATGCGTTAAAGAAAAATGGTAGTAATCGATGCTTTTTGAGTTTTCATTATTAATTAGCATTATTATTAACAAGTAAGTTTATCCGAGGAGGCACTCAATAATATGTGTTCAAGAAAAATAGTAGTGATCGTCGGGTATGATTATATTTTTTGTTTCCATTTCTTAACCTTTTCATTTCAGTGCGAAAAATAAAAAAAAGGAATATTCGAATAATTTTTGATCTAGTGAGTTAATTTTCACTTACTAAGATGCTATCTTTATGATATAAGTGTCTAACTTTAAATAAAGTAATTTATACAGAGATGATGAAAATCAGGCACCAAAACGTAATCACTCTGAATAAGCATACCCTTTTTTTCCCCCGAGAGATTCCGATTCCTAATCTATAAAATAAGAGGTTTATGGAGATAATTTTATGCAAAATATAAATTATTAAGATTATTGAATTCTTTTATTTTTTTAATTCTGGTAAGGACGAAAATGTTTTTAAGTGCAATGTACACAAATTTTTATTTACAGAGTTATTTATTTATATTTTATTTTATACTTAATTTGAATATTTATTTTATTACCTTATTTTTCTCTTAGTTTATTAATTAATCCTTTTTGTTTTTTAAAAGCGCTAACATAAAATATATTTTCGAAACTTTTATTGGATATTATTGTTTATTTTACCGTCTTTTTTATAGTTTTTCACCCGCTGCATTTTTTAGAAGGACATTTTATAATAATTTGTAAGACATCAACATCCCAGTCCTAGTCATAACATTTTATAACACACCTAAATTGAAAAGTAAGTAAACGTTACATCCAAAAAAGAGTGATTGAGAATTCCCTTAGTGTAGCTTGCAGTGTTTATTAAACATTGCCTTTTTAATAAATAGTGTATTTTTTTTTCCTTTACAGGTGACAACACTCTGCTTATTAATTATTGCAATTAGTAATGTTTGTAATGGTTTGATGTTGGATAGACTTCCCAGACATATTCCACTCTCCAAAGATGGTTTAAATGAAGATGGAGTAGAAGACGATGACTTGGTAGATTCATATGATACCTCGATTGAAAAGAAGAAGTTATTGCCAGAGCCAGGTAAATTAATAAGACTCATAAATGTTGTTGTTTGTTGTTGACGTAAGCCTGTTTAGGCAGAGGGGGTGCGATTGTTCTGGAGACTCATAGATAATTAACGATAAAAATAATTAATCATTCTAATTTTCCATCAGTCTAAAGAGTTTTTCCTAAAAAAAAAATTTCGACTATTTTTTGATAAAAACTATATTATAACCTGTTTTACTCTGAGCATTTTGACATCAAATATAAGATAAAGAAAAAACTTTTAAAGATGCAAAACTTTTCACCAAAAACTTTTCAAGATGCAGAAAAAATGTTGAAACTCACTCATTGAAAACAATACAAGCATTTTCTAAATTGGAATCGTGTCTTAACTTAAGTATTATGTATAAAAGTGTTTATTTTAAGTTTTATCTTTAAATTTGTTTTTTCAATTCCAATTTATTTCACTTGGCGAGTTGGTATTTCGCTTGGATTTTTATCGTTAATTATTTATTATTCGACTTCTAATAAATCTATGAAATTAAAATTTGGTTGATTTGAGTATATCATGCTGCTTAAATTGATAGTAGCACTTGAATGTTGGTAAATATTTTATATATTTTTCTGTCAAGATAATTTATTTAATAAAAATTAAAAAGAGTTATGCTTTTTAAATTTAAAAAAATATATTTTATTTTTAAATTTCTTTAAGCTAGTATGGTTTTTAAAAGAGAATAGACACGTGACATCAGACACGTGACGTCACTGGAGGAAAAAAGAACGTTTTTTTCACGTCAGGTCAGAATTAAAGCACGTGGTGATTGGCTTTTTACGACACATGGTTATTTTTTTTCTTATTCTACATAGTAGGACGTAGTTCACGAGTTCCCGAATGATATAAACTCGAGAGACTTATTTCAGACGAGTGACGTCAGAATACATAACTCATCAACATGTTTTCGAACATGGAGTGTTAAGAACTAGAAAATAAGTAAAATATAGTAATGATAAGAAGAAAGAAAAGCATTCCCGCTATACCCAAATGTAGGCCAGGGAGGTTAAAGAAGTTAAAAGTTCCACAATTTCATAACCGTTGGCATGAAGGTGGCAATATGGGCAGCAATGCACACCGGCTGCCTATACTTCCCATCTGAAGCTGTGCGAGATTTAAACCGCTACCGGGAATAGAAACTCAGTCTTTATTAAAACATAATATTATCCGAAATATTCTTAAATGTCGTCCCATCAATAACAGAGCAGTAACATCATCAAAATGGCTGATTTATTTTCTTTCAGAACAAATAGCCCCCTATTTAATGAAACCGACATGGAAAGCAATATACCCTTTCACTCAAGAAAAGAAAATGTTTCGCAAGCGGGCCACATCTGAACATAGTGTTGATGTTAAGACATCGGAAAAAGATAAAGAGGAACTGGCAAACATTCTTAAGGATGACGACGAGGACGATTCTAAGGAGGAAAAGAAAAAGAAAAGTGTCAAAAAGAACAGCACCTCTAGACATCTCAAGAAGAAGAGACAATCAGAAGATGAACCTGATTCCAAACAAACCGACGACGATGAACAAGAGCAGGAAGAACCTAAAAAGACAGAGAATTTCCAGGTGAGAAATAGATTAAATATAGAAAGAATATAGAATAGATTAAATATATAGTATTCTACCAAATAGTAGCAATTTGTATAAATACGATTTTATATTTTACTCAATTCACAAGGATTTTGTAAGTAATGTATTATTTGTATAAAATCTTGAATGCTTAAACTTTGTTTGTTGTTAAAAATTTTTAATTCTTAAATAAAATTCAAAATTGCAATTTTCTTCAAATAGCTTTAAAATATTTTGTTTGGTGGATGTCTAAATAAAATTACATAATCAATTGATTTATGACAAAGAAGAAAATATTTTAAATTATGGTTTATATTTTCTCAACTGACCGGGAACATCGTGTTTTTTATAAAAGGAACATCGCAAAGTTTCCAACAAAATATGACGTTACATACGCTTACTAAGACATTAACTTTTATTTAAATGTTTTTTTTCAAATTTTCGATTAATTCTACAATATTATCAAAATCGATACATTTGGCATAACTGAACATGATTTAATTCTCAGTTTTTAGCAGCAAACACTATTTCTACAATAGCCGAGGATATTTCTTGACAAATCGGGAAAGTCAAAAATTTTATCGTGACAATTTCTTATTAAGAACCAGTAGCAACATTTAAAATGCATATAAATGCAAATACTAAAAATTTTCCTATAGAGTGAATCAAGATGAAAATGGTGAAGTAAGACATCTTATTAACACCTTTTGTTAAGTAACATGTTATTGATATAACGATACAAAACCATATTAGATGTTCTAAATAAAAAATAAAAAAATAGCTTATACCAACGCGTAAGTAATTGAAACAGCCGTAAATGATACAAGGTTGGACAACATAATGGAAACACTTTCATACTCACACATTTTTGGTATTTCTCAAAAATTACTTAGAAAATCAGTTTGTAAATTTAGAAGTGTTTAGACCAATGATTCCCAAAATGGTCTATATCGACCCCCAAGGGTCCACAAGAACGTGCAAGGGGTCCATGTAAAGTGGAGAAAAAAAATTGGGGGTCCATGATATAAAATGGGGATCAACGATAGTGGATCTCATATACGCAGGTCGTGACTTATAATTTTGGCATTTCATGAATGGAATAATCAACATACAATGATTAGTACCAATTTACTTACATTATACTACCTTATAATATAAAGACTGTATATCTATCTACATTCTACATAATTTATATAAGTAGCTATGAAATAAAAATTTTATTAAAATTTAAGTTATTAGGATTATTTTTTGATATATGAAACTGAATTATTATAAACTAGCAGTTGCCTGCAGCTCCACCCGCATACGTTTTTATTTTCTCTGCGAGTAAGGTTTTATTTTGTAACAAAAAAGTATTTTTCCGCGTTAAATTGTAGCCTGTGTCAACTCTTTAGCTAGCTAGACCTCCAATTTTATCTGCTCTCAAGATCACAGAGATTTGTTGCTTAGTTTTTACGTGAAAACGTAATAAACAGACCGACAATACATTACTACGGTTTTGTATACAAATTTATATTCGTAATTATAATATTAGTAGCGGAGTACGGGTTTTATAGTGCACAATTTTATTCCATTTACATATTAATTAAATTAAATTAGTTTGAATTTAACTAATAAATGTATAAAATTAACATGTGCTTTTTTCTTAAGTTTTTCACACTACACTTCACTACAGTTAGAAATTTAAATCTTTCACAGTGAGTAACACTATACCAGCTGTCAAAAATTCATTTGAAGTTGATGAATTTACGAAAAATCAATATCAGGTACCCAAAAACCGAAAAACATGGCAAGGTGTCAACGAGACAAAAAAGTTCTGGAACCACTGGTTTAGACCGTGTCATTTCTCATACATATCATTGAAGTTTAAAGCTTTTTGAGGTTTGAGGGACCGTCAATAAATCACAAGCGGAAAGAAATGCTTTTGAACACAATATGGCCCAAAAAAATAGTAATAAATTTGTAACTTACAGCTATTATTTTTGTTGTTATACGCAATAATTACACAAATTTTCTTAAACTTAGTTTATATATTTAAAGAGATATGAACATTTTTATAAAAAACGAAATTTTTGCTATAACGATGAAAATATTTAATAAATTAAACAAAACTTTTGGACTAATTAAAAATTAATCTCAAAATTACTGCTTTAAAATTTGAGAAAATTAATTAAAAACTGCTCAAAATATAAGCCAATTAAAGTAGTTTTTTTGTACTGCGCATGCGCGGAAAAATTTAAAACTTCTTTTTATTAATTTTGTAGGGAATCGTATTTGGCAAGTAATAAAAAAATTCAGATTTGAATAGCTCATAAATTTAAAGAATTTTAATCAATTCTCTGATTAATCTTCTTCTTTTTTTTTTTTTTTAAAAAAAAAGGTCGAAATGATAAGGGGTTTTCCACAAATTTCATTTTATGTTATTAAACAAGATTTATTAAAAAATGACCCCGGTATTGTTAGGGATCATCCTTCATAAAAATATCTTTTTCTTTCTCATGTTTTACTTCCTAATACCATCACACTTTGTTATAAGGATCATCATTAGAGGGGTATTATTATTTATTAATAAATCTTGTTTAAAATTACAGAATGAAATTTGTGGAAAACCCCTTATAAATTTGAGCTTCTTCTTGAAAAGTAAAAATCTACTATCTCCAAGTATTTTTTTAAGAAATAACAAAAAATATGTTAGTGTTTCCATTATTCTGTCCAACCCCTGTATGTTTCTCAGTTTAATGTAACGGAAACATCACTTGCAGCTTATCTCATTGGATAAATGGCTCATCTCGTGATCCACTTTCTACGCTTTCTTTGGTTTGATTGTTATTAGACCGTTATACCCTAAAATACGAAGTATTTTACAAACCATTGCCTAAAAACATTTTACTTTTTTTTATTTCATCTGTTTTTTAACTGCTGAGAATTAATAAAAGGTAGTTTGAATGAAATGAAAAGTAGACACAAAATAATTGTTTGACATCACCATCAAATCGCAACCCTTTGCCTAAAGTGCTTCTGACTTTTTGAAATAATGAGTTACTTTTGGAATTACATACGATTCTATAAGTATTACGATATACTTGTTACAAAAAACTTCTACCCCTAATAATTTTGGAGTAGGTTGTTTAGCACACGCTATTAAAAAACATCCAAAACAAAGTTCCTTAAAGTTAACTACTATCTTACATTATAACGATAAGCTTATATAAGGGGAATTCTAAAATAGGCCTAGAGTTTTTCTTTAATTTATTTTTTGTTACATTAAAAAAGTTTCCTAAAAAGTTTGAGAGAATCAGACAATTGTTCATTTTTGATATTAAATGTGATAGTTTTTAAGCGTCTTTCAGACAAAAAAAAATTATATTTTTAATTATTTTTATCTCTGTTTATTTAATGTAATGGTTTTACTGAATTTTGTTGACAAATTTCATATGTTAGTTGCAGCTCAGAAAAGATTTTAGAAAATATATATATATAACCTTATATATAACCTTAAAATATAACCTTAAAATTTAAAATTAACAATTATAATAATACATTTTTAATTTGTTAACAAAATCATTTGCTTTTGTGGAAAAAAATCGACTTTTAAGAAAAAAATCAATTGTGAATGCGAAGCAAACACGGAGGTAGATTCTTTAATATTAAATGAGTAAAAAAATATAAATAAAAATAAAAAGCACGACTATTTTGCTATTTTTTTAAAAACAACAAAAATCTTCACCACGAGAAAGTCTGACAGAAATTTCATACTTTTTTTTCAAAATTTATTTGATTTCTTAAGAATCTTAAAAAAAAAATAATAATAATAATAAATAAATAAAAAAATAAAAAAATTAAAAAAAAACATTATTTTAAAATTTGGCTTTTCTTATTAATTATAATTTTACGATAGTTATTTTAATTTTTGTTTAAAAGCTATATTACATTCAGGAATTCAGAGCAAACAATTCTCGTATAGTATCGTGGAATATAGTAATTATAATGCTAAGACAAGTTTTATTCGTCAGTGCCTATATTGTTAGAAAAAGCATTCAATAAGAATGTAATGGAAAATAGAAATTTTCAATATGCGTATTTTATAAAAACTATGAAACAATTCAACAAACGAGAAAAGAAAAAAAAAATTTTTTTTAAGTAAACTGTTACAACATTACATGGTTTTAAGATTTAAACTGGCCTCGAAAACCTTTTAACAAGCAGCTGGTGATCTATACAGTCAGAAAGTTCTCTGGAAAAAAAACAATTTGTTAAATAACAATTTATTTAATAGGTATACGGTTTAATGAATTGTTATTTTACTATATTCAATCAAAACAAAAATAACCACTCAAAAAAACTATACAAACCTTTAAAGGTGAGAAAAATAATTTATTGACGGATTTCACCTAATACTTTGAAAGAAACAGAATTTTATCCTCGTCATCTGGGCCCACAGCCAATGAAAATCGAGCACACGTTTTTCGAAAGCTGGAAGCTGAGCTATGTAATAATGATTAAGAATTCAAATTAGATTTTTATTAACGGATGCCTTATAACCTTATAAGTAAATCATAATCTACAGTCCCTTATGTTTCCACTAAGAAGTGTGCGTTCAAATCCTTATAAAGCCACTTAGTTCCTTGCTGCTAAGTACATACATTAGCCGAGAGGGCTAATCTCTCAATTGCATGACCGGTTTAACGGTGGTTCAAATGTTGTGAATGGTTCGATGGTGAAACCAATACTTACACCATTCCCTCAATACACAAAGAGTTTTCAGTCTCCGGTACTTCGCAATTGCTGATTCTGGACTAGTTAAATGCAAAACTATCATTCACGCCTTTATCTATTCATTCACGCATTACAGAGCTGCTTAAAGCAAAATAGTACCTTTAAATAATCTAATTAAGCCACATTTTACGGTTAACTAGACACAACAAAACTCAGACGCTACTCCAACGCACATTTACCTTACGAAAAGCCTAACAAAATTTAAATGTTGTAAAATGTTTGCAACTGTCATAATCATTTTGAAAATACTCCTAAAAGAAGATTAAAAAAAGTTGCCTTTCATTCTCAGGAATGGCTTCGAAAAGAATACTACAGAAACATGGCCAAGTCTTTTGCAACTATGCGACGCAAGCGAGATGGATCAAGTGGATATCCAATGGCATTGCCTGTTCGACGACAAAAGAAAAGTATCCAACCTTCTACCAGCATTACTGACATCACCGACAACCTTCGGAATATTGAGGATCAGCTTTTCCAGGATGCCCTTCAAGTGATGAGGGATTCTGGGGATGAATACGAGGATGATGTCCAGCGCCAGAATCGCATCAGTAATGATCTTAATCTCGCTTATGATTTAGAAACGATGAGAAATGCTTTCTTTCGGCTAAGGGATACTTTAAGTAACATGGAAAATGAAGAGGTAGGGGAGGAAGAGGATTTGTATCATATGACTAGAAAGAGAAGTGAGTATTTAATTTGTATTTGTTTTAAGATATTATCTTTATAAGATTTTTTATAACTGCAAACCTGCTCTTTTTATGAATAATTTACATAAGTGTTAAAAATATTTTCTTTTCTTTACATTTTTGAAATTATTAATATAAGATTTCAAAAAGAATCAGAATTCCTCATGATAAGAAATTTGAAAAATCCTATATATTTTTTCAAATACTTTTTTGAAAAAAAACTTTCTATAAAAAAGACGTTATTTCCTATCATAAACATGAAATATGAATTCTTAAAGTAATCAGAATTTGTTTAGGTGAAGCTTTAATAATAACTGCACACAAAATTTACAACTTATGTTTTTAATGTCAACTCATACACTATTATTAAAAACTTATAATAATTAGAGATTTTAAAAAGAAAATTACCGCATGCATAATAATCTGTAGTTATATGCTCAGTTATTTTACGAGTTCAGTTATTTTACGAATATTTTTACTATCACAGACATCAACCTTTAAAATTAAGATTGTCAGAAATATTTATATATATATTATATATATATTATATATATATATATATATATATATATATATATATATATATATATATATATATATATATATATATATATATATATATATATATATATATATATATATATATACAATCACTTTTTATTGGAGGAATTATCGAGGGAAGCTGTTTTAAGAGCCCTAACCAGGGGGTGGGGGAAGTAGAGAAAAAGTAATACTTTTGGATAGTTCTTTTCATTGAAAGGTGAGAAACTAAAGGAAAAGCTTTTAGAATAATTATCAACAAGAAATACTATTTTTTTAATCCAGAAATAAGTTTCTTTTTAACTGAAAAGGAAATAATAAAGATGAAAATATGAAGGGATTGGGTCTGAATTAAAGAGAAAGAAAGAGATTTAAAACTGTGAATTAATGTGAAAAGACTTGTAAAATATTTTTTCGATAATTTTTGATCTAATTGGCAATATCCTAAGATAAAATTGAAAATTTAGATATGTAAGTGCTCCTATTGTCTTACAGGTGGTGAATGCCCACCATTGGATCAGCTAACTAGTGACTGTTCAGCACTCAGTGATATAATGCCTGAAGGTCCTTTAAAACGTCTTCTTCGTCGAGCATGCAATTGGCATGAAGTGTGTTACACATGTGTGAGTAAAAATTATTTGTTTGAAAGTTATAGTTCAAAAAAAATTAAACTTCGGTTGCCTTATTTTTTTAAAAATATCCATTATAAATATTTAATTATATATAATATATTAAAAATTCAGCACTTTTTTTTTAAACTGAAACAACTTCAAATATTTGTTTTTAAATCTGTATTTTGTCATGAGTAATCTGATTTTTATTATATTTTGCTATAAGTGTTCATTTTATTTTATTTATTCGTAACTTTTAAGAATTCTTAAAAATACAATATGAATTTGTTGCGCGTTTTTCCCTTAGTTAACAAAATCACAAATGGCTAAAGTTTTAATCTGGACAATTTAAAGCATTGTAGCCATTTGAAAAAGTTAAGAAAATATTATTAATATAATATTTCAGCTAACTTAAATAATTAAAATTAAAGTATAGTACAATTTATTTACTTCCTACATTATTAAATAAATAATAATGATCTTCGTTTTTTTGTATTTTTTTTCTTACTGTTGACATTAGTTTCATTTTTTAAAAAAAAAAAAGCATTTTGCTAGTCCGATCCCAAAATGGGAGAATTTGTTCCGTATTAAATATTTGTCTTTAAAATGTATGAAAAATTCCTGGTTTAGTTATTAAAATTTGGTTTGAATATTTAAAAGAAGCCGATTTTGCGTAGTCCATTTTATTAAATACGTATTTTGTACTATGACCATTTTCTTAACCATGCATTTTGAGCTCTGTTCAAAATAAAGAGTTCTGCGAGGAAATGCTAAACAAATATATTTTGTTTAATTAAAAAAAATACTATTCTCCTTTGGTTTTGGAACAAAGGAATAAATTCGTTAGGAAAAAAAATTAATTATGCATGATTTCATCACAATAGTGCTATCCATAAAACTTTGTCATCATGATGGGTAAAAATCACCACAAAACTAATTTTTTTCATGCTTTAAAAACCAATTTGAATGTAATATTTTTACGTTATTAAATTGGTTTTGAACACTAACACTAAGAAAAATAGCATTCTATATAATCATCAATTGCAATATTTCTAATGACAAATAAAAATAAGAATTTTTTGCTTTTACTGTTTATTCACATGAATAATTTATTTACCTTTTCTTAAAAATTACAGCTATATTTTAATATTTTTTCCGGAAAAATTAAAACATTTAAGAAAAATAAAGTTTTTTCTCTTTCCAAGTATAAAAATATCGAATAATTTTTATACATTCGTATATGAAACAAATTTTCTACTACATTATTTGTTTTTGTTTCAATTCCATTTCTTAAAATTTTAAAATTCATAATTTTTTTAAGTGCCTAGTTCTTTTAAAATCTCATATCCTGGAAAACTCCACTTTCTTTTTTCAATTCTCGTTTAAATAGGTATTGTAAGCAATAATAAATAAAAATAAATTGCACTTATCAGGTAAAAATAAATACTGCCCAACTTTCAAAATTGCTCAAAACGAAAATTAATGAAGTTTTACACAATATTTTAAGCATGGCTTAATATATTGAAATATTTATAAAGATTTATGTTAGTATTAACCTAATTAGCAAAAAGCACTTATTAAATTCTCAATGACAAATCAACGATCTAGATGTATTTTTTCTCGTCAAACTAACAAAACGAACCTAAGTAATAAATGTTTTGTATCGCTTGTAAGCAGGCTAGAAAAAAATTTTACTCATTAAATTAACAAAGAGTCTACATAGTTAAATTCCCATTGATATGTCATTCCAAACAATTGAGAGTATTTTTTATTTATCAAACTAACAACGAGCCCCTACGTACAAATATTTTTAATGGTGTGTTTTTCAACAATCTGGAGAAACTTTTTCTCATCAAACTAACAAAAAGCACCCACGTTGCTAAATTCCCATTGTTGTATCACTTCAAATAGTCTAAAAAAACTTTGGCTCACCAAAATAACAAAAAGCTTCTACATTGTTAAATTCCTATTGATATGCCATTCCAAACAATTGAGATAATTTTTTATTTATCAAACTAACAATAAGCACCTACGTCATTAAATTCTCAGCGATGTTTCATTCCAAACAATAACAATCTATAAATCTTTCATTCATCAAATTAACGAAAGCAACACACATAAATTAAATCTCACTGATGTCTCATTCCAAACTATCTAGATAAACTTTCTGGAAACATTCCAGACAATGTTTTTACTAAGACTTGATAAAGTTTCTATCTGGGTCCCACTGAGTGTAAGTCAAATATTCCCATAGCTCTCCTTTCGAAGTGAAACTACTTAAATTGTTTTCCCCAGCCGAAGGGTATGAAAATTCTTTAATGGAAAGTCCATTCCCCATATGGTATGGAAACCATTGAGGCATCACAGAACGATTCGGTTGCCGAAGTAACAGGTCTCAGACGTTGCATTGTTACCATTTCTTCGCTATTTAACGAAGCATTAGGACCGAGATAGGCAAAAGTGAAATGCTTCCGGTCTCTTAACGGTGTTACCATGGTAACTGGTCAACTTTCATTCGCTTTCCATCCATTCACTCTCTTCAAGTAGTTTTATGATGGATATTATATTCCTGGAAGAAATAAGGGAGATATTATTCTTCCGAAATGAGCGATTCGGCTGATGATGGATCGCTGATATTAAAACTTCGGTTGTTTTTATTTTTCTTCCGAGTTAAAATCTGATAAGAATTCTTCGGGTGGGTGTTAAATACTGTTAAAATGAGGACTGAATATTAATAAAAATGACTGATAAAGTAGAGCTATTAGGGAATGATTAGTTTGGATGATGGTAATAAATTTGATCAATATGGATTTACCTAGGCTTAGGTTGAAAATAAATATATTCTTTTTTTTTTTTTATAAAGATTTTCTGCTGTAAGAAAATTAAGAATTTCTCAAAATCAAAAAACGTATTTTGCAATTAAATGTTTATTCTTTCTGACTGAATTACCGAAAAAAAAATTGAAACAATTTTATTAACTTCAAAAATAATTTTGCGTTTGCTTATATAATATATTGCCTACTTTGCAATGTTTTTAAGTTATTTTTGCATCTGTTTGTGAACATTTTTCAGTGGAGGTTCTCTTTTATTATCAAATGAGATTCCGTAAAAAAAAGTACTGATATTGGAACCGTAGCGTTCGATCTGAAACAAATTTGGTTTTAGTACAAAATTCCTATTTACGAGTAGAAGAATGCTCGGGAGAACATTTTAGAATATTTCTTACGTAATTTGTTTTTTAAGAAAAAAAGAAAGAAGAGAAATAAAATGCTCTCTAAAAATTAAGGACATTGGTTTCGAGTGACTTTGAATTCCATTTCCCACTCAATTTAATTCAAAATTTCCTAATGCTGTTTTGTGAAGCTTCAGCATGACTATTCAGATAACTCTTGTTTAGGAAAATATGATTTTCAAAGTGATTTAAGCATTTTCAGAGAAAATGGTAGTATATTATCCTGTCAGTGTAAAGTCTGCAGCTGCAAGAACTGATTTTCTGTTTTACGATCTTTGATCTTTTGCACTCTATTTCTTTTTAGGATATTAATTAAACGATTGTAATCGTCTGTTTAGAGGTAAATTCAGTATCCGAGTTTCAACTTTGTTAATAGTTATCTTCAAAGCAGTGTGGCTTCCCAAAAACAACAAAAGAGGCAATTTAAAAACGTAATTTTAAGAAAATTTAATCAAAAATTAAATCAGTCTCGTGACCACTTTGAGTACGCGAAACTGTGATTCATTTTGAGCGTAAAACACGATTCACATTAAACTTTATTTAGATTGCAACGAATTTGCACCATTCAAAATTGAAATTTTTTTCTCCGAAAGAGTGTACGATAATATGGTTCAATATAGCATTATATACGTACCCATGTATTGGGTACATATATAATACCAAATTGAATCGTATTATCGTATTTCTTAACCTTGAGTACGCGATACTATTGTTCATTTTGAACGTAAATTAAGATTCAATTTAACACATTCTCGTGGTTGCGGTGAATTCACACCGTTTAACAGTGAACGAATATTGTATCAGATAAGTGCATGAAAGTAAGTAAATTTGTATTCTTGTTTCAGGGCAAGGCCTACGGGTTGACATCAGAAAGCTGCGATGGTAGTTTCATTGAGCAGACGCAAACCATTTGTCGAGGAGATGCACCATGTGAAAGTACGGCCAGCTTGTTGGTGGTACCTCTGAGGCAGAGGCGAGTATTTTACAAGCGCAGCAATCCAGAAATCTGCGTTGAAGAACCGTGCGTAGAAGCATACTTGAAAGAAGGCCTTGCTGCCATGGAGCAAGGACTTTATTCCATTCGAAACAACCTCAACACCATCAGGCATGCTTGAGCATGAAAGCCGATGACGATTTATTTCATTTTTAATTTGTTTTCATCGATGTAGTTTCGCGGTGACAAAAGGGTACTTTTTTTTTTCTTTCTTCTGTTCATCGATTGATGTTTGGGTGGGAGACGTGTCGCCGCGTTGGCCATGTTACGAGTCAATTTCAGTTCTTGGTGAACATGTTTACCTTGTCTTTCAAATCTCGGCTTTGGTGTAACGTACATTCGTGATTTTATTTCGTGTGATAGAGCTTTCTTAGATACGCTTCTCAGACAAGATAGTGAGATGACTAGCTTTTTCTTAGAAGCGTTATTTGGGAGAGTAATAATGACATGTTAAATGTTCATGTATTGTTCCATAAGTTTAATCAATGTTGTATTTATCAATAAACATTTTGAAACATTTACGATATTCCTGATTCTTTTTTCTTCTCTATGACATCGTATTTAGGGCGTTTTTTTTTCTTTCAAAACCAGCTGAATTCATGTTTTTCTAAAAGTATTTATTTATTTTTTGTCATGTCTGCTCTGTCAATTTTGTCATGCCTCATGTCTTCTTGCCAGTTTTATGCCTAGAGAAAAAGAATTTTTTTTTTTTTTTTTTTTTTAATTTTTTGCTCTTACCATTTTACTGAAATTGATCCTTTTTAAAAAATATTTTTTTATCATTATTTGATAAAGGAATATAAAATGCATAAAAATGTATTATTTTTCTTTTTAAAGAAGGAAAATTTAAAAAAAAATTTTTTTTTTAGCTATTTTGTTGCTGATGTGCGGCTCAAACGTAAAGTTAAGCAGATATCATTTAAAAAAAATCAAATTTTATGAACTCATTTGAAATTGAATTTCTTTTCTCATAAAATTTTTCGTAGTTATAAACTTCAGTTCAAACCTTTAATAATAGCAGTTTAATAAGAATCTTACGTATCAAGTAGTTCCATAAAATTTGTAACTCTGAAGTCCTTCAAAAAGCGAAACAGAAACCAATTGAACTCTGGAAACTAAAAGACATAAATGGAAATGAATTGAACATGATCTATGTAAATCTGAAAAATTTAAGTAAAGCAAGCTTTTTTTATTGGAAACCTCGGGGCAATAGAAAAAGAATAAAATCTCAAAATACTTGCCACATTATGACTATAAATGAATAGGAAAAAATAAATAAAATAAAATAAAATTAAAAAAAACAGGCAAAATATCGGACCAAATATAGAATGAGATGGAGAGCTATGATAGAAGCCCTATGCTCTAAATCGGAGTGAAGAGAAATATGTGTATATATACATATATAAAAGGGAAAGTATGTTTGTATGAATGTTTGCTAATAACTCGAGAATGGGAGCACTGATTCAGATTATGTTTTATATTTATACAGTAAGCAAATTTTTATATGGCGGCTTTTAAGCAATCGACACTTTTTTCGGCGTCGTGAAGTTCGGGCACAGTATCGCAATAACCAAATTCCGCAGTAGAAACCCATTGCTACAGGTTACAGACTACTTTTTGAATAACTTCACCAATTAGCATGACTTTTTTCTTTGTTACAGATTGCTAACATTTTTTTAATTATCATTTTTCGATATTTTCCTTCCCTTTACATTCAGTTTCTAGCATTCAAGATTGGAAGAACGTTTATTTATATTTTATTATCGCTTCGACAGGAGCTGTCATGAAAACAGCATCTTTCCAAAATGTTTAAAAGAGTCTGCAGGATCTCGACAAAAAATTTCATACTTTATTGGAGCTCACCATGCTCGTAGTTTAAAAGAAATAAAAACGCATGCTAAAAACGAACAAGCAGGCCAGCATCAGTTATCAAAATTTAAGGCAATACAATATTTTTGAGCAATTTAGTACTTACACTTCTAGACAAAGATCACGGATACCCCACATGTGATCCATGACGTCAATTCCAGCTGATAGTTTATATGAGAATTTGTTAAAATATATTTCTTTCTCGTCTATGTCTTTTACTTAACTTAGGTTTATTATTTGTTTGTGTATTTTATTGCAATCGTGTTTATTCTTAATTTTGTGTACCTGACGACTTCGATGTTTTATTAGTCTGTTTATGTTCTAAATGATTTCACACCTGTTGTTGTGGAAAGTAAGAAATATATAGGGAAAGAATTAAAATCCTTGTAAATGAATACAGAATGTGTCACTTAAGAGAATCGATATTTGACGGGCTTGATTTACTCGAAAATATCATGACATTTATACATATATTGTTTATGTATTTTATTGCAACCGTGTTTTTTCTTAATTTTGTGTACCTGACGACTTCGATGTTTTATTAGTTTGTTTATGTTCTACATGACTTCACACCTGTTGTTGTGTAAAGTAAGAAATATATAGGGAAAGAATTAAAATCCTTGTAAATGAATACAGAATGGGTCACTTAAGAGAATCGATATTTGACGGGCTTGATTTACTCGAAAAAGAATGGAAAGAACAGTTTCTAACGTAAACAAATGCCACGTTTCAACAACCAATGAAGATCGAGATAACCACCTTACGTCACTTTCAAGTATCTCATTGGGTACTTGAAACTCGAGAAGAAGAATGCCTCTGAAATCACATGGTTGTGCATGACTTACGTTAACGTTACATCTATTTATCTTGGTTTATAATAACGCTGAAACGAATTTCGAATCAGATTTAATTGGATACCTGCACCAGACGTCACGCGTGTATGTAGAACCTGATTGGCTCCTGAATCGTGGCATAAACAGATGCCTACGCGTGATATTGCTGACAGGTATTCAAATGAAAGAATAACGTGAGTGCTTCCTGATAGGTTTCCAGGAAAGTGTTTTAACAACTATTTTCTTAAATGCGCTATTAATATCTAAGCTAGAATAGAATTTGATAAACTACAAAAAATATTGAGTTTTAAAGAAAAAAAATTTTTTTTTCGCATTAAGTAGCTTATCATACGAAAATTCCAAATACGTAAAATCTATATTTTGAATATTTCGCAGCTTTTTTTTTTTTTTCAATTGCGTGGCAGTAACAGGGGATTTTGCAATTTTGAACATAAATATGCTTTTTCTTACACGTCCAAAGGGTATTTTAATTTCAAGACGTTTAAATACATTTCACATTAATATTTAAAACTTTCTGATGACAAGTATTAGAAATAATTTTTTTAACATTCCTTTTTAAACATAAATTCTTAAACTGTATTTATTGATCCTTTAAATGAAAATATCATGAAATTTATATATATAAAAAAAAAAAAATTCATTATTTTCAAAGGCAAAAAGTTAAGCGCCAACAGCGGCTAGATGAAACCGTAGAAAAATTTTATATTTCAAAAAATCACGTAATCATATAAAATTTGAATGATTATCATTTTACGATAAATAAGAAAATAAGTAAAGAAATACAGTAGTTTCTTAAAATTCAGGAACACAATCTTATACTCTCTGTTTACCTGTACGGAAATAAAACATTTACGGCAGTTTTAACAGTTATTGACGCAAGCTTTGAAAGCAGTTTTCATCTTTACTTCTAAAAATAGCAAAGAAAAAGTCTGTTTACGCTCTATTTAGAAAAAAAAATTTCCGAGATATTTCTTTAGCTAATTTTTATTCATTCTCTTGCAAATATTGCGGCAGTATTTTAAGCAAATAAGATGAGTTGATGGCACTGATCGCCGCTTTGAGCGAAATTAACAGTATTAAACAAATACTGAGGAAATAAAGACATTAACTGATAGAAAAAATTATGAAAAAAATAGAAAATATTTCAAAGCAAATAAAAATTATACTGAGAAAAATATACGAAATATATATGAAACTAGATATATGGAAACACCAAAAATACTCGGTAATTTTTACCGAAGTGCTTTGGTAATAATTTTGATAAAATGAATTGCAAAATTTGGTTAGTTTTATAATATGTGTTAAAATTTTGTAAATAGTGTGAAATTTTGGCTTATATATCCTGGTACCTTAAAGCATGTTAAAAAAATAATTTATTCGGGTAGTAATTTATTCGATTTACTCGATTCGGTAAATCATTTATTCGATTTACTCTTCAGTTTTGTATTATTTTGTTTTTTTAAATGTGTGGTAATAAGAATTATAATTTAGAAAATCAGAATTTCTGATAAACTACTACCATATAAACAAAAAAATTTCCAAATGAATGGCTTAAATGCCGTATATTATTATTTTTAATACCAGAATTAATTTTTCGAAAACAAGTCCTTTCCATATAATACTGTAGTTATGCCAGATTTTTTTTCTCAGTGTAAATTTACGTTTAATCTCAAAACAATTTTTAAAATGTTAAGGGATGAAACAAAGTATAAAAACTTAATGAGTATAAAAAGACATTAAGTAGCAAAATAATATTCTTGAATATTAATGAAATGCATTTAGTTTAACTGTAAGCAGGTTGTTCGGCTTATTTTTTCACACTTCAATGATAAATATGATAAATTATTCAGCGTTTAGACGATCTCATTTTGTTATCATTTCATAACCAATAAGAACAATTTGTGATGAAAAATAAGGGAAACGGGGGCATAATGTGTGATAAGCCAGAACTAGATTATTTATTATTTTTCTGAAGCTGTGGAAATTTCAATAAAAATAAAAGAAACCTTTTGTCAATCTTAATTGGAAAATATTAGCTTGTAATATGAATAAAACTTTTTATAACCAAATTAATTGGTGAAAATATAAATGGTAATAACAAATGGATAACGACATTTTAAATATTTATATTTTTGAAAGATTTCTCATATTGCTATAAACAGTAAACTATAATAAAGAAAATTATGCTGAGTGTTTTAATATTAATAAAATTAATCAACACTCAGTTAACTATCATGAAATATAGTTCGGCACCATTTGATGGAGCAATTAACTATTACATTAATTTGGGCAAGAAAAATGTACAGTATTGTTTATTATTGTTTTATTATTTCTTATTTTATTATTTATATTGTTTTATTATATAAATTCTTTCAACGCGGATTTAGTCAATTATTCAGCGGTTGACTCTTTAAAATATTAACATAAAATATAATTTTCATTTGATTGTTTAAAATAGTATAACAGAATTTTAAAACACACGGTAAAAAATGAAACCTATATTACAATTTTACCAAAAATGAAATAACATCTATATTAGTTATCCAAACTCCATTGCGGGGATAATACAGGGTGTTCCAAAATTATCTTTACAATACCTGGCTTGAAATTGATTACACACTGGAAGTGCTTACAATGGTGCGCATGTTGAAGTGTACTAAACAAAACTTTATTAGTTGCAGTAATACATGCAAAAGACAGAATATAAATATCTTGTTTATTTTCGAAGTTATGAATTTTTGAAGTTGTAAAGAGAATTTTGGAACACCCTGTATAATATTTAAGCCAATCGAAAAAATCATCAACTCTGGTTTTACCAAAACAATTCGTCTTTCTCTATTTCATTTAATCAGATGCGTGAATCTGCATTTAACATAAGCATAGAATTAGTCTCAATATAACGATATCGTTCTAACGTATTTACTTGGTTAAACATAATCACTAATAAGTGACCATAGTTTTTTTTTTTTAAAAAAAAAAATTATTATTAAATTTGCTGAAGCAAGTCTTATTTAAAAAAAAATTTTTTTCCCTAAATAAACAATCTTCTCGAGTATAATTTACAAGCTATAACAAACACTTGAAGTGTAAATTAATTTATATAATGACACTATAAACAAATATTATCAGCCAAAAATACATAATGTTTATTAAAATAAAAAGTGGTTTAAAAGCTGTGTGAAACTACCTAGTTTGATTATGTATAAAGGGCTGCATGTGCATAAAATATAATGAAAAGAGAGTAGTTAAATAATGCGTTTATTTTTATAAATAGTTGCGAAAGCAGGGAGATTTTTGAAAACAGAAATAAGTGTTTAACTTTATAATATTTTAACCAATTAATTGACAATTACAAAACTTCTGGGTGACAAGACAAATTACTACGAATAGGAGTGTTGAGTTTGTTGTTGCGTTTTGGTGTAGGTTAAAAAATATTTCAGAATGACATGTAAAAAACGAAGGAAATTTTACATAAAAAATTTTTTGGAACGTATGTCTCCGTGTTTGGGAGGGGATGAAAGAACATTTTAATTGAATTCTTTGCTTACCGATAAACCAGAACGTGAAATTCTGAAGAAAAAAAAATATACCTTATAATTATGATATAAATTAATAATTCGGGATGTTCCGTAACGCCAGCTCTTCATATCTATTCTTTGTAACAGGGCTCGAAAAACCGTCCGTCCGCCCGTCCTCGGTGGTCAAAAAATCCCCGCGGACAACAAATTTCTCGAATCCGACGTCCACGCGGACGTTAAAGTTCGTGATACATTTTCAATTTTTGTTATCTTACAAGAGTCTATCGCCTCACTTCTATAATGACCCTCTAATCTAGAAGTACAGCAACATACTGCGCTTGGTGGAATAGATGTTTTCTCTGTCTGGGAGTACTGCAGCGGTTGAAAGGAGCTTTTCAGTAATGAACTTACAAAAAAAAAAAAAAAAAAAAAAAAACATTACGCACTGGTCTTAAGCGTTAAACGCAATTATGAACATCTACCTAAATGGAAAAATTGACATTCCAGATAACTTGACCTTTGTCATTTAAATTATTTCATATCAGAAATAAATTATTTCATAAAATAAAAACTAGGTTACTATTAGTAACCTAGTATTTCTTTTATAACTGTATAATGCTATCCTAATATTTGTAATCCTAATAACTACTAATTCATTGTGCAATTTATATGATAAATGCTTGTAATAAATAAGAGAAAATTATATTTTTATTTATTTAGAAGTGACGGGTTAGTTTAAAAGAAGGACGGGTACATTGTTGGACAAGCCGTCCTCGCGGACGGTTAAAATTTCCGAGTTTTTTCGAGCCCTGCTTTGTAACCTTCTTATTAATGAAGTAATGAAGTTACTGAGGAAGTTGAACTGAAATCAGTAAACCTGCTAGATTGCCGCAGAAATTTTACAAACACATTGAAGAAAAATTGCTGCTAATTTAGTTTGACGGATTCAGAGTTTTGACCTCCAAAATAAAGGAAGTAGCACAATATAAGAAGTATGGCCCCGGTAGTTTGGTCAAGAGAGCGATCCAAAGTTTGGACTCCTTCATGCTGATTTAACTCTTTGCGTACATCGACATATCGCGAGAACATTTAAACGAACTGAAAAAAAATTGCAACCAATTAAAGAATTTGTTAGTATAAAAGTAATTCAATGCAAAAAATAACTTTTAGTAGATATTTATATATTTATTGTGCTTTTATTGCATTTAAAATTTACTTTGAATGGTCCAAATCGAAATAAAGGAAAGTGACATTTTATACATTTGAATTGAACTGTTATTTATAATATCCGTACTATATTACGCAAGTTTAATATTTATCAATAATAAAGATGAGAAAATAAACTGCCAAATAAATGAGCAATAAAGTATTAATTACTATGGCTGCAGTTTTTGAAAGTCTTCAATAGTTAACTATTCAATACAACTTACTTACTAATTATTTATGTAGGAATCAATTTTATAAATTTTAGCTGAAGAATATGCATGTACACTAATTTTATCGATTTAAGTTGCATTAATTATTCATTGAAATTAAAAAACTAAAATAAGCGATTTCTAAACATGAAATCAGTGGATCGTACAACGATTCTTTTCAATTTTCTGACTGTAAATTCGTTCATCTACGAGCTTTTTATACTATTCAATTCATAGGTTTTACTTCATGTCATGTTCTTTATTTGGTAAAAAAATTTGTTTATAAATTTCAAATAATTCTGTTAAATAAACTAAAACATAACATATTGAAAAATGTAATAAAGTAATAAATAATACTATTCTATTTATAACTTTCTAAAACTTAAGAGCTATTCCCACAGCACCGATTAATCAAGACTAAACTAATTGCACCGATCAGATTCTCAATTTTCCCATTCTTGTTTCATATGCATATTTATTTCAATAATAATTACAATAAAAAATATAATAAGTAGACGGCTATGAAATATTTTTCACAACATAAAAAAATTATTATAAAAACGGCTAAAGCGTTTGTTTACACAAAACGAGAAAAATGAAAAATATTTCCACTCTTGGGCGTTTAAATAATTTGTACAATTTCAACTTTTTACATATGGCATCAATTTTGATGATTCGGAGCATACTTTACTGGCTCCATAAGACAGAATAAGCCCGATTCTTAGTAACCGATTTATGCCCTCACGTACGTGACAGACACACACGGCGTACTACTCAGTGTGTGCCTGTAAAAATACAAGGAATTGTATTTTTTCAACTTCTTGCATTTTTGCCCGTAAAAATACACTTTTAAATTTTATTTAATGTCTTATGCAATTGATAAATATTTACGCAAATTCAAGACAAAATTAGCATAAATGCATTTATTGTTCATGCGAAGAATTTGAAACAAGAAGAATTGGGAGCTTGAGACTCGAGAAGAAGACGATCACTGATACACAGACACTATGACCACAACGCCAGCTGATCGCTTATAAACAAAATGGCGAGCTAAAATCGAACTAAGTCTCTCCACATAAGTTAGAATGTTATCGTAACTATGATAAATTTTTGTTTTGTGTACCTGGCAACTTCGATGCATAATTAGTTTGCTTATGTTCTACATTGTTTCGTGTCTGTCTTTGTGTTAAGTAAGAAATATAGAGTGAAGGAATTAAAATCTTTGTAAAAGAATCTTAGAAGTGAAAAAATTTAAATCTTTGTGAAAGAATCGTGTAAGAATATCGAATGTATCACTTCAGATAATTGATAATTGCTTAGCTTAGCTTACTCAAAATAGAATGGAAAGAACAGTTGATAAAGTAAACAAATTCCACGTTTCAACAACTAATCTATATCGAGATACCCACACTACGTCAACAGGTTTCCCATTGTTGCGTATACTTTTAGACAAAGTGTTTCGAAACAGTTAGTATCTATATAAATAAAGTTTAACTTCACTGTATTCTCAAAAGAAAAAACAACATTTACAGAGATATTTTTACACGGAGAACATTTATACAACATTTTATCAATCGACTTTTACCTTTTTTTTTTCTTTTTCTTTTTAAAAAAAAAAAAAATATTATATCTGTCTCGGGACTTAAAAGAAAATTCGTTAAAGCTTCTCGAAATCTTATAATAATAAATAAAAAAAACCTATTATTGATTTTTCATTTTCCACTATTATTTATTTTTTAAATTTCTTGCATGTTAGTTTTTAATCTTTGCGTTTCATAGATTTGTCGAAAGTTTAAAGTGATTTCTGAAGTTAGGCAAAGATGAAGATCACTCTGTATTATTTATTGTGATTTATTAATTTTAAAAACTGTTTTATAAAATCAATGTTGCAAGGAGGCTTATAATTGAAATGTTACAAAAAACTAGTACTAGTTTATTTATTTATAACTTGAAAGCTCCTCCCTCTTGCTATCACTCACTTCCCAAGGCCAAACATTTCATTTAGAATTCTATTAAGGTCTATCAGTGAACATAAATAATATTGTTTAGTTATCATTTTTTAACAAATAACATTTAAAATTAAAAGTTTATTGTTATAATAAATTTGGTGTGTTCGCAACTTTAACTTAAAATATTTTCGCTTCCCAGACAGGCTATGTATTAAAAACTAGTTAGCATGCATCATCACATCATGTATAAAGCTGATCGTTCAGTTCTAAATTATTTAATGAATACTTTTAATGGAAATTTATAATAGCATATTAATGTTAATTTACATAAAAGAAATAATAGATATTGTAAAACGGTTTATAATTTTAGACAATGATTCATATAAGTTTGTCTTAGTATGTCGCATGATAAGGAAATATTAAAGAATTAAGTTAAAGAAAAAAACTCGATTAGTTTTAAAACCTTAATTTAGAAAACAATCAAAATCAATAACTCAATAATAGAGTGGAACCAGAAAAAAATATTGCAGGTAAATTAAGGATACAAAAATAAATTTTATAAGAATGACTGTTGGCTAATGACTTTTATTCATTTTATTCTGATGACAAAAAAAAAAAAAAAAAAAAAAAAAAAAAAAAAAAAAAATGTCAGTGAGAGAAAACTAGACCGTCTAACTTTTAAAAGACAACATTTCTCCTAATTTATTTTTGAATAAGTTAACCCTCCATTTTTTTCATGTACCTGAGGAAGAAAGAAAAACGAAACGAATCTCCGTGAATGACTTTTGATTTAATGATCGAATCTTCATGTTTAGGACTCAGTTTTAATGGATTAAGAGAATGATTTTTAATTATCATAAAATGTTATCGAGAAATGATGAAATAATATGCAAAAAGAAGCATTGAACGGTCCAAACTTTCAACTGCGCTCCATACCACCATATTAGGACCATATTTCCTAGATTGCATTTACATTCTGTATTTTGTGGGTAAGAAATCCAAATCCTCCATATCCGGAAGAAAGGCACGCTAATTTAGAGAAAGAACATATATTTGAATGTGTTTTCGAAACATAAAATAAATGCTGCACAAACTAATTTGCATATTTGAAGTCACTCTCGTAAACCATTAAAATTGAGCACTAGTAAGTGAAGATTTGATTATCAGATCGAAATTATTCAGGGTGTTTCTTCTAGTTTTTTTGCTCACTTTTCATACATTATCTCTGGCTTTCTTCAGATCTTGCTAATGCGATCATAATACGAAACAGAGATTTTTATGAAGAAAAAAAAAAATAAAGTTAATCACTAAATTATCTCTAAGCACGTTAAAATAAATAAATTTATTATAAGTACACACTATTTTGAAGCTATTATTTATTTATTAATTTATTTTAAACTAAAGTACACTGTTTTACCACCAAATAAGTGAGTGATAATTTTGCGTATTCGCATGCAGTTATTTTTAAAAATAATTGCCTCAACAGGTTCTGATTACTTCATCAGAAGGTTGCATCAAAACTGCTCTTTACGAAATCCCACTAAAAATTCGGTTTCTTTGTCTCTTATTTATATAAAAATCTACACAATTGAAATTATGTGGTTCTACCTATCGCTTTGGAAATTCAAAATTAAAGAAAAAAAGAGAAAAGAAAGGAAGATTAAAAATAATTTTGATTTCCCAAACTCGGAATAGCTAAATAATTAGTTCGAAGTAAATATAACATACAAATTAAAAATAACAACAGGATAACCATTCATTTACAGCTCGATTTGCTTAAATGAATTAAATGATGCCAGCACAAGGTTAATTCAAAAAGTGCAGGAAATGCGACAGACATTTTAGTATATCCAGGTTTTCCTAATTGGGGAAAAAGTCGTTTCGCTCTTTTAAACAGTATAGAAAGTGTTACTGATGTCCATGAAAATCCAATTTCCTCCATTAGAAATTAATTTAATTTTATCGTTGTTAGGATATACCTAACTGACCTTGTTTTTTTTTTCCAAATCTTTTGTCTTTTACTTGAATCTTTTCTATAATTAGAACCTTTTATTGTCTTCAGTAAACATTGATTCTAACTGTAACAAGAAAAATATAGATTTTTATCGAGTAGTTGAATGTTTGCCATCATAAAGAAAAAATCTGAATCAAGATTGATGAAAGAAAGACTGAGTTAATTTTTTTTAAATTTATTATCTAATGCTTTTTACCTTTAACGAAAATTGAAAGAGGCATATTTAATTCAACACGAAGGCTGCTGTTGTATCCCAATTTCAATGAATGGATAAATTAATACATATATACATATATATACATATATATATATATATATATATATATATATATATATATATATATATATATATATATATATATATATATATATATATATATATATATATATAAGTTCAAAATATAGAGAAAACATAGAAAAAATTACGAAATAATGAAGAGAGCAGAAGAAAATTATGAAAATAAAATAAAATAACATAATAAAATTGTAATAAAATGTAAATAAAAATACAAGAAAAAGAAAAAAAATGATATAATCTCTTCATCAGCTCACACGACTATACCCGCAAAAAGGAGTGCTTTCTAATATTGTATCAATAAAGCCAAAGTAAAATATATCAATACAATAGTGTGAATATATATATATATATATATATATATATATATATATATATATATACCAACTATTCAAACACTACTTAAATTACTATTTTAGTACTTTAGACAATCTAACAAAATAAATCTAAATAAATACTAAATAAATAAATACTTATAAAAAGCAATTACGATCTGTAGCAATTTTTTTAAAAAAATATTGCATTTATGCATATTTTATTTCGAGAAAAAATTGCAATCTTGAATGGCACTATAATCTGAATGTTTGTAAATTTGTATTCTATCTTTGTTGACTTGAATATTTAAATGGTGGTTTTATTAATGTAGAAAAATAATAAATAATAGAATTTTTGCATAAAATTTTTTTTAATAAACGCTATTTCAATAATAACATTTACGAAAAAATAAATGAATATGCAGTACATTTTCAGATGATTTGTTTTAAATCGTTGATTTCACTAAAGCAGTTTTGAATTATTATCTTCTAAATATCGTAAGTTTTTAAAATACCAAACTACTTTATTCCATGACTTGAATTATAATTTAAATGTAAAATTATATTTGTTTTTCAGGGAATTTTATATTAAGCCCTTTATATCAGTATCTATAAAACATAATATCTTAAAGAACTCTGTTACTAAAACAGATATAAAGGACGATTCTAAAAAAGATTTTCTGATTTCCCCAGGTAATTCAGTTTCGATATACTGCGGTGGACAAAATAACATAGCTTTGATTTTTTTCGGTATTTTAATGGAGAATGGTAAAAATATTTCTCCCTGAGGTGAATTTTGCAAAACTTATTTTAAAATTAAACCAGCTTTACCAAGGTAACTATAATTTAGATAAATATGCCTGCTTTTCAGAGATTATGTAAGAGTTCTTTCCCCGAACAAAAATGATATTTTTAAAAGCATATTTAAGTAAATCTTCAAACAAGCATTCAGGAGAAATTTGTGATGGAATTTTGTTTCAGATTTAGAAATTATTATTTCAGAAACTTAACATTTTAATGCATTATATATCTAACGAATTAAAATATTTTAAAAAAAGATTAAACTTGAGAATTTGTTTAGTAGTTGATACCTTATTTTATATCGTAATAGCCTGAACATGTTCTTCAGAAAACGAAATCATTTTAATACACAATTTACATTTTGTATAAAAAAAAAATATTGCACAAACACAAAACCATTGTGTTAAAACAAAGCAAATGTGCTAAAAAAAATGCAGTAATTTAACAAAACTATTGTAAGAAAATAAAACTATAATATTAAAAATAAAACTGTTAAATTTGAATCCTGGCTGAAGACCGAAAATTTCTGAAATAATTTTAACAGCTGGCAGGTCTAATGTAAAAAAATTAATTAATTGTGATTAATTAAAATATCGCTTCATTAAGAAGACCAGCACTCCAACACCAGTAATTTTTGATCACTTCCTTTTGGAGCGTACCACAATATTTGGATATAGATCTATTTCGCTTTAGATTTGCATGTCTGATACTTTTTTAAAAAGGACATTATAAAATAAGATAGAAATCTACCGTTATTTTTGAATTACTTAATTCTAAAATTAAGATTATGGTTTGATATGCATATATTTCTATACGAATTGGAAATTAAATTTGGAATAAATGGTTCGTAGAATTTCCCATTAAAAGCTTCACAGCTTGGAGACACAACAGTAAAAAATTAATTCTATTAGGGAGTTTTATAATGCATAGCAACCAAAGAAAAAGGTAATAATTTTAAAAAAAAAAGCATAATAGTAACAAAATATATAACTGTAAGGGTAATATTGCAGAATATGGTAAAATTTAACTTGTTTTTGGCTAAATGAAAACAACAAAATCACGTTAATTTTACTAAAGCTTCTTTGAAAAAAAAGATTAGACTTGACTAAATTAGAAAAGATTAGAAAAGATTACGAGTAGACTTATGGTAAAATTAACAATACAATATTGTTTTATTACCCTGCTGCTTGGTAGTAAGTTTGACAAAATTTGGTAATTTGATCTTGAAACCTGAGAGTAGGACAATAAAAGCATAAATTCAGTATTGTATTTGTCAGTCGTAACCTTTTACAAAAGAAATAACGCAAAATTCTACAAAACTAATTCACCCTTTTTTATTATTCTTTTTCATCCATCGTTCAAAAACCAAAACAAAACAAAATGATCATATCTATAATATCAAGCTTTTAGCTCGCAACATCAGAAAATGCGTGTTATTACATCACGTGACCCTGACACCTTCCCCCCAGAGTCATATTAGATCCAAAGATCGAATATGGCAAATAATTTAAGGGTCACACTTTACACATAAACAAACTATGTTTCACATTCACCCAAATATTCACTGAATCTTAGGTTTAACTTAACACTAGGTATTTACTTTAATCACCTAATAATAATAATAGGAAAAAATGTTCAGAGTCTTATTTTAGTTTATATTTACAGTCTGGACAATGCATCTGCATTACTAAGTTTCGATCCTTTGATGTGACTTGCCTCAATATCATGGCGTTGAATGGCTAACGCCCATCTCTGCAACCTCGGGCTTTGGGGTGTCGCACTCGTCAGAAATACTAGGGGATTATGATCAGTTAATAAAATAATCTTAGCACCACAGAGTAAGGTTTCAAATCTCTGCAAAGCCCAAATAATAGCATAAGCTTCCCTTTCAATTGTAGACCATTTCTGTTGAGTTGAATTCAGCTTCTGGCTACCGAAAGCTATGGGACGAATATTTCCTTCTTCATCTAACTGACCTAAACAACATCCGACCGCATTTTGAGATGCATCCGTATGCAAGTAGTATGGTTTCTCTATGTCTGGGACTTGTAACTCTGCGATCTTACATAGCGACGTCTTCAATTCCTTGAATGCCTTCTTAGCTTCTTCGCTCCAAGGAATCTCATTAGGAACTTTCTTTTTAGTAAGCTCTGTTAGTGGAAGAGCAATCTTTGCGAAGTTTGGAATATACTGCCTGTAAAAGTTGCATAATCCCAAAGCACTTCTCAGTTGTTTTTTGGTTTTGGGTGCCTCTAATTTCTGTATTACTCTTATTCGTTCTTTGTCAGGAGCATGTTTACCTGAACCAATAATATGTCCTAAGTATTTAACCTTTTGTCTAGCAAATTCGCACTTTCTCAAGTTCACGGAGAAATTAAAATATTCCAATCTCTTAAAAACTTCTTCAAGATGAATCAAATGTTCCTCCCACGTATCAGAAAATACTGCTAAATCATCGATATAAGCACAAGTGAAATCAGACATGGACTGAACCACTTTAGACATAGCTCTTTGGTAGGTTGCAGCAGCATTTCTTAATCCAAAGGGTAATACATTCCATTGGTACTGGCCTCGGTGAGTTCGGAATGCTGTGAGGTGTTTGCTGCCGTTCTCCATCGGTATAGCCCAATATCCCTTCAACATATCTAGCACAGTAATGAATTTCTTCTTTCCTACTAAGAAATTCAACTCCATCATATTTTGCATTGGATATGCATCCGGAACGGTAAGAGCATTCAAACTTCTGAAATCAATGCACAACCTGATTGTTCCGTCTTTCTTATGAACACATACTACCGGGTGTGCTATCTCACTTACCACCGGTTCAATCAGTCCTAACGCTAGCAATTCATTGATCTGTGCATCCACTTTCCCCTTTAAGTTTTCTGGTATCTTATACGTTTTTGGTTTCATCGTATCCTCCTCAGCTTTCAGCTTTATCGCATGTTTCCCAACTTTAGCTATCCTTATCTTCCCCGAAAACAACGTTTTGCGTCTATGTAAAAGATCTTTCAATTGATTTTGTTGCATTTTGGGTAAGTAATCCAAATTTAATCCTTTCAATGCTTCATAGCTTTCCACATCTGTAGGAAGAGTTGGTGTTTCGTATATTTCACCAAATTCATCATCAATATCATAGACAACTCCAACTGTTTGAATTCTCGCTTTGTATTCTCTCATTTTGTTAACATGCAATAATCTTAAATTTCCTTCAGGCATTTGCAAATAATACGAATTCGGTTTCACTCTTCTAATTACCTTTACTGGACCTATCCATCTGGCATATAATGAATTGGATGAATCATGCATTAGCACAAGTACTTGATCTCCTGGCGCAAATTCCCGGTATTTTTTCCTTCTATTGTAATATTTGGCATAGTTACTTTGTTGCACATCACTTGTTAACCTTGCCTTTTCGGTTGCTATTTCTAATTTTCCTTTTAACTCTTTTAAATATTCCTCCGCTGATCCTTTCATATTCAAAGGTAAAAACATATCTCCGGCCCAAATTGACTTCAATATAGATAACGGGCCTTTCGGTTCTCTCCCGTACATTAGCAGAAAAGGTGGTACTCCTGTAGTTGCATTTGGAACTTCTCGATAAGCCCATAGTACAAATGGTATATGTCGATGCCAATTTCTTCCTACTTCTCTAATAATGTGATGTAGCATATTTTTGAAGGTTTGGTTCCATCTTTCAATCAATCCGTTCCCTTCCGGATGGTATGGCGTTGAAAATCGCGGACAAGCTCCTAAAACCTTCAAAAACTCTTGCGTTAAACTTGCCGTAAAATTTGTCGCATTATCCACCACGATTACTTCTGGAATTCCTGTCCTACAGAATATTTCGAGCAGTGCTTCGCATGTATTCCTTGCCGTTAACGATTTGAGCGGGACTGCTTCAGGCCATCTTGAATGTTGGTCCATCAAACAAAGGATATATTTATGTCCTTGTGCTGATACTGGATCTAGAGGACCAATTAGATCTACGTTCACCACTTGGAATGGAAGTTCAGGACGTGACACAGGTGTTATCGGAATTTTGTCTACTGAACGAACAACTCTTCTACCTTGGCACCCATGACATGAGCTACAATAAGCTTTAATTTCCTTGACCATCCCTGGCCAATAAAAGGAAAATTTAATTCTTTGAATTGTTTTACGAGCTCCTAGATGTGCTCCGAATACTGACTCGTGGGCAATTTCTAGTATTTTACCTTTTCTAATTTCGGGAATTACTAATTGTTGTATTCTATTCCCGTCCAACAGCTCTTCATGGCATAGTATATTATTTTGTATCACATACCCTCCTTTATTTTGCTTCCCCAATTTCCATGCTTCTTGGAGAGTATCGCAACTTTGTTGTTGTATCTTGAATCGTTCGGTTTCATTTCCATTCTTTTTATCACCGCATTCACCTACTGTTGGCTCCTGCTGCTCTTCTCCGTCACTTGCACTCATATATAACTGCTCCTTTCGGGAATCTGATCTTAGCTTCATAGCAGCAGTAAAACTGGGATTGTATACTCTTTTTTGTTCTAATAATGCCTCATAAGTTTCAGCATCCAACAAAATGTCAGCATTTAACCCATTGACGGCTGCTATCATCGTTTTAATTATAGGCGTAATATATCCTTCCGTTACCAAAGCGATTTCCACTTCTTTTAATTCAGCTTTTAGACTTTCGCCAAACGCAGGTTGTAGTATTATATGTCCTTTGTAATCCACTTCCTTACCCACTATATCGTTTTTAAATACACTTATTTGTGCACCAGAATCTACTACAGCTTCGTATTCATTTCCATTATATGAAATTCTAACTTTCTTAAGGGCAGCTATTTTTGGTTGAACGCCTTTACATTTTTTGTTTCCTGTCATGACTTCACCGTTAAATCTTGCAGTGACTACTTTGCTTTCGATATTTCCATTTCTGAGTACCTTAACTTCGGATACTTGCCCTTCCGATACTTGAACCTCGGCCACTTTGCCTTCAATGTTTCTTCTCCTCTCTTTATTATCTCGACAAAATCGTGCCAAGTGTCCTACTCGTCCACAATTAAAACATGTGACTGGATTTTGGGAAGAACTCCGCTTATCAATTCTGCCATGGTTGTTATGCTCATGTTTATATCCTTCACCAAATGTATGATATCTTCTACTAACCATGTTTGGTTTTTCCCGGTATAAGTTCCTATATGGTTGAGAAGCAATGAATTTAGTAGTTTGGTTATATTTCCTTGCATTCTCGTACTCATCTAGCTTCTCAGCAAGTGTGTCAACTGAGCAAATTCTACTCCACTCATCAATAAAATGATTTTGTATGTCTCCAGGTACTCGTTCTTTTATCTGTTCGACAATGACAAGTTGTTTCAGGCTGTCGAAATCATTAATTTTTAGTCCCGAAACCCATTCGTTAAAATAGTTCGCCAATTCAAATCCAAAATCTCGCCAAGTGCTCTCAGCCGTTTTACAATGTCTCTTAAACTTTATTTTAAATGCTTCTGGGCTCAATTTAAACCTTTTCAATAACATACATTTTACATGTTTATAATCATTTGCTTTTTCTTCAGGCTCCCTTGCAATTAAATTCGCCATTTCTAGAGGCAATAATCCAACAAGATGCGTTACCCAATCTTCTTCTTTTATATGGACTCTTCGTGCTTGTCTTTCAAACAATATTAGATAAAAACTTATATCGCCTTCTTTTGGATCAAAAGTACGCATTAATTTTTGCAATCCACCAGGTACATGTTCTCTTGTTTCTTCATTTCGAGAGCTGCTCGTCTCTCCTATAGTACCAGTATGTACCAATGAAGCTTCTATCTTCAACCTCTCCAATTCATATTCCTTTTCTTGCCGCTTTAATTCATCTTCCCTTTCCTGTTCTCGCCGCTTTAATTCGTCTTCCCTTTCCTGTTGCTTAATTTCATATTCTTGTCGCCTAATTTCATCTTCCTTTTGTTGGCGCTTTATTTCTTCTCTTCCACTAACTATTCTTTTTAATAATTCCTTCACAAACTCCTCTTCGTACTCCGTACTTGCCAATATAATCTTCTTTAATTCGGTAACTCTCATGTCTTCCGTTGCCGTTTCTCCTAACTCTTCCGCCAAACACTTCAAATCTACTTTTAAAGCTCTTCCTAAAAATGCCATTTTTCACCTACTACTTTCTAAACTGCACCTTCTTACAAAACAAAAAAATGCCACTTCCTAAACCAATTTCAAGACAATCTAAATAACTCACTATCTTCCATCAAACAACTTGAAATTCATAGAACAAACAAACAACTTGAAATTCATAGAACAAACAACTACCAATCTTTTATTTCGAAATCCATTGGGGTTTCCCCGCACATTTGTCAGTCGTAACCTTTTACAAAAGAAATAACGCAAAATTCTACAAAACTAATTCACCCTTTTTTATTATTCTTTTTCATCCATCGTTCAAAAACCAAAACAAAACAAAATGATCATATCTATAATATCAAGCTTTTAGCTCGCAACATCAGAAAATGCGTGTTATTACATCACGTGACCCTGACAGTATTTTTACTAAATGTGTGGTAATAAGAACTGAAATTTTGAAAGCAGAATTTCCGGTAAGCAGTCATCATACGAAGGATAAAATTACCAAAATAATAGCTTAAAAACCATATATTTTGGAAACTAAATCTTTTTTTAACCAAACATGTCATTATTGTACAAGTATGATAGTTTAGCCAGAAATTATTTCTCCCTGCTGGTTTGGTCAAAAAACTTAACTTTCAATATTCAAATAGAGTAGTGTGCAGATATCTGTTGATTTTTTTCTGTTTTTTCATTAAAATCCTTATTTCTTCTCCTAAGGAAATTATTAAAGAAAATTAAAACTAAAATATTTCTTAATTTTTTTTTTTTAAACTTTCGCAAACTAATGAGAGTGATTAAGATTAAAGAATAGTTCAGTTAACTCAATTTGAAATACACATTCATGTTCAAATATTATTTCACTCTAATTCAGCTCTTCGTTAATAAGGAAATTATAAAATATATATATATATATAACATAACATAGATTGACATTCTTAAAAAAATAAATTTTCTTTTTATAACCACTCCTTTAAAATTTGATTTTGATCAACCTTGCTTAAAAAGATAATGAACCTTTTTAATTAATTACTTAACTTTTTCCAAAGACCAAGTTCTTCTAATTATAGTTAATGGGTTGAGTCACAAAATTCGTTATCAATATTCTTCTTGCTCCGAACAGCATGAAACCTCAATTATATAATATAAGAGTGAAAATCTGTGACTGCCTGGATGAATGTTCGCTAGTAACTCAAGAATGGGAGTACTAATTTTGGATCGTGTTTCTGTAACAGTTTTCAAAATTTCAAGGGATGGTTTGTAAGCAATCACCTCTTTCGGAGTTGTGCGATTCGGAAACGATATCGAAAATGCGAAATTTCTTTGATGGAAAAATTTAAAATATAAAAAATTCATTAAAATACATTTAAATTAAAACTTAGTTTAAATTGTAAGTTGTCATGGAAAAAATAGAAAAAATTATTAAACACTTATTAGTGAATTACAAAATATTTAAAGAATGGAAGCAGAAGAGACCACTAGATATAATTAAATATCCTTCTAGCGGGCAGAAGTAAAGTACGCGAGAAACAAATACGCAGACTGACGTAAAGATATCGAAAATAGAAGAAATACGATATTTCATCGTTCAGTGGAAATGTTAAACATAAATATGCTTATTCTTAATCGTCCAAACGGCAATTAAATTTCAAGGCTATTAAATTTATTAAATACTAATATTAGAACATTTTAATACAAAATATAAGTAATAACAATAACTTATTGTTCACATCTTTTTCATCATGAATTTTAAATTCTCAAACTTTATATTATTTTGCTTTAAATAAAAGTATTAAAAAGTTTATAAAAGCAGTCAATATTTATCAGTTATTGGTTTTATGAAGTCAAGTTCACCAACAAATAAAACAACGCCAGGGTCTAACTAGCGCGAGTAACCGGCTAATGCGAGTAACCGGCTATAAGTGCACCAAACATTTTATAAGTACAATATCGTGAATATTATACAAAGCGATAGTTGCTGAATACGACATTATTGTGAACGTTGTGACATTTTATTTAGGAAACATAAAAATTTACACCAATATAGAAAATAAATTAACCGGGAAAATAATGCGATGCATTTTTGGAAATTCATCGTGATGTTAAAATTTGTATTCATTAGTCCTGGAACTCATTGTTTGTGTGGGTGTCAACTCGAAAATGCAGTCTCCTACACATGATCCTTATAACCTTAGAAAATGAGAAATTGGGAACCAACAGCCGATATATGCCCCAAACGTACATAAATTATAAATCTGAGTACATACATTTAAGACTTAGATCAGTTAAGACACTAATCCTGGGTATCAATAATAAGAATAGTAAAGTTTTTAATAGCAAACAATTTTCGTCTAGGCTCGTAAGAAAGTTAAACAAAACTAGTGTTAGCAAGCTATATATATATATATATATATATATATATATATATACATATTTATATATATATATATATATATATATATATATATATATATATATATATATATATATATATATATATATATATATATATATATATATATTAATATACATATATATATAATATATATATATAATATATATATATATAATATATATATATATATATATATATATATATATATATATATATATATATATATATTTATTAATATATATATAAGGAAAATAAATTATATAGTTAATTAATTAAGATTCAAATAAAATTAATTAATATAAAAAGTACGTTTTGGATGAAGCGATTACTCTGATTACTCGTCTAAGAACAGGTAATCTCCTAATCTCTAGATTAGTTAATAATGTCTCATCAATTAATTTCCAATAAAACAACTGTCGAAAGTTATGACAAGCCACATTTATCACGTGAGGACAAGTTACGCCATAAATCAATATCACGTTCAAATAACTAGTGACATAATACTGTCGGTGGCGACATTCATCCCGCATTATCAGCAGTGAAATAATCTTCCAGGGGTCACTGGGTCATAACATACTTGGTCTAACGATATTCTATATGAAAGCTTATAAAAAAAAAGACCACTCTCACTATCGGAATCATGTTGTAAAATTGTTTGACTGCAAAGATAAGGATGAAACAAGTGATAATTCATATTGTTTGGGTGTTGTGGTTAATGATTAACACGATTCGGACTGATGGTAAGTTTGATTTTCAATAAATATGTAAAAAATAATATGTAAAATATATATGTAAAAAATTATGTAAAAAATATTATGTAAAAATATGTAAAAAAAATAATATGTAAAAAAATTGATGACGTTGTTTTTAAACAAAATAATAAATCTTACAAAAAATGAATATTTTATTAGGATTAAGAGCACATTAATAAATCATGCAAAAACTCAATAAAAATTTAATAAAGTTCAAGTAAACAGCATTCATGTCAGGTATTGGTGTTTTTTTTTATAAACTCGTGTACACATGCTGTATCTCTATGACAATTTCATACAGCTCAAATATACGTCATTCATACTAAATTTTAATGAAATTTTCATAAAGCTGAAGTATAAATGCCGAAATATACGATTCATTACGAGAACTATGAAATCTAATTATTTTTTTTCACTAAATAATTTGTTACCTAAAAGTGTCAGGATCAATGGAAAATTATTTGAAATAAAAATGGATCCTGATTATGAGTGATTGATCTTGGTCACAAATAAAAAAAAACAATATAGAGAGGAAGAAACGTATTAAGATATAATACTTTCGTTGATTAATTTTTTGAGATTTTTCCTAATTTCCAAGTTTTGAATTTTGTTTTGAAACACCTATGACGTGACGCTTTTCAGTGTTATAAATTACAAAACAGCAAAATTTTACAATTCTAAAAAAAAAAATTGAAAAATTCAGCATTTTGCTTAATTACTGAGATTAAGATCCTAGTGGATTAAGGCAATTATTTTCTAATTAGCATGATTTAATTTTCTAAACCTAATAAAATTACGGGCAACCCTTAAGTAAATCATCAAGATCAATTCAATATACTGTGGGATTTTGTTTCTCTCACATAAGTAAAATAAGTGCTATTTATCTATTTCTTTAAAAAGAAACTACATGAAATTAAATTCGTTTTGATATTTGCTATTTCAAGATTACGACGGTATCACTGTTTTTTTATATATTTAAATTGATGTATGTGGAAAGAAAAATAATGTTTTCTAAAATTTTAAGAAGGGAGTTTTGCTGAAACTTTCTGAAGGGAAATGTGAAAGAAATATTTCAATATTTTTTAATACGTAATTGTACTTTCTCATTTTAAATATTTTTTTTTTCCTTTCTTAAGTTGCATACTACATTTCCAAAGTAACGAATTATAGGATATTTATAGATTAAAGTTATCAAGAAAAAAAATATGTCGAAAGATTATGAGAAATATTTGTTGGCGTAAGCAACTACTGAAAATGTAATGATAAGAAGATAGTTTCTTTCATTCAAAACTTTTACAGCAACGGAGCTTTTTAAATATTCTGGAAAAAATTTTGCATTTCGAGAAAACACGAAATGCGTATTTTTTTAAACGTACTTCCTCTAGTTGCTACAAAAATATAAATATTCTTCTTTACATTCTATTCTTTCTTGAAAATATTTCTTGACAGTTCAAGACGAGTTAAATTTTAAGTTTTATATGAAAATAAATAATTTTAGGTTTTAAATGTGGCGTCCAAAAGGTGAGGGATGGGCGCATAGTTGGTGGTGATGATGCATTTGATGGAGAATTTCCATTCATGGTAAGAAATACTTGCATACATTTTTGAAATACTTGAAAATATATAGTTCTAACACCTTTTGCAATAGATATTTCAGATATTTACTTACAAAGGTCTGAAAATGTCTAAAAAAAAGTCGTGACTCTATTGCATCTCCAAAAGCTGATTATTTTTGCTTTGTTGGAGTTGTTATTGAATAATATTTCAGCAGTTTTGGGTAAAATCTATTCGAAAGAAGATGCTCATTCTGTAATGAATTATGTGATTGTCACTAGACTTTCTTCTTGAGCTATTAGCAACCGTTACAGCCAGATACAGATTAGACAAGGAAAGCGTCGGAAATTAATTTACTTCCCAATTACATTTCAGTGAATGCGTAAGGTTGATATAAGAGGAGTTTTTTCTGTTATGTTTCAGTCGAGTAACGTAACTGTTACAATTGTTTCTGATATTCAAGTTTCCGCTAAAGAATCAGTTATTCTAAAAACATTTTTTTTTATGCATGAGATTTTTTAACAGACCTTAGATACCTTCATATTACTTATTTCATATCTGTAATCTAGTTTCTCTCTTCTAAATACAGTTCTTTTTTGTAAATGGCGTTTTTATTTTATTTCTTGTCGAAACATAAGTTCAACAAAAATTGACAAGTTGACAATTTCAACAAAAATCTAAAAGTGTCATTTTTTAAAAAACTCTGTATCATTAAAAGCAAAACTTATTTCTGATTTAAAATCTTTACACCCAAGTTAGGAGAGATCAGACATATATAAATGCAGATAGTGTATGGAGAAAATAGTCTAGTAAAATTGCCATCTTGTATAGTAGTGACATTTTTAATTAATTAAGAAAAAAACAGAATTCTGGTAATAAAAACCAAACTATATGGTATTGATGAAGTTTTATTCCTTTCATATGGTAATGATTTACCAGAATTCCGGTTTCCAAAGCAATAGTTCTTATTGCCAAGCATTTATCAGAAAATACAAAACTGAAAATTAAATTCAACCAAACAAATGGTTTTTATGCCCTGCTCTAAGGTATCATGGTGAAATTACCAAATTTTACAAGATTAACAAAATTTTATCGCATATTATAGAACCATATTTTATTCTTAACTTCTAAAGAACTTCAGTAAAAATCCCCGAGCTTTTTGAAATTCCCATAGAGCTAGAAACACGATCAAATTTACCTTATTTTAGTAGTTTAGACCATACCTCTTTCGTTCCAAAAAGTTTTATAATATCTCAAATTACTTAGGTAATGAGCATGCTGCCTAGATAGTATGCGCATCACTGCATACTAAGCACTCGTTAAAGTACAAACAATATTTTTGCAGGAAGTTTAAGTTATTTCAATCGAACTTTCATCGCATTAGTTGATATAATAAATCATCAATCACTTTAATAACTGTTATAGAAAGAAAAAAAATTACTATTATTAATCAAAAGTTGAAAATACTATTACAATTAAGGAACAGAACATATTATCATTTTTTTTATTTTTCAACATCTAATGAATCAAGTCAATAAATACAATCACCTTATTAGTTGGTAGAACGACGGAAACAAACCTTTGAACTTTAACGAAACATAAACCGCTACCGAGCACATTATCTTGGTAAATTGCGGAAAAACTTGATTCCGCACTTTATCGAATTACCCAAGTTAATCAGCATATTATCTTGATTAATGTGCACATTTACGATTTTGAGGGTAACTTTTAACAGTAATGTATATCCTAATACAGGACAACTATTTAAATAAAAAAAAAGACAAAGTATAGATAAAATATGCCAAATAGCTGTCTGTTACTTAGTAACACATATTTTTGTGTCCTTACACTTTTGACTTGTTTCTCAAAATGTAATGACTAATGTATTAATGTAATTTAAGGTTGGACTAATAGTGTAAATAATATTTTACATGATTGCTATAAAATAATAAAGAGTTATTTAGAAAATATAATTTAGAAAATATAATTTAGCACTATGAAAAAATTGAAATTAAGCTTTATTATTTTATAGCATTTCAAAGATATTCTTAAGTGTTCTAAATAGTAAAATTATTTTACCATAGAATTAGCTAATGGGTTTTAATCCTGCTTAGCTTTATAAGATTTGATAGACACAATTAGGGATTAATTAATACTTAATTGATATTCAAAATCGTTTATGCATTGAGTAAACACAAGCTGAAGTTTCCTAGAATCGTTGGTATGAACTATTTGGAAACAGATTAGCTGTGGAAACTAAATATTTCATACCCCTTTCAACTTTGTAGAAAACAAATAGTCTTTTGTGTCACTACATGGAGAAAAAAATAATAAAATTACTGTACTGTTTAGTAATGGCATTTCAGGTAAAAAAAAAAAAAAAAAAGCCATAATGCTGGTTTTATAAAACCAAAATATACGGCATTTAAACCAGTCATTTGATAATTTTTCTATTTATATGATAACAGTTTACCAGAAATTCTGGTTTTTGAAATTATAGTTCTCACTATACCTTTAGTATAAAAGCACATAACTGAAAGTAAATTAAAACCGAAAAAAATGGCTCCTATATCATGCTCATAAATATTATGATAAAATTACCTAACTCCATTACATATAAAACCCATATTTTACTGTTAATTTTACTAAAATGAATACCAAAGCACTTCGTTAAAAATTACTAAGTATTTTGGTGTTCCTATAGAGCCTTGAACTTTTCCTATATTCTGGTAATTTTAACCATACTTTTCTTCTCAGTGCAGTAACAAATAAAAAAATAATTTCGAGCGTTTTTTCAGTGGATTGAGATCTAATTTTGGTGAAAGGAGAATATCTTGAAAACTGATAGTTCCTTGTTAAACTATTGTTAATAAAAATATTATAAATAACATTTAGAAAAAGGATATCAAGTTTTATTGCTATTAAAAATAAAATTCTAAAAAGATTCGGTTTTTGAAAGAAGACTTTTGTAAATTGTTTTAAACTAGTTTAGGAAAAAAATCATTTATTGAAAGTTGAAAAACAAAATCGCCTCGGTCAGGATTTTACTTTAAAATACTTGAACTTTTATTTAAAGCGCGAAATGTCGATAATTTTATTGTATAATTAAATCGATACAGAATAATCTTGTGAGATATGTACTTTAAGGAACAAGGATAGTAAAAAAAAGACGCTAAGAACAAAATAACTCATCCTTAATTCGGCCTGAAAATAAGCAATTTCGAGAGAATCACTTCAAGCATATGTGTTTCTTGATAATTAACTCAAAACTGCAATCTCACAATTCACATGAAAGGAAAAACTTTTTCTTCCGATATTACTAATCAATTTGTATAAAGGGCCATTTCAAGTTCAATAAAATTCATTTCAAAATTTCTGAATTCTTAATTTTTCTAATTGCTTGTGATAGTAAGGTCGAAGTTATGTCCAACCAATTATCTATATCAAATTTTTAAAATTTAACCATGATTTATGCTTAAGTAATCAATTAGTTTAACCATAATTTAGGATTCCAAAAGGAATCAGATTTATATAAGAAATCAATCCATTATGAAATCATAAATCTATATTGTCAACTTCTTAAATGCATCAGAATAAAATAACGGGTCGATGAGAGAAAGTGAATCAGGAGAGAGAGAGAGAGGAAAAACAACAACTTTGAAATGTGTTATTCTTGTTTCCATAACGGCTGTTAGGCTTTGTGGCTTGGGGAGTTCTTTTTTTAGTTAAACTATAAATTGTTTTGGTGTCGTAAATTTTGAGTCAATTTGTAGAAAAAAAACCTTCTAAGGACATTAAACAACAACAAGGTTTATAAAAACTAAATTTTAAGATAAAAATAAAATAGTGCAGAGTATAATAACTCTCATTAGAACTTTCAAGTTACTTTTAAATCATCGACTAAAATCAAAAAAGAAAAAAAATTATTATTATTAAATTTTCTTTCATAAATAAAATTCATTCATTATATTGCATTCAAAAGTAAAACAATTATTTTCAATAAAAATAGTTATCATCAGTTTTAAATTCCGAAATAGAAAATACAGACAGTCAATTTGTAATAAATTTTTTTATGACACTTGAAGAGCGGTAGTATGGAAGATGACACTTTCTGTCGTGGAATGTTTTCATTTTCTAACTACGCTAGTTTTCGATTTCTTAGATGATTGAGTACCTGGAATTCGAGACTCATCTGCTAAGAGAAAAGGCGATATTCACGGGGGGAAGATGATATTGCGCAAGAGAAACCTGAACATTTATTCTATATTTGAACGACAACGAACGTATATAGGAAATATTTTCGAAAAAGTAAAAACATATACAACATGTATCAGCTTCTGTTAAATATGATACTCTGTAATACACCCAAACTTCAATCTATTGAAGTCAACCACTTAATTAATTTGAAAAGAGATAGTACTTAATATATTTGATTTCATTATTCTTATAAAAATCAATAATCTATTAATGACCACAGTATTTGTCTGTGCCCTAAGGAATCATCACTTTTCAAAGTTTCTTAAATTATCATTTTTAGGAACGTTGTTTAAACATTTTCTAATAATTTATTACTTCTTTTTGATGATTGAAAAAAAAAACTGTACATTTATATTTGATTGTAGTGTTTATGATCTGGCTTAATACTAATGGAATTATGCTTAAATTATGCTTAAATTATGCATTAAATTATGCTTTTCATTATTTCTTGAAAGATATCTATTTTTTGGTCCGGTGAACATAGCCCGACATAAAAAATGTTAATTTATCTAGGTTTAGTGCTATACCCAGGCAACGGGTGAAGAAAGGGTTTATGTTTGTGCAGGTTATAAATAAAGCTAAGCAACGAGAATGGAGCATAAATAATACCACAGTCTCAGTTTCATAAAAAAGAGCCTTCTTTAGTGTGTAAAAACAGAGAAGTTGAATTCTACATACAAGTTGAACAAGGATATAAATGGTATACTAATTGAGTTGGGGGAACAGCCTTGAATAAGATAATCAGTCAAAAGAACGTAGATGAGAAACAGAGGGAGAGTAGGGTGAGAATCACAGATGTTGAAAAATGTAGAAATTGAAATCGATTTCTAAATATTTGGTACATAGAATAACAAGAAAAAATTCTTTTCTATTAGAATTCCCAGAAAAACCTGTGTCATTGGTTATAGAGCAGTGGTGAAAGAATTTTGCAGAAGAAATCTATCTTTAGAAGTCCTGCAATGTATTGCGAAAGACTATCATTTAATTTATTGATTTTGTACGGCTATTCATGTTAACTCATTCGAACTATCTTTTTCTTTAAGTCAAAAATAAAGGGTGTGTTTAGTTTGTCCAAGTATACGCAAGGAAGAAATTCGATTAAATGCTGACAAGAAATTTGATAAAAACACCAGTTATCAAACCTCTGAATGTTAGTCTCGTTTTTTTTCTTTTTTTATTATTTTTATTACGTTTTATTTTTTTAACTCCTTGCACTACAAAATATAAAACTTGCACAAACAAGATATAAAATGCCTATTCATATAAAGAAGAAATAAGAGCCCATTCCGACGTTCTTGTTTAGCCAGATATTAAGACCACTAGTATGACTCGTGATATTCATGTTTGGCCCGAAATGTCGATTACGTGCCATACTCGTGATAGTCACGCTTCACATGAAATTAAACAGTGAGCCTGACTCATGATATTCAAGTTTGATCTAAAATTTTCCTCACAAGTCAGACTTATGAAAATAATGCAAAGGGTAAATCGAACATTAAATTGCAGACTTTCTAGCTTCAAAAAATAAATTTTTCACTATGAAGAAACCATTGTAAAAAATTTTAGCATAATTTTGAGCAAGTCCTCATTATTCGGAATGTTAATACCAAAAGTAGTGTCTTTAAGGTTGGTGAAATTTAATTCATTAACGGAAGAAAAAACAACTTAAATTTATACAAATTCTTCTCAATTGGGGACTGTTTCTGTGAAAGAAGGATAAAAGAATTAAATCATTAAAGTGTAAATTAGAGATATCAAAAAACTACCTAAGAATGTCTTATGATGTTAGAAGGAAACCAACCATAGATTGCAATAGGAGAATTTTTCCCTGAGAAGATTACTTTCATCACTAATTTGAAAATTATGTAAACAAGTTTGCAAAATAACCTATTTTTTTAAAATTAAGGATATGGATTTCATGAATGATATACATTTAAATCCACGATATTAAACGATATTTTATCACAATAGAAAGCTGCAATTTTAAAAATAAAACATACCCGTAACAGCACTTTGTGAGCCAACGAGCTGTAACGGGAATGTCCCAAACAGGCTTGTACTCATCGATCTAAAGCAGGGTTTCAATCCGACACTAGGAATCTAGTTCAATATGTCTGTTTAATTTTTTAACCACTGAGCTATCACGACTCAACTTTTAATCATAACTTCATTTTTCTAGAATCATGCAAATTTACAGCTCGTAAGTCACTAACTTAGATTTCGTGGCAAATTATAATAATTTAGTCAAAAACTTTTCTTGTAACCCATTCTTTCCGCTCTCTTTTAATTTTTCTTAATTTCAGCAACATAAATGTTGTTTTCACCATATCTCAACTATACATCCCTGTCTCCATGTTTTATCTATCCATATTATTCATGTTTTACCATGTCTATCTCCATGTTTTTTTATCTCTCTTCTTTCGTTTGATTTTCTCTTTCCAGTTTGTTCTCCCCAAGCCCGTTGATCAACCTATTTTTTCATTGATGTAACTTTTTTGTAATTTTCTTCTGCGTCTCAGTGTTTTTTTTTTTTCCTTTTCCTGGTGTTGAGACAATGATGAAGGTTTTCCCTTATATATTTGAAACTATAGTATTGTATGTTTATATGACTTCATTTAACATCTTTCCTCGTTGTTTTTTCCCAGGTTATAAGAGTAGAGAAAATTTGATATGAAACTAAACATGTGATTTAAAATTTAAACAATGTGCTGCTTTAAAATGTATGAAAGAAATCATGTGTAATGTAGCAAAAATATTGATGTTTGATAAAACAAATAATAACAAATGTAATTACTTCATAATTAATTTATTTTTATATTAAAGAAAATTTGCTGAGCAAAAGGTGTAAAAGAGATTGAAATCAGCACTTCTGTTTTTCGTTTCACATTATTTTAACATACTATTTTTTTTTTATCTTAATGCAAGTTTTGGTCATGCTTTTTTAATGATTATTCTTAAATATCGTTTAATTTTCCTACCGTTCTTAAATGAGACGCTTCTTTAGAAAAAAATGTACAAGAAGATTTTAAATCGCAAATTTATTAAGCATAAAAATGCGAGAAAAAAAATGTTGAAGGAAATATTAACCTCATGAAAATTCTCCTCGAGGAATATATTTAAACTCAGTTTTTTACTTATATATTTTATATTAATAAATTTTAAGAAGAATATACGAAATTAATGAATACCTTATAAATTTGATTATAGTGCTTTTAAGATGATGAAATAATATATTGTTATAATTGAATGAATACGTATCATCAGACATACACCTTACAAAAGATTAAAAAAAGATTCATAGGTTTTTCTGAATTATATATTTGAAGTTAATAAAATTATTAGTCTAAGGAATGTAGTAATCCTGAAATATAGTTAGCATTGTAAAAAACAATAAAAAAAACATATTTCAAAAGATAGTTGATACAAGCATTCAATAAAAACGTTATTTGAATTTCTCAAAAGCTTTTAAAATAACGCTAATCAAATTTTAATTTTTTTTTAAAAAAACCACCAAATGTTTTCAATGAAATAAAATCAATAAATTCCTTTCAGCTCTTTAAAAAAACCAATTTTTTAATACCATCTTTGCATCATGTAACAAAATCTATTCATTCCATTTCTCAATATTACTTAGGGAACTGAATTAAAAGCACTCTCTTTATTCAATTCTCTCAAAATCAATATATTTATTGGGAAAATTGGTTTAAAACATTTTTTTTCTTCAAACTTATGCTTAAAACGTCATAAACTTTTCAAGAAGTTTTTAAGTTATAGTAACTTATGAGGGTCATAAATGTGACAAGAAATTTGCCTTGAAGTCATCCTCCAAGAATAATATAAGATCTAAATTAGAAAAGAAAAACTTTAATTTTCTTGATATTTACGGAAGAAAATGTAAAACAAAAAGAAGAGCACTACAAATGTTCCTAATAAAACTTTATGTTGGTATTTGAATAAGTTTCAATTCAGTTGATTTTTAAAAACTGAATCAGTTTGTTTATTGCATGAAATTTATTAACTACAAGCAACTATGCCAGATTTATTTGAAGTTAATAAATTTACTTTTCGTGAATAATAGAAAAGTAGTTAACTTTAATAGAAAAAACCATATAAAAATATAATAAAATTTTTAACTAAAACAATATTGAGTTGAATAGGAATTCGTTGAAAATTAAAGAATTATTCGAATGTTTTTCCCCTTAAAAGCTCTTATAACAATACTAACTATATTTTATTTCGTAATTTATATTAAAAAACCCAAATATTTTCAGTAGTTTAAAGGAAAATATATATTTTTTCAATTCTACTAAAACACAAAATGCTTTCAATATATATTCAGCGAGTAGCGAAATTAATTCACTTCAAATCTCTATATTATCCCGGGAATTGAATTAAAGACAATCTTTTATACAGTTCTTTCCAAAAATTATTTTCAAAGGGAAATTTCCTTGAAAATAATTTTTTTTCAATTTAACAAAGAGAAAAAGGATTTCATATTGAAAACGACATCGAGTTTTAAAAAGTTTTTTTAATTTAGAAAACCATGTGCAAACAACTCAAATATAAAAAGAAAATCTTAGCTTAGAATCAGTTCTCGGATGACTTTAATTTTTTATTAATTTTTTTTTCTCATGTTGAAATATTGTCTTTTCGAAAATTAAGCAGTTTTTATATATACTGTAGTCCACCCAGGTATATATATATATATATATATATATATATATATATATATATATATATATATATATATATATATATATATATATATATATATATATATATATATATAATATATATGCATATATTTATATATATATTTATATATATATTTATATATATATATATATATATATATATATATATATATATATATATATATATATATATATATATATACATATATATATATATATATTTATATATATGCAATATATAGCAAAAGTTTTGAGTCGATTTGTTTTTCGGTTCTAGCTTTTTGTGTAAGAAAATTTTTTTAATGATGTAAATTAGAAGTTCGCTGCTTTATTTATTCTACATGGGAAGCAAGAAATAATAGACTTGAAAATTTTAATTTAACAATCACCAAACAAGAGTTGAAATAAATAAAAAAATTGAAAGCAAATGTTAGTTTGGAGATCAAAAATTTAAATCCGTCTGAAAAGAAGGTATTTTAATTCAAAGAGAAAGTATGTTTCTATTTCTGAACTTAAAATATCGACTGCTCTAATTAACTAGCATATTTAAGATGACCATTTCGAATCATTTACGATTCAGTCCTAGTACGTGAAAATCCGATTATTAGATCAAGAGTTATTCCGGTTGATTCATATTTTTACGCACTGTGCAGTCCGCAAAATAAAAAAAAAATGGACCACTCTGAATAACATTTGATCAAATGATCGAGGGGATAACCTCAAACATGCTTATTAATTACTGCAGACGATATTTTAAGTTTCGAAGTCAGACACATAAACGTACTTTCTCTGAAAAAAACATACCATTTTTCCGATGGATTACGATTTCTGACCCCAAAAATATGAGGGGTAGCCGTGATCTGGGAAATATGGTCCCCATAATTGGGTCAGGAGAGCAGTCCAAAGTTTGAACCCCTTAGTCTTAATTTTATTATTTTCGCATTTCGTCATTTCTTGAGAATTTTTAAGCTTATTGAAAATTTTATGCACACAACTATGTTAAGTCGTTTATCCAAGTATTATTTCATTCAAAAAACTAGCTTTTAAGAAATATTTATTATTTTATATTACTTTACTTAAAAATAGTTAGTTTTACTCTAAGGTGCACAATTATTCAAATTTTTTCTCTATTTTTAAATAATCTATATTTTTCGCGTTCTGTATTTTTAGTAAAATAATATTAAATAATAAATAATTTTAAAAGCTATTTTTCGCATGGAATAACATTTGTATGAAGGATTTATATAATTGTGTGCATAAAATTTTCAATTCTCCTAAATTCTCACTAAATTCTCGCTAAATTCGCCAAAATGAAAAATTCACGAAATGCGCAAAAAATAAATTTAATACTTAGGGGTTAAAACTTTGGAATGATGTCCTGGGCAAACTATGGGGATCATATTTCCCAGATCACGGTTATTCCCTGTATATGGGGGGTCAGAAATCCAAATCCGTTGAAAAAAAAGGCTATATTTATTTTAAAAAAAGTACGTTATTGTGTCTTATTTTGTAATTTAAAATATCGTCTGCACTATTTAATTATCGTTTGCACTTAATATCATCCTCTCGAACCATTAAGATTGAATCCTAGAACATGAAGATTCGATCATTAGATCAAATGTTATTCAGCGTGGTTCGCCTATTTTTTTTTGCCTGCTGTTCTTCAAAAATATTTTCAAAAATTGACAATACTTATTTCATGTATTATAGGTGTCTGTTCGTCGTGGTGGTAGTACATTTGGAGGACACCACTGTGGGGGAGTGATTATAAAAAAGCTTTGGATTCTCACAGCTGCTCATTGCGTAAGAAGGTGAGCAAATAGAACAATCCTAAGAATATTAAATTAGAATAATAGGATACCTCCAAGTGACGTATTGTTAATATCTCGATCCTGATTGTTTGTTGAAGAGTGGTGATTAATTATTTCATCAACTGTTCTTTCCATTCCATTCCGAGTAAGCCAATCCCGTCAAGTATCAATTCGCTCAAGTGACACATTCTATTTTCTTTCACCAAGATTCTTTTACGGAGATTTCAATTCTTACACTACGTATTTCTTACTTAACACAAAGACAGGCATGATGCCATGCAGAACATAAACAAACTAATTATGCATCAAAGTAACCAGGTACACGAAACAAAACTATATCACGGTTTCAATAAAACAAATAATACATCTAAGTTACGTAAAAGACTTGAAAGTGAAATAATTATGTTAAAGCAAATTCGATGCGTGATACAGGTTGTATTTAATTAATTCAACATTAATTAACATTCTAACTTATGTGGCGGAACTTAGTGCTACTTTAACAAGCCATCTTTATAACGATTGATTTATAAGCGATCAGATCATAGGTCTCTTGTCTATGTAAAATGTTCCAGGACTCATTCTTAATGGCTCAAATACGCTAATTAATAAATGCAGACGATATTTTAAGTTACGAAATCAGGGACAAAAACGTACTTTCTCTGGCCTTTTCTGTAACTTTATGTACTTTTTTTTCGACGAATTCGGATTTCCGACTCCCAAAATATAGGGGGTAGTCGCAATCTGGAGAATATGGTCCCAATAGTTTAGTTATTAAAGCACTCCAAAGTTTGGATCATTTAATGTTAATTTTATTTTTTTGAGTATTTCCCTATATCTCGAGAACTTTTAAACGAATTAAGAAATTTCTGCACTTCATTATAAAATTCCCTTTATCTATTGATAGTTCCATACAAAAAATAATTTTCAGTAAATATTTATTATTTTTTCATTTGATAATGGTTGAAAAAATATTTAATTGTAAGGTTCACAAATTTTTGCATCTTTTTGAAGAATATAATTTTGCATGGCAAAATATAAAATTTGAGCAAATTCGATCGAATAGTTCGTGAGAAATCAAATTTTAAATATCTGACTTTTTTGAAATTCAAATTTCTCAAGAATTATTCAACCAATTTTGCTCAAGTTTCATATTTGGCCATGTAAAATTATATTTTTTAAAATGATGCAAAATTTTTTTTACAAATCGAAATTTTTCGACCATTATGGAATAAAATAATAAAAAATAATATATATATTTACTAAAAGTTTTTTTTTTTTTTTTGCATGGCATTATTTTTGGTTAGCAAATTTTATAATTGTGCTAAAATTTATCAATTCCTTTAAAAAGTTCTCGAGTTATAGTGAAATACGCAAAAAGTAATATTAACATTAAGGGCTCCAAATTTTTGAGCGCTCACTTGACCAAACTATTGGTGCCATATTTCCCGGATTGAGGCTACTCCCGATATTTTGGGGATCAGAAATCTGAATCCGGCGAAAAAAAGGCATGCTTATTCAGAGAAAGTACGTTTTGGTGTCTGATTTCGTAACTTAAAATATCGTCTGCACTAATTAATTAGCATATTTGAAATCAACCCTTGGATCCATTAAAATGATTGAGTCCTAGAATATGAAGATCCAAGATCACTAGATCAAAAGTTATTCCGGGTAGTTAATTTTTTTTTTTTTTTTGCTTACTGTACTTATATAAATTAAACTAAATCCATGCTTCTTTATTACAGTTAATCTTAAAAGTAATAATTGGTAAATATAATGATATTACTATATTTATGTTAACTCGAAAGCCATTAATCTGCACAATATCCAGCTAATCCGCAGATTAACCGGGATTATCAGTTAAACTGCGAAATTAAGCGTTTTCCGCAATTTATCTAGAAAATGGGGACATTAACAAATTCCGAATCGCTAAAGTTCAATAATTTGTTTACTCCATACTCTCTACTAATTTGTTGATTGTTGGATTGCATTTAACTTGATTCTGAAAGCACCGAAAAATAAATAACTAATATTACGTTAAAACCCTTAAATATAATAATATTTTAAATCATTTTATTGTATTTCTTAAAGTGACTGAAGATTGATTAATGTGTTGAGGGTTTGATTGTAGTTACTTTATTTTAGATAGCGAAAATTAATTCAATAACCTTTTGTTAATTTGTTAATTTAAAAGTACAAAAACGTTGCTGTTGTTCCAGCAAAACTCTTATTTTTACTTTTACGAGTAATGTACGAGTAATGCTTCATACGAGTAATGCTTGATAGTAATGTACAGATTATCAAGGCAGTTTTAAAAAATGAAGCATTTTTTGGATTCAATTCCACGGATCACACTAGTTAATATGCGTATTAGCTAGATAATCCGCAGAATAACTGATTTCTATCCTTTAGCGGTAATATTTATATCAAAATAAAAAGGATAAAGCTTAAAAAATTAAAAAATTGCCGCTTCAAACAAATATATAAGAAAAAAATTCATTACAATTCATACTTGAATTAAACTAAACCCAGTCTTTTTTTTATTGCAGTTACTCTCCAAAACATTTAACCGTAAGAGTTGGAGAATATGATCTGACAAAATTAGAAAGCTTTCATTCTGAGGAAGATTATTCGATAGAAAAGATAATCTTACATCCAAAACTGAATCACCCGAAGCGATACAATAATGACATAGCTCTACTGAAACTGACGAAGCCTATTAAATATGATAGTTACGTGGGACCCTCTTGTCTGCCTCAGGAGGAAGAGGATTTTTCTGGACAGGAAGGAACAATTATGGGCTGGGGTTTTCTATCGGAGAACGGTAAGAATGTTGTTATAGTTGAAGTTTTATTTCACAATTTTAAAAGATGTTTGAAACTCTTTCGTTTTAAATTTTTAAAAAATGTTCAAAGATCATTAATGGTTTTTTTTCTTTTGTTTACAATTCAATAATTTTAAACAGAAATACTTAGTAAAGAGTAAGAAGTATAAAAAATATTTATCCTTTTTAGTAATACCTCTTAACCTGGAAATGTCAAAAACAAAGTTGCTAATAGTTATTACTAATAATTGATATATTTAGGGAAAGAGATATTTGTAAATTTACAGGGTTTGAAATCGTGACCATCTCTGAAAAGATTTTTTATAGTGGGGTGACTTTACCAAAACATGTAAATTTCTAATACCTCTCGATAAATCAAAAATTTTGAAAAATCTGTGATTGACGATGAATAAGTTATTGATAGTTTTTCAGATTCTCAGAATATATTAAGGTTTATACATTTTACAGAAGTTTTAAATTAAAAAGAAAGTAGAAATTCTTTCCTATCTTCTTATTTTTACAGTTAAATGGCATTTTGATGAAATCTGGAAAATAAACATGAAAGAGGAAATGAACATAAAAAGTTAAGAGGAAGCTCGTTTAATGACTTCTAAGAATTATATATCACCGAAACCCACAATTTACTAATGACGACTTTTTAAACCTGAGAAATTGGTTTCTAAATAATCATTTCATTTCGAGATGAAGACTTTTCCACATAAAAAGACAAACTTGTCCCACTATCAGCTTAAAAACCATATAAACTCAACTCTTAAGGAAAAAAATTTTATTATTTTATTTTGTAAAAATAATAAATAAATTATTCAAGAATAGACTATTTGCAGATGTTCAAAACTGCTTCGTTCTGGATAAGCAAATATCGAAACAATCGAATTGTGCAAATTTAATAAAGAAAATATAAAGCTGCAATACAATAGGAAATTAATAATTTAATTCATTTTAATAATTTAATCCATTTCATCCATTTTTAATGTTAAAACAAACATTAAATTTTATTGTTAAATTAATCTAAATACCAGAATTAAGATACCTCTCCGGGTGTAAAAACAGAAAGAAAAGACTATAAAAATATTTTTATGTACGATGTTTTTTAATTCTGCCTTTCATGGTGAATTTCAGATGATCCTAGTCATGTTAATCGAGAGTCCTTTGTAATATGTTGTTATTTCTAATCCTTCACAATATAGCCTCAGCTATATCAAATCCATGAGTCCAAACACTCTGGCAAAGTCACTCACCAAAATTGGTTGCAAGAGAATGTCCCCCAAAGAAAATTTCAGACAATCAAGGATGTGTTTGGGGAAGCAGGTTTCAATCATTTGTAATATATCCTCTTTAATATCCTATTATCTTTATCCTTTGTAATATCCTTTGTAAGTATTTATATCATGTAAATTAATCTAAATACCGGAAGTAATAAGTTCCCTTTCGAGAAAAATAAAGACTATAGAAAATTTATTCTTAATCTCAAAATTTCAAATAAAAGTAAAATATCTCCCCTAATATCAATATTATATAGTAGTATAATTAGAAAAGTGACACGATAGCACAGTGGTACGGTTCAGGCATTGAGCTATCATTGTGTTTAACCGGGGTTCTATCCTCTGTGGCAACTTGAAGTCAACCCAAATTCAGATCTAAGGGTCCTATCTTGTCTGAGAAAGAATGACGAATGGTGCGCACTGTTAACCACGTCATCATATTCAAAATTGTTTTTAACGAACGTCCATGTCAACCTCCGCGTCAAAAATTATTTTTAAAGAACCTCCATGGCCAAACCTCCATAATTTGTTTTACAGTTTTCATTTGTTACAATGATTATTTAATTTTAATTGCACATACGAAACGAATGTGCGTATCGCGGATGATAAGGCCCGTGTGTTATGAGGACTTTTTTTTATCTTTAAGTTTGCTGGCAAAATGACGTATTCTTATTTAAATTTCACTTATGTATTAGAAATTTTTTCCATTTTTAAAAAACTTTTTCTTTTGTTTAAAAATGATTTTATGAAGCAATTTCGGATGCGTAACATTTTGAGAGTATTTTTTGAACTAGCTTTTATTTACTTTACTCAGATTAATTTCATTTATTTTTATTTAGTGAAACTTGTTAGTTTAAATTCTCATTAAATTTTCTTCATTATCTTATGTTAACAAAAAAAAAAAAAAAAAAAAAAAAAAAAAAAAAAAAAACGCTTCAAAATTAGATTTCTTATGCAGCATAATTTATAAATGTATTCTTAGTGTTGGGATTTTATGTGAGATATGGTCAAATTTTATTGATATTGAAGGTTTTATCCAAAATAAAAAATGATGAGAACGAGATTCATTAAAATTGCTCGCTGTTTAAATTAGTTTAATAGATATAAAAAAGCGTCTAAGAATGATTAAAGTGACGTGAGACGTTTAAATTATAATTTTCTATTAGCAATGCATGCAAAATAATTTTCTAAATTTTGTATAATAAGAATTACTAAATAAGTATAATTAAACTTAGCTTATTACAAATATATTTCAATTACACTCCTTTATTTAAATGCAAATAGTATTTTTAAAACTAAGTAAATTTGTAGTTTGTGTAAAAAAAAAAGTCTCGCACAGTCAACAGTAATTAAAAAATAATACTTTTTATTCTTCCTCATTTAAATTAATTTCATCCTTATTTAATATCAAACTCAAAAATTTATCTTTATAAATTAATGACTGTTTTGAATAAAATACTATAATTTTACATATTCAGTTGCTAAATTGTAAAAAAATTAAATAAAGAGTATAGCCATTTTAGTTATAAATGTTAAGTATTTTATCCTGATAGTATTTTAAACCAATAGTAAGCATTTATAATATATTTTTACAAACTTTTAATGCCAAATGCAAAACAAATGATAAATGAACAAAAAAATTAAAACAAAATAATTTAATTTTAATATATAAAACAACCGCTGTAATAAAACAAATCTGATTTCTCTAAAAAAAATTTTAATTAAGACTTTTTTTTAAATACCATCTTTCAGATTTGTTACGATATTAATTCAGTGCAAAGGTTGACAATGCTATCTCACTTCTCAAACTTGATCCCACAATTCTATAATTAAACTTGAACTGAGGTAAAATTCAATTTAATGCTTTATTAAGGAAGAAGTAAATTTTTGTACTGTATTATAGTTCAAGTTACCGATATTATACTTCATCGTCTGGAACTGCAACTTATTCTAAATTGCAAATATATTGGCGAAATGTGATCGTTTAGCTTGTTAAAAGTACATATTCTAAGCAGTATGTTAGCTATAATTACTTTCTTATTTATAATTTAATTGTTGTCTTTGCTTGTAAATAAATTAATTTACCCACAGATAATTTGATTCCATCGTTAAAATTTAACGCCATAAGAAATTTGAATCATATAAAATATTTTCAGGATGATGTGAAGACATTTACAATATTTTTTTGGAAACTTGTATGAAAGATTTTATTTTAACATTCGCTGTAACAACAGGCATTTACATTTTTAGAAAATAAGTAAAAACTTTTCTAGAGACGTTTTAAAGCTTTCCTAAAAAATAACAATAGTTGCAGAGAAATAGTTCTGACTCTCAATTATTATTTTTTTACGCTGTTATGACAAAAGCTTTTTTCAAATTTTCGAATGTGGCATCACTTTTAAACAAAGTTAGGGGAATAACTATTATATTTTTTAAGCAACTTTTTTCATTCCTAAGGAACATTTTCGTGTCTTTGAAAAAAGTATTAATAAGGACATTGTTGTATATTTTAGACTTCAACGAATTTTAGAAAAACAATTTTTTTTTCCTGTTAGGTGGAGAACGCTCTAATGTTTTGCAAAAACTTCCTGTTCCCATAATGAATATAACTGAATGTCAGCTCTTGTATGATGAAGCAAATTTAATGAGAAGGGTAGAATTTCTTCCTGGACAAGTATGCGCCGGATACAAAGAAGGAAAAAAAGATTCTTGCCAAGTATACTTACAAATATCTTATTTTATTACATTGGACAACTTTTAGTTCAATTAGAATTTTCCACACAAAATTTAAATACACTCTATAACAAAAAAAATCGACGCACCAAGAAGGAGTTGTCCGATTAAAACGAAAATTGGTGGATAGGAAGACAATGTACAGAATAGTAAATGATCAAAATTTCAGAACAATTGAATAATTTATTGCAGAGTTAAAGTAACAAGTTCAATAAGGTGTTGACCCGCCTCTAGCCTGGATACAAGCTGCCACACGGCGTGGCATAGACCGATAAAGCTCCCAGATGGTCTCTTACGGTATTTCCTACCAAATTCGATCCAATTGCCGAACGAGGTCATCAACATTGCGTGCCAGATGCAATCGACTTCCCATCATATCCCAGACATGCTCGATGGGAGAGAGATCTGGTGATCTGGCTGGCCAAGGAAGAATTTGACAAGCTTGCAGACAGTTCATTGCAACACGTGCCGTATGTGGTCTGGCATTGTCCTGCTGAAAAACCAGTCCAGAGCGCTGCAAAAGGAACGGTAGCAAAACAGGTCTTAGGATGTCGTCGACGTACCACTGTGCAGTAAGTGTACCTCTAATGACGACCAAAGGGGTCCGGCTGTCAAAGGAAAAAGCACCCCAGACCATAATAACTTGTTGAGGGCCGGTGTGGCGTGCAATAGTGACGGCAGGATCCCCCCTCTGCATCCCCCCTCTGCCCTGTGCGTCTCCAAACACATCTTCGATGATCGTCAGGACACAGTTGGAAGCGGAATTCGTCGCTAAAGACTATACGTCCCCAGTTGGCATCATTTCAGCCTGATCGAGCCATGCACCACTGTAATCTGGCTCGTCAGTGTGCGTCGATTTTTTTTGTTATAGAGTGTAGATATTGTTTAATTCATTTTAGTATCATGTAAATATATCTGGCATAGCAGAATCCCTTGTATCAGGTTTGTAATCGTAACTTAAGTATCAATATTTAATTTTACATCACGATTTTATTCTTCAGTATATATCTAATATTTAATTTTATATCAAGTATCAAAATAATGCTATTAACAGAGAATAACATAAATTGAAAATAATCAGGAATTGTGAATTAATAAAGAATTAACAACTATTAAAATCTCTTACCACATCACTTATTCAATATCTATGACCACAATACCTATTATTTCAATATTAGTGTCTCCATTACCACAAATAATTAAGCATCAATGCATTAATAATAAATTTAATAAATTGACCTTTTACGGTGTCTAGAAACAGAATGGTTCCAAATCTTTTTAAAATTAAAAATTTTGGTGTAAATTCATTTTGGCATGTTAAAACGTCGCCAAACTGTAATTAGATCCAATGATACTTGGTTAGTTGTGGTAAAAAGTGCTATTGGTATTCTACTGTGTAACTGAAAAAACAACGTAATTAATTCACGATTTTAAGAAAAGTGGTTTGGCAACTACTTTCTTTCTATTGCTAATGCAATGAACGCTAAAAGAAAATTTCAAAAAACTGATAAAACTGAATTTATTGTTAATAAAATATTTATTTTTTCTTTTTGCAATATGTAGCTTATTATACGAAATTACTAAATATATATAAATCTCAATCTTGATCTTTTTGTCACTTGCGATAATTTTTCTATTGCACGGCAGTTTTATGGTGCACCAAATAAAAAAATGAACCACCCAGAATAACTTTTGATCTAATGATCGGAACTTCACGCTCTAGGACTCAATCTTAATGGTTCGAAAAGTTGATCTCAAATATGCTAATTAATTAGTGCAGACAAGGATTTCAGGTTACGAAATCAGACACAAAAGTGTAGTTTCTCTGAATATATAACTCTTTTTTTTAACTGATTGTATTTCTAACTCCCAAAATATAGTGGGTATGCGCGATTCGGGAAATATGGTCACAATAGTTTAGCCAGGAAAGTGGTCGGAAATTTGGCTCCTTAATATTAATTTTACTTCTCGCGTATTTCATCACATCTCGAGAATTTTTTAAGTTAATTGAAATATTTTTGTAAAAATATGTTTATCCAAAGATAACTTCATGCAACAAAAAAAAAAAAAAAAAAAAAAATAGTTTTAGTAAGTATTTACTATTTTTAACTCCGTCGAATAGTCCCCTGAGAAATGGAATTTTAAAAAAGTTGTATGCTTAAAATTCAATTTATCTGGAACTATTCGACCGAGTTCACTCAGATTTTGTATTTTGACATAATAAATGAATGACTATTAATAAATAGAAAAACGATAAATATTTACTAAAAAGTTATTTTTTGCTTGAAATTATTTTTGAATAAACGAATGTTATAATTGTGTACAAATATTTTAAATTCATTTAAACTGTTCTCGAGATGTGATGAAATATGCAATAAGTAAAACTAACATTAGGAGGTCTAAACTTTGGACCGCTCTCCTGACCAAACTATTAGGACCATATTTCCCGAATCGCGACTACCCCTTATATTTTAGTAATCAGAAATCCAAATCCATTGAAAAAAAAAGGTATTCTTATACAAAGAAAGTAAATTTTTGTGTCTGATTTCGTAACTTAAAATATCGTCTGCACTAACCAATTAGCATATTTTAGGTTACCCTTTAAATGATTAAGATTGAGTCCTAGAATGAGAAAATCCGATCACTAGATCAAAAGTTTCTCGGGGTTTTTTAATTTTTATTTTGAGCACTAAATTTATAGATAAATAATAGGTACTAGGAACCTAATTTAAGTACTATGATAATAAGCTTTTTACGCCTCCTAATCGGCTAGATAGGAAAAACTGGGGTTAGACCGGGTTGCTAAAATTTTATGACATTTTGGAGCTAAATTGCTCGACCTAGAAACTGTCGGATTTGATCACGATATTCATTGTGTAGTTATGCACAATATATCATTTCTGAAAAATCATTTATGTACTACTTTTTTTATAAATGATTTTTTATTCTAGAAAAAGTCATACGACCCGGTCTTACCACACTATTTGGGTAAAATCGGGTTTTCATGATAACACTTTGTAAAATTTTGAACTACTAAAATTTCAGTGAAAAGGTTGCAGGCATTTCTATTTTAACAAAAATTATTGAAAAAAAGTATGCATATAATTTACATCTTCAAAAAGTTCAACAAAAAAAAAAAGCTTTCTGTTCTTTGTGGAAAGGGCCCGCAATAAATTTTGTCTGAGACCCATAAAATCTTTGTTTAGCCTTAATTTAGTTATGTTCTCCATCCGCTGCACTGCAGCTTTCATGGGCCCATTGAACACATATCAAGGAAGAAATTATGACCAGGTAGTACACGTTTTTACTTTTCCCGAGAATAGAGGTTAGTTTTAACCTGTTTAGCAGAGTAGAGGTTATCGAAGCAAAGACTATGGGGCTAAATCTTTATAGTTGATTGGGGCATGAACGTATAATAAGCTGGTTTAAAAATAATTTTTACAACTATAATAACCAATAAGGACTGTTTAAAAACAAGAGAACATCAGAGAGTTAACATAGTAAAAAAATAGATAAGTCTTTCTCCTTGTCTGAAATGTAATTCAGAGTTTGTCCGTTAAAAAGCGAAACTAATTTCTAATCAATCAAGGTGCCCGCTCACAGACTCACTCTCCCCTATATTTTTTTACTGTCCCTATATTTTCCAATCCTAAATAAATTTAAATATTTATTTTAATTTTTGTGTATTATTTAATACACAATCTTTGCCAAGAAGAACTTTCTCAATAATTTAAACATAGTTGAAAAAACTATAGCATAAAACAAAATGATTGCTGATTATTTTCCCAGTGAAACTATGAAGTTTCGGAGAGTTTAAAACAAACGAGTTTTGAAGCCAACTTTACAGACGAGGTGCATATTTTTTGATGATTTAGAATACATCGCAAACAAGTTTTTTCTTGACTACAACTAATATCTAATCACTTTTACACCAGGTGTTCCACATATCAAAATCATATTAAAACTTTTGGATTTTAACTTTCAACAAACAGTTTTATTTCTATGCAAAATGAAAAAAAAACGTTTATTTGACTCATTTTTTTACTACAATCATTAAGATCCTTTAATAATTCATAAGTATGACGTAGTTTAGGAAAACAATTAATAATATCTTTGCTTTATTAAGGTAATTATTTTTCTAATATTTATTAGTTAATATTTATTAGAAAACTACAATGCTACAAAATTAAAAATATAAAATACATTTAGCTTCTTTTTTAGTCAATAATATATCTCTGAATAGCTTTTTCTCAAAAAGGTTGTTTCAGCAAATGAGAGCCAAAATCAGAATGAAAATGGTGAATTATATCAATAAATACCAGTCATGTAGTAGAAAATAGATTAAAATCATTGTTTAAATTATGAATTCCTCTTTTTTATCTATTTCGAAAAATATTTTACAAGATTTTTTTGGTTTCATATGTTGAATTTGAAGAATCATAATATTATAATAAACTTTAAGAATCTTTATGAACATTCAAAATCGTTTTAGTTTCTTAAGAAAAACTTTTGTTGCAATTACAGTTAAAAGTTTAAATCGTTTGCATTTTTTAACTCGGCAATCATTTTAACAAATTTTTTTTGTCTACTTCATATTAAAATATTTTTTTAAAAAAAGCAACGTTGCTATGTCAGTTAAAATAAAAAGTGAAAGTTATCTTTAAAATAAAAAAGGAAATTTGAATTTATCAGAGTTATGTTGCTTAAAAGCATGAATTTTAGAACTTGCTTAAGAACAATCCATTCTGACTTCATCGCGATGCTTTTTTGAAAAGTTTCTCCTAACCCAACAGTCGCTAGCAACACTTAAAGAAAATGGTTGGTTGATACAGTAGCGTTAAATATTTGATACTCTGCCCTAATAATTTATGTATCTGTCATATTTTTGACTATTTCTGTACGATTATGTCATGAAAGATGGTTATGTTGGTTCGTAACCTTCGAGATACAAGTCTCAAAGGTTGTGATTGGTAGCATGAATGAGTATGAGTGGCTATTAAGTTATGTTTTTTCTTGCTTCATTTTAATAAAAATAATTGAATGAATATTAGATTGTCCGAATTTAACTTAGTGTTTTGAAATTTTCCGTTTTATGTATTTATGTAGAAACGTAAAGTGTTCTAATCAATTTCAAATCCTGAGCTTAGATTTTAGTTCTGTTATACGTAGAAAGTTTTATTTTTATCACATTTTTATTTAATCCTGTTTGCTTCAATCCATCAGATAATAAATTCTAATATAAACAGAATAAAGAAAATTCTGCATTAATACTGCTTTTTCGGGACTTATTCTTCTATCAAAAAATATAGTTATAGGTCATTACATCCATATAAATATATTTTTTTCAAAATTCCAGTAAAGTTAAGAACAAAAACAATGGTGAGAAATTAAAATATGAATCGAAATTTACTTTACAAAATATATTTTTATCGTGATTAGCAAACGACATCCTTAAAGAATTAACATCTAATATAAACCAAAAAGCTAAATGATTTGAAAGAAATTCATAAATTCAATTAAAAATAATAAAAGAAAATGTTAAACTCATCAATCTAACTAGTAATTAAGCTTTTTTCATAACATGACACCAAAACCCTTTTAGCTAGTCTAAAAAACTCCTCACCTTTTTATACGTTCTAACATTAAAGTAGAAAATCTTTATATATATTTCTCTGTTTGAAATTTCTTAATTTAATTATTCTTTTTTTAATTGAAAAATATTTTAACTGTCAACTGAGAGTGAAAAAAGGAGAAGGAAATTTTTTAAACAGATATATAATATCCAACTCGCGTTGCCTCTAGAAATATTTTGGTTATTCTTTTTATCTTTTTTGAATAAGATTAGTGTTTAAACATATGTTTAAAAACAGTTTGAGATATATGTTTAGAAAAAGAAAATATCTTTATTAGGTTTCCAAATTTATGCTGTTTTTAACATGCCATCTTTGCTTTTAATCTGTTTATTAATATTAAATAATAAACATTAAATAATGAAAAAATTTATTAAGTACAGCTAAGGAAAAATACTCGATATAATAGTTCCGTGCTGAATATTGTTTGTACAACTTTTTTTCATATTGTAGCTTATTTTTAATGATTTCAGATTTGTACTTGTTATTTCTCAAAAAAAAAACTGTCGTAACCAAGCAAAAGTTCAAAGTATGGTTATTTATTTAGGTTACCAAAAGTATTGACACGCAGGCTTCTCATATATATATATATATATATATATATATATATATATATATATATATATATATATATATATATATATATATATATATATATATATATATATATATATATATATATACAGTACCCTTCCAAATTATTAGGGACACTTAAACTTTCTAAAAAATTGTCATTTTTCAACGTATCATAACTTTTTCAAAAATGAATCAATTTTCATAAAAATTTCAGGATATCACGTTCAAGTCTTCTACTTTCACCTAAAAATTACTAATTTAATTTATCTCAATTTTTTGCGAAAATTTGCACATTTGAACAAAGCAATTTTTTTTTTTTTTTAAAAATGTCAAGTTTGACAAGTTGCTACTTTGTAAAAAAAAATTTTGCATAAAAATTATTATTTGCACATTAAAGTACAAGTCATTAACTTTAAAACGCGCTAAAGTAAATGACTTTACGATTTTTTTTTTACCGTTATATGAGATTTTGAATTTTTTTGTCATTTATAGTGAAAACGAAATTATTGTGAATTCGAAAATTATTTAGTATATATTTAGCATAGATATTATTACAAAAGCAAAAGCTTGTATTGAAAGTATGCCACGAAGAATAAACGCAGTTTTTACAAGCAAAAGGACATGTTACAAAATATTAAGATTTTTTTTATTATACTTGTTTTTGTAAAAAAGTTTTTGAATTTTATAATAAAGTTAAATTTCTTAAAAAATTCTTGAGTCGTTTTTTAAAATTGTTATTGCAAATTTACAAATAATGTTCCTGTTTGTAATATTGTTTTAAATAAAAAACTTAATTAATCCGAATAAGAAAGTTTCAAAAAAATAATACTAAATACTAAATAATTTTCTAATTCACAATAATTTCGTTTTCACTATAAATGACAAAAAATTTTCAAAATCTTATATCTCAGTCAAAAAACTTCGTAAAGTCATTTACTTTAGCGCGTTTTAAAGTTAATGACTTGTACTTTAATGTGTAAATAATAATTTTCATGCAACAAATTTTGTTACAAAGTAGCAACTTGTCAAACTTGACATTTTTTTTAAAAAAAAAAATTGCTTTGTGCAAATGTGCAAATTTTCGCAAAAAATTGAGATAAATTAAATTAGTAATTTTTAGGTAAAAGTAGAAGACCTGAACGTGATATCCTGAAGTTTTTATGAAAATTGATTCATTTTTGAAAAAGTTATGATAGTTTGAAAAATGAAAATTTTTTAGAAATTTTAAGTGTCCCTAATAATTTGGAAGGGTACTGTATATATATATATATATATATATATATAAATATATATATATATATATATATATATATATATATATATATATATATATATATATATATATATATATATATATATATATATATATATATATATATATATATATATATATATATATATATATATATATATATATATATATATTTCAGAAGTAAATAGCTTAAAACAATTGAGTGTATTTAATTTTCAAAAAACTTTTACATTACGAAGAAAGCGACCTCCTAAGTCAATATTTTTGATGACAAAACAAATATACGGGAAAAAGAACTTACTACCTTCAAAAAAGTGTTTTCGAAACAAAATCAATTTTTAAACAGAGAGAATTTAAGAGTGCGCATTAAATATATATTTTCCAAAGGGCAAAAATCAGTATACAAATATTGAAGCTGAAACAAGCTTTAACTTATAACCTTTTGAAAGAAGATTAAATTTCAATAAGTAATTTGTGCACGAATGATTTTTTGCTAATTAAAACGAACCCACATTTTAACAATATCATTTATTACATTTTAACATACATGTGTACTAAATCATCATAGTTTACGACATATATAATTGTTAATGAATTATATAAAAATACACATTTTGAATTGAAGTATTTTTTATAAGTTTTACGGGGAAATAGACATGGTTTTAAAATATTTTACTTAGGAATAGAAAAACACAGAGAAAAAAAATTGTGGTAAAATTACCATACTTTAAGGTAATGACATTTCTGGTATAAGAAAAAAAACTATAATTCTTGTTAAGAAAATCAAAATAAAAGTTATTTAAACCATTCATTCAGCATGTTTTTTATTCATATGATAACGATTTACTGTAAATTCTGATTTTCAAAACTAAAGTGCTTATTACCACACATTTAGTAAACAATACAAAACTGAAAATTATATTTACCGAATATGTTTGTTAATGATTCCGATAACATTTTTTTTGTTAATTTTATGAAAATCATTAACAAAGCTCGTTGGTAGAACCTACCAAACTTTTTGGTGAAACCATAGAGACAAAAACATGGTCAATTTTATCATATTCTGGTAATTTTAAACACACTCTTTTCACGGTGAACTTTTCATAAGTTTAACTTGACAATAGACATAATGTTTTGAAGTTTTTCATAAAATAAGCTTATATTTTATAAATTTTATAAATGTTGAAGCTGTATACATAGGTATATATAAAAATTAGGTATATATAAAGATTAGGTATATATAAATTTTGTTGGAAAAAAATGCATATTTTTTATGCTTTTTATTTTTATTTCTGTCTTTCAAAATTAATATTGTTTTACTGGATTGAAATAACGATAGCTTCTCTCTGATTAACTTTGTAATTATATCCTTATTTTGACCATTACTATATATTTTCATTCACCATACAATTGAATATTACAGGGTGATTCTGGAGGACCGTTAGTTGTAAGAAGAAAGGGTCGTTTTACTGTTGTCGGTGTTCTTTCAGCAGGAATAGGCTGTGCAAGACCTCTGTTACCCGGCATCTATACATCCGTCCCCTTTCATCTCACTTGGATTAATCATACAATTCAAAGAAATCATGAGATTTAAATAATTAGTGTATCCACACAGAAATCATATCAGTATTTAAAGAGCTTTTAAGAATCAGGTTTTAAAAAAAAACATTTTTGATTATATGCACTTACATTTTGTCTTAAATTTTACACTTGCAATGTAAAATACAGTTGAAATATGATTCATTGTTTGAATTTAGTGCAATATTTAAACAATATTATCACCAACAAAGCTTTTAGACTATTATTTATCCCTAATCAATTAGAATTATTTTTCTCTGCCTCTTAGAGTGTTCAAAGGCATGTGACAGATACATGTATTTCACAAATTGTACTTATTGTATTCTAATATACATTTTCTGTTTTGTAAAAACATTTTGTCTAATAAAAGGATTTTAACTCAAGAGTAATTTTTAATGTATGTTATTTTGAAATTTCATTTGCATTTTGTGATATATTTGATGTAAATTATTTGATGAATAATGCTTATGCTATCAGAAGCACAGAAAATACACATAAATAAATATTATTGGCGTTATCTAACTTAATTGAACAGCTTAATTTCTTAACCATGAAGAGCATTACATTTATTACTTTATAAACTTTTATCCAAATATTAGAAGGTAGTCATTAAAAGGTAGACAAAAAGTAGTCACCACTACTGAAATCATGAAAGTAGGTTCAAGCCGGTAGCTATGTTTCTTCATTATAGGCCACTTACTTCAACGAGCATATTTATTTTAACATACTATATTATCATATTGCCTTTCAATATGGTCAGGAAGTGCTGAAGTATCCCTAATTTTTTTTAGATGATTACTACCAAATTCATCTGGTCGGAAGAATATAACTCTGTTTTTATGACCCTTCATACGCCTTATTACATATCTATTGGCCTGACTAGAATCCCATATGTAATCTGTCTAAACAAGGAAAAAAATGCCGAAATCAGCATCTCCTCTATTTGGTAGATTTGCGCGATCAGATTTTCAACGAGTAAGTTAAAATTTATGCGATGTACCTGCAAAACCTTATGGACTCACTTCTTAATCGACATCAGACGTTTTTCAAGTCTAGATAAGAAGTTACAGGCTATAAAACGGCACTGCTCATCATTTTCTTTGGAGAGACTAATTTTTTTGTCCAACGCCTGATTACCGCCAACTTGACTTCTTACCGCCAACACCTGATGTCGGTTAAGAAGTGAGTCCTCACGATTTTGCAGGTACATCGCAATAGATGAACCACGGTGGCTCAGGGGATAAAGTGTTCGCTTCCCAATGAGGTGCCCCAGTTTCGAATACCAGCGATGGATGATTGATACGAATTCTGCGAACGGTTCACCCCGACTACAGTGCAAATGTAAACAATTCTCAGGTGTAGATGGATACTGGATAAGAATCCCCTTGTTGTCGGACTCACTGTGGGAAATTTTACGGGGTTTTCTTTTCCATGTAAAACAGATTCGAGTTAGCTCATTTAAAAAGTTCACCGCTAGGGCTAGTTTGTAACAATGTTTGATCTAGGAGCTCCCTTGTTCTCTAGGTTAAGTTCGAAATTAAAGCCTATGAAATTGGACACTATTAAGCGTAAAATATCGAAAAATGATTTCAGAAAAGGTAAAGTTTTGCCAACAGAGCATCTTTAAGCCATGAAAGTCCCCTTCGAGAAAGTCCGGAATGAATAAAAGTATATGAAAAAGTATTTTATTTTAAACACCCATAATTAGCCTGAAATATCTATGAGGATTAGAACATTTTTTTTTTCGCTTACGTTGTTGTTAAGTTGTAAAAAATTTTAGTTACTTTCTTTTTGTGTAAATCTTTATAAAAGGTATATCCTTTTCTGAACTATTTCAAATAACAGTCCAAAACTCCTGGACTTAAAAGTAGCAAATTTTTGCACATTTTTATTACTATCTCCATATAAAGTAATGATAAGTAAGAATAAAAATATCAAAATGCACAACTTAAAATATTGCCTAAATTTCAAATTCAATATTTGAATAAGGAAAAAATTCAGACTTGGATTCGGATAGCACTTAAACTCTAATAGCAATGCCTCCTTCCAGTGAAAAGTTAAAAATTAATTTTAAAAAAACACATATAAAAAAAAACCACGTGGTAGATGGATTATAAATTCAATATTATTTTCATAATAATTTTAAAAATATATACATTTTATAAATAATTATGGGAGATATTTTTCAATTTATTTTAATAATTTATATTTTAATTTGATTTCGTAGTTAACTAGTTTTATACTTAATTTGGGTCATATAAAAAGATCATAAAGAGGCGTTCTATTTTTCCAATTTCGATTTATAATAATTTACTGATTTTGTGAGATTAATAATAATGTAATGATGTTCCAAACACTTATTTCTAGTCACTACTACCTAATCAAATGGTAAAATTCTTTTGATGTTAAAATGTACATTTTCCTGTATTAATTTTTATCGGCGAACGTATGCTTTAAATTAGTACATAGTAAAAACCGATTATCTCAGACCAAATGAAACTATTGATTAATCTTTTTAAAATTAAGTCAAACAATATTAAAACTCTTTTATTTTCGTTCAATATGACTGACTCGAAATATTACTTTCCATTAGAAATGTTTAAACAATTAAAAAACAATATTTTAACGAGCAGTGTTTCAAAATGTTATGCTTTTTTTTTTGTTTCATTGTTTTTTTAATGAACTATCATCTCATTTGATAATGAGATATCTTATTAGAGAAAAATTTCCTCTAATATAGTAAATTTTATTGCATTTGTAACAATATACTCTAAGTTCGGCAAGACAAGAAAAATTGTTTTAACGAGTTTCTTTAAAGAAAGATATCGATGTAAAATGAAGATGAAATGAAAAATTAATGTATTTCGCTTTCTAGTTGATGGTTAGTATTTTTGTTGATTTTTACGTTAGATTACATTTCAAAAGAGCAATTCTAAATAGAACTAACACATATTTTCAAGTAGCTTTAACAATAATAATTCGTGATTTAATCTTGTTTCCCCCCTACTCTACTTCAAAAAAAAAAAAAAAAAAAAAAAAGTATATTAATTTATTTACACATTAAAACCTACTGATAAATTTTCCACTAAAAAAAATATGCGTGCTTCATACGTAAAATCCATTTTACCATAAAACTCCTTTTTACTTTAAAATTTTTAACTTAATTTTTACTGTACTATTTTTTTAATTAAAGTGATTCAGTGATTTTTAGAGAGAATATAACTGTAAAAATTACGGTACATCAGATTTTTATGCTCCGTAAAATTTTACCGAAATTTGATTTGAAATTTTTATAGTGTATAATTTAATTAGAAGAAAACAAATCAATAAAATTAATTCTAACTTCTAATAGTGAGGCTGGGATAGCCAGGTTGGTAGGGCACTGGGTCCATGTCCTAGAGCTCGTGGGTTCGATCCCCGCCGGCCGAAGACCCCCCCTGTAGTAAATGGTGACTGATGCACGTTAAATCTATCTAGTCGCAAAATCTTCCATGTTCCCATAACAAATCAATACCTCAGAGGGTACTGATCCAGGAATTTCCTTGTCTTCTGGACTGGGTTCAAAATTGCAAGGCTACCGAGTTGGACATCAGAAGTCTTAAACCCAAAAATTGGGTCGGTTGTTCACCGTCGGTTACAAAATTAGAATAAAAACTCTTAATAGTAAAATTATTTTTAAATGAGATGATAGAAATTATAGCGAATAAAATATTTTTATGTGATTTTAAGGTAAAACATAACTATTTTTATAATTTACGTATTTGAAAGAAAAAAAAGATTTCGTATCAGTTCAAATCTTAGATATTCATAAATATTATAACAGCAACCACCTACGGTGATAAAGCTGGCCCACCTTTTTAAATAAGTAGAATTACTTACAAGTTAAAAATCGTACAATCAAAAATGAAGGCAGCATATAAATACAAACTCCTACTGCACAAGGGATGCTGGATTTATTTTCCACTTTTAGATCTTCGATGTTTTCGGGCATTTTTCAAATTTTAAAAAAATGGGTATCATGGTGAATTAATTATTGAAAAAAGATTTGTTACTTAGTCGAGTGCACAAAAAATAAACTGACCTGAACAATTGAAAATAAAAATAATAAAAAATAATAGTAACTAATAAATAAAAACTAGCTTCAGAGTAGTGCATGGCCATATTAAATTTGGTTGCAACTTGAAGCGCTTGGAGATAAATCAGTGATCAACTTAAATGCTTTTCATTAAAAACTGTTTCGAAACATTATCTGAATATGAAACGAAATATGACGAAATATGATCGAAACAGATCAGAAATATTGTATAAACAAAAACAAAACATCCTAAATAGTAATTGATTTAATGTTCGAATTTTCACTCACTAGGTTTCAAACTTCACGGGGGTTCACGGGGGTGACTTCAAATATGCTAATCCCTTAACGAAAACAAATTTTGGTTAGTCTACAGTATTATATTAAACAATATTATATTAATGTTTTATGTCAAAATATATCATAATTAAAAAAAAAACTCTTTAATACAGAATAAAATTATTATATAAATAATAAAATTATTCCTTTCAAATTTTTAAATTACTGCCTATTTACTTGAATAGTAAACCTATTAATGCACAAATTTAAACTATGACTTTTGATAGTGTCTCCAAATAATTAAAACCAACAAAAAGGTTTAAGTAAAAAAAAAATTTAATTACCTTATGTGGTACAGAAATTTGAAGTTTTATTGAAGTTCGCATTGATTGTTTTTTAAATATACGGATTTCTTTAGATAGTTTTATGCATAACTTAACTTCTTTCAATTTAAAAATTTCATTTTTTTATGATCATAAATAAATATATTTATAATTTATGATAATCTTACTTAATGTACTAAATTTTAAGCCTCCAAGGTTCACATGCATCTTCATTATTTTGTTATCGCACTGTATTTTATTCACATTCTATTCCTTTCGGAAAATCATTTAATATTCAGTACCTCAACAGTATCAGGATGAAACAAAATTAATAGAATAGAAATACGAAAATTAGTTAAACGTACATTGACGTTCTTATTTCTTCCACGGATAAATCCTTAGAGTATTCAATGACGTAAGAACGAATCGTGATAGAATCACAAAGGAGCCAAAATGACGTCACTTTCTATATTTAGATAGGAGTTAAATCTATTATGATAAAAAAGCAAAAGTGAATATAATTAACTGCAAAATTGAAAGGAAGAAACGAAAGTAATTTATTATATCATCTTTAATTCAATTGATTAATACTCATAATTTTAAATTTATATTGAATTTAAATAGAAGCAATTGATTCCTTTCTAAATCGTAATCGTCATTAGTACGAACACGAAGAAAACAATTTTGGTAAAATGACAATTTTTGTAAGGTAAAAACATTTCTTCTAAAAAGCTCATAATTCTGGTTGATAAAAAAAGATATACCATATTTCAACCATTCGATTAATTTGGTCATTCTTCCGTTCATATGAGAACTGTTTATCGGAAATTCTTGTTTTCTAAATTCCAGTTCTTATTATCACGCAGTTAGTAAAAATACAAATCTTAAAAGTAAATAAATGGTTTTATTCTATGTTCTAAGGTTTCATGATAAAACTACCAGATTTTATCCCATTTACCAAATTTTATCACCTATTATAAAACCATATTTTATTGTTAATTTTGCAAATATTATTACCAAAGTGCTTCAGTAAAATAACCGAGCTTTTTAGTGATCTCATAAAAAAAGAAACACGGTAAATTTTACCATATTCAGGTAGTTTTAACCATAGTTTTAACCATATTTTTTTTCTCAATGTATAACCACATCATATCGCCAATATGATTTTTAAAAAAATAACACTTTTTGTAAGCCATTGCATTAAATTTTCAATTAGAAACGAAACTTAAATGATAAACTTCTTGTTTGCAACTTGTTATTCAATTTAAATTTTAAAATAGCGAGTATGAAAAATTCTCCAATATATTAGCACCTATAGAAGCGAAACTATGTAAAAGAAGAACAAATATTGATTATCTTCTATTTTAAAAAAATGTTTTGATTATAATTACAAAAGTTAGCTTCGTTTTTTTTCCAATTTTTAATGAGCTCTTTCTATTCCAAATAATTGCGTTTTTTATTTGAATCTTAATATCAGTAAAGGTAATAGCGAAACAGAATAGTTTTTCTTTTGGTAATGTAGTTATGCTTGGAAAATGCTTTTTTAATTTTCAAAATCTGAAATTGCTTTTTGGAACTTGTTATAAAATCTTAGTAACATATTAATTAACGTGAAATATACTGAAAATTTAGAAAGAAAGTTTGGTAATTGGGATTTTTTGCAATTGCATATTTTAATATTGTTTGTAATTTTATTTTTTGCCTGCCAAACTTGTGGTTTTCATCATTGATACTGTTTCTTAAATTAACAAACAATAATACATATTTAAGGTATCTGACTACTGCAAAAATATGATTTTGGACAAAAAATTTGATAGAGTATGATAAAAAAAACGAATATGGCAATAAGGAATGCTGTGTGCCAATTGATCAAGCAAAATATTACTGTAAATCACCAAACGCGTTTTTCCATCTTTTTATCCCAAAGATGGTCTAAAATACCTTTAGTAGTAGATGGTTACGTTTTCGTGGTTTTCCTTTCCATCTACCGCAAATGAGGGTTTCAATCAAAAAATTCTTATAGAAAGCCAGTTAGTCCCAACTCTTGATCCAGAAGTTTCCTTATTTTCTGAATTAGATTCAAAACTTAAAACAATGGATTTGATAACTGTAAATCAATGCAGGTGATAAAACATAAAAATGCTGGAGAATACATAAAGTATACCAGATGAATACTAGTTTTACCTTTATCTTGCATATGCTTTAAACTGTAAAAAGCTCCAGATCAAATTACGGTGAATATCTGATCTAATAAAGTTACGTTGAATATCTGGTCTTATCAAATTACGTTTTAACGTAAAACCCATGTTTACCGGAGGATGTTACGAAACAAAAATTCTGCTATACTCTTATTTTTACAGTAACAATTACCGTAAAATTATTGAGTAACTCTAATTAAATAAATATTACTGTAAAATTTTCGGTTTAGTATTTTACAGTAAAATTGGATTTTCCTAATGATGCACCCAAAGTACTAGCCCTTTATACCGTAATTTGATCTGGAATTTTTTAAGGTGTAGACTCTAATCGAAAGAAAATATGGCTAGAGCAATAAGAGATTTCTGTAATTAATAAGTGTTGTCTGAATGGTGCCACGACATAAAATTATTTAAAAATCCTATAGCCGTGGAGTCTTTATAATATAATTTATCACTGAAATTTTTATCGTCTTTGATGTAAACAATTCTGGATCAAATTGCGGTATTAAGTACCGACACTTTAGGTGCTTCATCCGTAAAATATATTTTAGCGTAAAATCCATTTTACCACAATGTCCAATTTCACCATAAAATATTATACCATACAGTAATATTTATTTAATTAGAGTGATTCAGTGATTTTACGGTAATTATCATTGTAATTATTACTATTAAAATTACGGTATATCAGAATTTCTGTTCCATTACAGATTCCAATAAAAAAGGATTTCAGGGCAAAAATTACCGGCACCCTGAGTACCTGTACTTTTTACTGAAATTTGGTACGGAAATTTTTACAGTGTTGTAAGTAGTTTTGTTAAAGTTTTCTTCTCCTATAACTCAAATTACACAACTAAATTTGTCTGTGAACAACCGGGCGTTCTGTAACTAAATTAGTAATATGACCAATGACATAAATAAATAGGCAATTAATGCAATTAAAAAATAAAAAGGAAAATTAAAAACAGTATTCTTTTATTAAACTAAATTTTTAGATCGATCCAAAACAATTTACAGCCTCTTCAAAGAAAGCCAGTCTCCTTCTGTTCTAAGAATATTTTACATTTAACGTTTTTTGATATTAGCCTTACGTGTTTCTTCATTTCATAATTTTTTTTTTGTTTTTGTCAGTCTCGCTAAATTTCATTCTTAAAAGTCTTAACAAAATTAATTCTATTTCAGTATAATATATAGTTAAAAATTTGAAAAAATTTTAGGTTTCAAATATTGAGAATTTTTCAAACAATTTAATTAAATGAAATCATACACTTTAAAATATTCCAAATCAAACTATGGTAAAAAGTAGAAGCACTCCGTGTGCCAGTACTTTTATTTCAGTAATTTTATTGGAATATGTTACCTTATGTTAATCCGGAATATTTTAATTTTTACAGTAATAATTACCGTAAAATCACTGAATCACACAAATTACAATATATTATTGTAAAAAAACGGTATAATAATTTATGGTAAATAAGGATTTTACGGATGATTACGGTTTTTTATCCAGTAATTTGAATACAGAATTTCATCCACAATTTCGTACAGTGTAGTACAAAATAAAAAGAGCAATAAAATACCTTGTAATCTAAACCCTAGACAATCTACTAAGCCTTCTACATAATTACCGAAAATAATTTATCATTTGTTTATTCAGTCTCATTAATAAAAAAAATTAATAAGATTTGCAATAAGCAAACTATATTAATTAAATATAAACAATAAAACGTAATCACTAAACCTTTTTTCTCCGTGTCAATATCCATCTTCATTCATTGACTTTTTTCTCAATTTTACGTTCATTGTTCTTTCCCTTCCTTTTCAAAATTAAATAATTAAAAACAATCTCGACAATGGCATTGACACAAATGAGGCTGATACGTTAAATAAACAATCGGAAATTCGTTAATTTTCCGTTGGAAAAGGCGACAATAAATCACGCTTTCGATATTCTCCGTCACCAACTCAGCAAGGTCTGCAGATCACTACTCTGCAGGTGTGATAGCAATATGGTCAAGGGCAACATCCCTAACCCGCATCTTTTCAAGTGAGTTACTATCCAAGGCTTACTAGGTCGTAGAATCCTTGGACCACCGGGTTTCTGGTGAGATACTTATAAAAATGAATCACTTTCTCTTTCGCTATCTTGTTGAGGAATCTTTTCAGTTGTTTAAGTATTGGCTTACAAATGGATCGTATATTTCTTCTCTGGACTCTGTTGTTTGTGGTTAATACTTTGAGGATTGAAGGTGAGTGCGTTTCGAGTGAGCTTGATATTTTTTATAAAGTTGATTTTCTTTTTCATTCTTCTTTTTTCTTCTTCTCGATTTTGACCTTTGTCAGATAAATATTTATGTAACGTATATCTTTGAAATATTTTAGATGTTCTCTAGTATCGAGTTTTTTTTTTTTTTTTAAGTTGCTATTTTGGTACAAAAGCAATAACAATTCAAAACTGAATTTGACTTTAATATTTAAAAATGCGCTTCTTACATATTAAAAAGTTCTCCTGGCTCGTAACATTCCATTACGTTTAAAGAAAACTTTACTTACCATAAGGATCTGCGAAGCATAGTTTAAGCAACAAATAATAATAATAAATTATAATTAAAATTATAATAACTGAAATTTAAAAAAAAAAATTAAAAATATATTTTGGAAAATCGTTTGCATAGAATGTGATTAAGAATGTGTTACACTTTTTACACAAAAAAACTTCTTCTGGTTCCTCTCGATTACGTTTAAGGAAAAGTATGCTTACTATTAAGACCTTAACAGCTAAATCATTTAATAGTTAAATCAAAATAATAATAATAAAATAAAATTGAAATTATAATTAAATTAAATTTTTAAAAAAAAGTTGAAAATATCTTTTTGAAAATCGTTGATGAGAATGTGATTAAATTTATTTTTTATTAATAAATACGTTTTAAAATCATTATTTTGTTCGTTCATTTTATTATTGCTTGAAATTATTATTATTGAATTATTATTGCTCATTTATTAATTGCTTAAAAGACTTCCGGCAATACTGATTTAGATGTTTTGTGTTTAGTTTTATCAACCAAATCCATTTTTCTTTCTAAATTAATTTATATATACTTTTCTAATTGGAAGGTGTACTCTTGAGATTTTGAAATGCGAACTACGCTTAATTCAATATAATATGTATACGTTATAAATAATTTCATTTCGTACATTTTAAATATATGAAAGATTTAAAATGTGCCAAATTTATGGTAGATTGTTTCTTACATTATTAATACATAATAATTATTACTAAAAATTTATAATTAATAATGATTGTTTATATTACAGTCATTTTAATTGGCACATTTTAATTACGTAAAAAAAAATTCTAAGAGCCTAAGTAATAGTTATTCTATTAAAATTTCATATTATTAAAAACATATCTAATCCATCAAATGAACTTATTACATTTATAGTCGATATAAAAAATATTGACGTCCGGTGGCTGAGTGGTAGCGCTTCGTGCTCCCGTGCCACAGGTCCTGGGTTCGATCCTCGTGCCGGACTCAGCCTCAAGGGTGACTCAGCCTTTCATCCCTTCAGTGGGTCGATAAATGAGTACCAAGCATGCTTGGGAACTAAACACAGGGGGTTCCGCGTTTGGCTGGCCACCTAACCAGAACATCTGTTCCTGCACACCAGAGTCTAAGGTCAAAAAAACTGAGACCTTGGCCCTCCATGGGCTGTCGCACCACTGAGTTTAGTTTTAGTTTATAAAAAGTATTAAATACTCACACATCAACTCGTTGTTGTCCAAGAGAGCCGTGGTGGTTATGGTTGCGCGATTTTTTATGACAAAAGTCATGATAACGGCTGTGTTGTCGGAATTACAGGGCAAGTTTGCAAATCATATTGTTCTTCGAAATGATGTAGAAAACCTGCCTAAAAAAGGAATGAAAGTTTTGTAAATATTACTGCATTGAATAAATAGGAATGGTAAAAAAAATATTCAGTTAATGATCTCATTCCTTACCATTCATGATATTAATAAAACACATGATGTGGGAAAGAGTAGTAACTAGTCATGCTCATTTACTACTTAAAAAATGTCAGAGTTAATCGCTCTTGCATAATGACGAGATACCTAATTATTCTGGAAATTCATTGGAATGGTACTTATTTTAAAAAGTTAGTAAATGAGAGAGATAAGATTTTTTTTTGAACAATGAATAACCTAGCAGTTTTCTTTTAAAGGAAAATAACTAACACTAGTTTTAGTAACAAGAAAAATGTGTATATGTTTTGCTCGATGAATATCTACCGGCAAAATATGACATAATTAAACATTTTACTTTTGGCATAAGCATTGTATATCATGCTTATGCCAAATGATACATCGATGAAGTATGAAGTATGGTTATTTCTTGCTTTTAATTAGTAATGTTATGTTTCATTCGTATTAGCTAAAAGTATATTCTTGGTGCTACAAGTAGGTTCATGTTTTATTTCGATTTCTTTCATTAGGAAGTCAAAAAATTTTAGTAATCACCATGAACTACTCATATCAATTGAATTCATTTGGATAATAATTAAGCAAGCAAGTATGATTCATTGTCCGATATTCCTTACTATTCACATAATTAAAATATAACATAGAAAATAATTTTCTCCCTTATATAACAGTTTTATTTCTTATTTTATTCTTCTTTCTACTAGTTTACATATTTGGACATTCAAACATTGATATAATGAATTCAATATTATACAATAGGCTAACCAAGGCTTGTTTATGTAAGAATTTCGGGAAATAAACCAATATAATAAACGATTGAAAGTGCCCTAAAACTTTTCACCTTACAAGTCCTCGGGCATTCTTTCTGTGTATTAAATGCAATGGGAAGACATAGGGTTTAAGACACTAAGTTTTCATTGTGAAAGATGGGGTTCGATTCCCGGTGGTGGCTCATGTCCCACCCAGGCTGAGTTCGGCGAGTACCAGCAAGTTAGGCCAGTAAAAGGGGCCAGTGCAATACAATGCCATTGGCTTCGAAATTGTAAAGCCATTTTCTATATAACCTCTTGGCTAAAAAATTGACTACTGTGGAATATTTTCAATTGTTTTTAACGGTTAAAAATAACTTTTACAAAATAACTATCAATAAGAAATATGGAAAATATGCTTCTTAGATTCAAATTGAATAGCCCCACTTTTATAAGCCCATGGTTCCAAATATAAAACATCATTTTGATACATATGGCTGTATAAATTGGAAGAAAAAAAAACAGTCATATCTTCTAAAAATATTATTTTTTTGCTTTCTTGTAGATCTTATACTTACCATACATCCTATAGGTCTCATACCTACTATTTCCTCTAAATCTTGTACTTACTTCCTCTAGGTATTTACTTTCCTATATTTCTTAAACCTACTTTTGGGACTGGTCCTATAACTGTCCCTTTCAAACATCTCTTTTTTGGTACGATTATTTTCTTGAGTATTAAAATCTTTATGAATATTTCATTAAAACATAATAAAATGTGTTTTTTTTTTATGTAAACGGTTACAGTTACTGTGTTTAAAAAACTTAAATGTTTTTAGGTTTTGAATGTGGAAAGCAGACAGTAAGAAACGGACGAATAGTCGGTGGCGAAGATGCTTTTGATGGTGAATTTCCTTTTATGGTAAATAGTCATTTAACTTCAGTTTATTTTTTATGAAATAAGGAACTTTGATCTAACGTTAAATGCTTAATTTTCATACATATTTGTTACCAATCTGTGTTAAAACTAGTTGAATTCGTGCAAAATTTGGCAAAGAAATTTTTTTGAAAAAAAGTAAATAATAATGTTGACTATCTTTTTTATACATTTTCCTTATTATTTTTTTGCTACGCTTTATTTTAAAGCAACAGTTGTAATAAAATTTTAAAAGCTCTAACATTACACACAAGAATATGAGAAGTTGATGTAAATAATAAATACAATAAAATTATTTACAATAACAAATTACGCTTAAAGGAAATTGTTGTAAAGTTTTTGTAAGCGAATATTAAAGTATTGGAAGTGAATATCAAAACTAAATTTATAAATGACTCGTAAACGAATGAATTATAATTATAGCCAAAAATTAAAGAATCACTTAGAAAAAAATATTTTTCCTTATAAGCTAAGACTTCTCTCAACTTACTTTGAGAGTGTGTTTGACCACCTTAAAATAATCAATAACATTAATTTATCCAGTGCAATACACTGTTAGATTTTTCATTTTAAAATTATGGTAACCAGCAACAGTCTGTCTATCCAATTCACTGCAAAATTTACGCTAGAGAAAATTTTTTACCTTTGAGATTTTGAAACATTTTACTACTAATGTTAAAAAACCATGGATGCAAAATTATATGGTTTTTTTAACCATTTACAACGAGCATGGTTTCAAAACCGTAAAAAAGAAATTTAACTGGAGATTGCAGCCAGGGTCACAAATTGGAGAGTGAAGGATACTGTTGGTCATTATATTAACAGATTTGCCTTTTCGAGTATTATATTCCCCCAATCGCAAGGAGCCTAATGGCTTCATTAAGCGGGTCTAGTTGGTGCGAAAAAATTCTGATTGTTTCACTGCATTAGGTGAAAGTAAGTAATAAATAAATTTTTTTCATAGCTAACAGTTTGAATACCATCTTATTTATGATCATTCGACTATTTTGTAATTAAATAAATTGTAATATAACTATTTTTTCCGAGAAATTTCTAATAGTGTATAAATTAATTTGTAATAAATAATTGGCTGTCTAAAGTTAAAGTCAAATTTTTCTTATCTCAATTTGATCACAGATAATGATTTTTTTTTTTTTTTTGAGCTTCTATTGAAATTTTTAATCTTTTCAAAACTTTGATCAACGTCTTTTATCAGCTAAATGTACCAGTACACCAGGGCAGGAATAGCCTGGCTGGTAGGACTTTAGGCTTGTGTTCATAAAAACGGGAGTTCGAATCCCGCCTTCGAAGAATACCCGTGCATTAAATGGTGACTGGTACACCTTAAATCTGTCGTTGTCACAAAGTCTTCCAAGTTCCTGTAACATATCAATACCTGTGGGGTACTGAATTCAAGATCGATTGTTCTCTGGCTTAGGTCAAAATTATGATCTATGGATGAATGAATGGAGTATGAGTGGGTCCTCCCAGTAAAACAGGCTATGACGTGTGTGTGGCTGAAGTCGTATTCTTTGGCATAGACGGTGCTCCCTGAAAAAACAAACAAGAAACGCACTCTCTGTTTTAAAAATTCTTCAGGCTTGTTGGTATTGACATGTTGCATAAGCAACAACAACCAGTGCGCCAAATTTTAATTCTGCTGTAGATTTCCTTGTAGAAACAAAACACATTGACCTTTAAAAAAATCGTTGGATTTAATGAATTCAATTTTTTATTAAGATAAGTAAACAAGTTTAGACATATTTGCTACTATAACTTAATTCAATGTATTAAAATATTTATGTAGCAAAAATAGCTTGCCAATATTTGGAAAATAAATCAACAGTCATGTGTACAGAAAGAACTTACATCAATAAATTAAAAAAAAGAATACATATAATACCTAAAATATATGACAGGATCAAAAACAGTACTCAACATTTGATTCCTTGTACCCATAAACATAATTTCTTTTATTTATGTTTCTGTTTTTATGGAATAAAAAAACATTCATGTTTCGACAAATTTTACCCCCGCGTATTGCTTGAAAAGTAGGACGATAGCAACATCTAAGTATTAAATCAAAAGCTTTTATTTTATTCGTACTTACGTGGGAAACACGGTTTATAGTAAAAGAAAACACGTACGCTCTAGAAGATATTGAATTCAATTTTTAAAGAAATATTTTATATATTGGAACTGAATTCCGTCGCTAAAAATATTTTTCAATAATACAAGGGGAAATGATTTTAGTTTAAAAGAGAAAACATTTCCTAATTTGGTTTAAAGAACAATATTTTAATGCTGTCAAATGTAGTTTCGCATAACCTCCATTTATTACTTACTTTTTTAAAATCTCTTTGAGAAATTTTAAAGTTATTAAAAGGCACTGATTGTTATTTAATTAAAGAAAATAAGTTATCAAAATCTGACGAATCATTTCCAAAGTGAATTATGGGGAGTGGGACAAACAGTTTTAAAATATTTCTTTTTTATTTTCATTTATAATCATCCCCTTTCTCCGTTTTTTTTAAATTTTTTTAAAATCATTTTTCCTTGATAATTGAAAGTAATTGAACGCTAAAAAAGCATTTGAATCTAAGTACGATTCATTGATCAAAATTTATCATATAATTTATTGTAAATTCTTACAATATGTCATATGATATTTATCATGTGAGTTTGAATAAATTCTAAATAGTACATATAACTAGGTAATATGATACATTGTATCCTTATGGCTCAAAGGTTCTAATTTATATTACAGAAATACACGCAATTAGATATTAACAAGCTGAATCTCTATGCTTTTAAAATGTTTTTGCAAAGTGTTATAATTTTTCTCGAAAATTTAATTTTTATGAGCTCAACTTTGAGTTATTTTATTTTTACTGTAGATGCAATCGTTTTAAGATTTTCCTCCTAATTTTAGACTACTAAATAGCTGTTGCTGTATTCATTAGAAAAAATTTACAATAAACAATGGAATTCTTTTTACAATGTTTAGAGGTGTGGTCATTATTGTGATTCATGATAATCCTGACCGAGGTACTTATCCCACTAAATTATGGAACAGAAAGATGAAAGTGAAATGTAACGATATTAATGTAAATGTAACGATCCAAGAAAGAGTAATAACGTAAACTTTATTTAGTGGAACAAAATTTTTAAATTCCATCATTATTCATTCATTATTTACATTTCATTTTTCTTCTTTTTTTCCAACTGTTCCATTTGCTCCTAATTAAAGAAATAGAATATTAAAAACTTAACATCATGGTTTAATGTTAAATATCCAAAAGTTATATGAGAAAAAGCATTGATCACTCACAAACATCATTTCATGACTTCAAGGAGTAAATAAAAATATAATCTTAAAAATCTATGTAATCATTAAATTCTAAAAGTCGAAAAGTTAATAGAAAACAAACTGTATGAAAGCATTGGTTAGTCACAAGTGGAATTTCATGATTACTGTTAAAATAACTGATAAAAACTGTTAATTAACTGTTTTCACCTAATACGGTTAAACAACCAGAATTTTATCGCCTAATGCAAACGCTTAGTTCCTTGCAACTGCGTACATATTATAACTGAGAAGACTGATTTGTTAATCTCGTGACCAGAAGAAATGAGGTTCGAGTCCCAGCGTTGACACCACAATATTTCCTCCATTCTCTTCAACACAGGAAGAGTGCCCATTGTCCTGACCTATCCAAAGCTCATTAACTAATGAAAAGCTTAGTTCCTATATCTAGTTGAATTTCTTTTTTACAGATTTGAAAACATGCTTGTTGTAAGTGGTTAAAAAACCATACATTTTTTTAATTCATTGTTTTATAACAATACCTAGTTATAAATGGTTTCAAAACCGTAATGAAAAAAAATATTTTTCACCGTAAACTTTACGGTTAATCGGATGGATAGACAGACTGCTGCCGAGTGCTTTACAATATGTTTAGAATGAAAATATTAACATTGTAAGCGTATATTTCGTAATTATTGAAAGTTTGAAAGTTTTACACCATTACTTAAAATGTTAAGAATCGAAGAGTCACTTGTGAGACAATAATATCCAAGCAGTAATTACTCACTTCATATTTAATTTCATGCGAGTTGAATATTTAAAAAAAAAACAGGTTTTAAACGTAATTAAGACCAATTATGCTTTGTGAATTGATGATAGCTCATGAATTAAAAGTACTTTTTATACGTTTATTTCAGGTATCTCTACGTTTAGGAGGAAGCGCATATGGTCAGCACCACTGTGGTGGTGTCATTTTAAAGAAATTATGGGTTTTAACGGCAGCACATTGTGTGACAAGGTATGTAAATACATACTACAATACATCCTACTATATATACTACAATACATACAATACATCCTACAATAATGGAAGGGACACTGAGTTTTTTTGCTTTTTTTTTTTAATTTTTCAACAAATACTTAAAACAATTTTTATTTAGTTTAGAGATGTTTAGTTTATGCGATTTTTCATACTTATCAATAAGATTTACAGATTTCAGAGGTTTGGAAGACCGGCAATAAATGGCGAATGAAGACAAGTATTTTTGAACACCTTATGCCAAAAAATCAAGCAATAAGTTTGTAACTTGTATTGATTACTTTAGTTGTTACTTTTGATAACCGTATAAAATTTCGTAAACATAAAATAAATATTTATAGAGATATGGGCCTTTTTATAAAAAAGCTAGCTTTATTAAATTACCTTTTTCTGCTATAACTTTTTAAATACTGAATGGAAGCCGACAATATTTTTTGGATCAATTTAAAAATTGATTACAAAATTATATGTTTAAAATTTTTTTTAAAAATTTTTAAAAATTGTACAAATTATAAGCATTTAAGGTATTTTTTTTATACTGCGCATGTGCGGAAAAATAAATAAAATAAATATAAAGTAATCGATTCAAGTTACAAACTTATTGCTTGATTTTCAGGCATGGAGTGTTCAAAAATACGTGTTTTCTTTCGTAATTTTTTGTCGGGCTCCAAAACCTCTAAAAGCTACAAATCTTATAGCTAAGTATCAAAAATCACATTAACTAAACCTATCTAAAGTTGTAAAATAATCATTAAAGTATTTCTTGAGGAATTTTTAAAAAAATGACAAAAACTCAAAATGTATCTTCCATTATTGCGGGATTGTGTATTAGTAAATTTTGTTAACATTTCTTGCCAAGCTCTGTTAGTAAATAAGTAAAGGCTTCAACTCAGTCATAGACTCAAAGAAAATTTTAAATTTTTTTATTAAAAAAAGTATTTGTTTTTTTTTCAACTTTGAAAAATAATTACTATTTATTCTATACATAAGATCCTATATCAATAGATTAATTTGAACAAATACAATGCTTACAAAATTTTATCTAAATGTATTTTTATTTTATTTTTTTGAATTTGTGACAAAATGTTAAGTAATATTATTTGAAATGGGTCAGAATTTGTTTAAAGTAAAAAAAGAAAAACTATAAAAACAAATTGCACTAAATTCGGAAACCCTATTGGGATGAAAAAGTTGTTTCTTCGTAATTACACTCTATAACAGTCTATGCTCTTTTTTTTTTTACATTAAGCGTTGTTCTCGTCATTGCTGTTGTTTAATATAACACTAAAATAACAATTACATTAGCACATACCCCAATACTTAACTCTTTCAAAATTCACACCTTTATGCTTAAGGGTCAATAATTGATTTCGAAAAAAATTAATAGTATTTTATTAGCTTAATGTAATTACATGACACATCTATATGCAATATGAAGAAAAGAAAATTTATTTATTAAAGTCGAGTAAGATGTAAATATTAGATTGGTAATTTATTGGGTAAGATGTAAATTTTAATAAATTAGTTCATGAATGACCCGGCTTTTACATTATAGCTGAAAAGACACAAAATTTTATGATTCATTGAAACATTTCATAATTGCATAATAATAAGTACGACGCATTGTTTATACAAATTTCATATTTGCATGATTAGTACTGTATGATAATAATAATAATATTGTTATTTTTTTGATGGATAAAGTATTCATGAGTACGAAAAGTATATTTAAAGTCAAATACTTTTGCAACATTGATTTCTGTTCAATTCACCTAACCCGAGGAACTATTTTTTTATACAAATTTGAATACATAATAAACCGAAGGTGTTAAATAGTTATGAGCATTCAGAAATACTGATAAACTAAAAATGTTTTTTTTTCATTCATAACAAAATTTCATTAAAGTTATAACGGAAAATAATTATTATGATACCATTTTTCTTAAATGTCTTAACAATATAATCATATTTATCGGCTTATAAGGTTTTCGAATTTCTGTGAAAAATGTGTAAAGAAAATTTACACAAGATCAAATATTTTCTAATTAAAATATTGCTCAGGTTCATAGATAATAATCAGACATTCGAAATTATTCTGGTAATCGTCAATATAAAAAGTAAACATTTCAACATTCAGTTCATTTTCAAACATTTTTATTGTAAACTTAAAGCTTAACTATTATTTTATTCAATAAGGGATATTACAAATTAAACAAAGCTTACATTTAACCTACAGTGATTAATAATAAAAATTAAAAAGTTAGATAATAAAAACTCCAAAAAAAAAAAGAATATATTTGTTTTATGGTATTATTTTAAGTTTATGCTATAAAAATTTATTTACTTTGCAAGAAAGAAAAGAATAACTATTTCAATAAAATTTTAGTTACATTTTAAAAAATGTAAAGTTAAAACGATTTATAAGAATATTTATTAAAAATTAAATATTCAGATTATCTTTCTTATTACTTAATTCTTTAATATGTACTTAAAAAAGAGTCACTTTTTTTTTACTTAATAATTGTTCTTTAAAAAGATAATGTAACTACTAAATAGAAAACTTTTTATTAAAATATAAAAAAAGAGATTAAACATTTTCACGAGTGTAAAAAATAATTTTAAATATATTTTTAGCATAAATTAAATTTGTACACTTTTATAAAACTACAAAATATTCGAATCCTAAAAAATGAACTTTTGCATGAGATTAACAAATTTTTCCTTTAACTAGATTATGTATCAAGACTTCAAAGGTATTCAAATACAAAAAACTTATAAATGGAATTAGCGAAAATTTTACTGTCAATTCTATAAAAGCGTTTGATCTTGCTTAATTCTGAAACTTGTAAAAAATATTTAATAACTAAATTGATTTCAGACAAAAGCTTTTTGGTGTTTTTTAAATTAATGCTATGCTTTTTCTTCAAAAAAATAATACAATAGTATAATAAAAATAACGAAAGAATTAATAGATAACTCAAATAAAATATTCCGAAATAAACTAAATACATAACATTGTTAAGATTTGAATAAATAAGACCAATACAAAATTCAGTCACCAAACTTTAAACTTGAAAACACTTTTATTAAACTAAATTATGTGAAAGACATGATTGTATAAATGAACAAATACAAAATAGAAACAAAGCATTTTATATCTATCATAAAATATTAGAATGTAAACTAATTTCAAAGATTTGTAAAATGCAGATGTGTAGGGCACAAAAAAGGGAAACACATTGAACAACTTTTATATAAATGATCGTACTTTTAACGAAATCAGTCGAATAGTCCTTGAGCTATTATTTAGAGATTCTTCGTTATCATTTAGAGGTTCTGAGTTAACGCAGTTTTTGAAACATTTGACTAATTTCATTAAAATGTTGTGTTTTGCCATTTAAATTTGCATTGTTTAAAATAATGTAAAAATTTGTAAACCTTAAAATTTTTACATTCTCATTTTCGATTTACTTACATTACCTTAAACCTTACTTATTTTCTACTACCATTAAATAAAATAATAAAAAATAATAATTAATTAATAGAAATTATCTTCGGATAAATTATCTTTTGAAAATTTTACAATTGTGAGGAAAAGTGTTTTGATTTCTTAAGCTCTGGAGTTATAGCGAAATACTCGAAAAAGTAAAATTAACATCAAGTGGTTCAAACTTTAGACCGTACTCTTGATCAAACTATTTTTACTGCATTTCTGAGATTGAGGCTTTACCTTTTAAGTCAGAAATACAAGTCTGTCAACAAAAAAAAGGTATGTTTATTCAGAGAAGGTACGTTTCTGTATCAGATTTCGTATCGTCTGCACTAATATCTTAGGTTTGACCCTCGAACCATTAAAATTAAGTCTTATTGTGCGAAAATCTGATCTGGATACCCCTCTCCGATGGAAAGTTTTTCCTGGTACTTATTTTTTTGCGCGCTGTACAATAGTTTTATTAGAAAAATAGTTACGCACGAATCAGAAACATAAATCTTGACTAAGAGAGATCAAAATCTATTCAAAAGTTATGAACGCAGTTTTGTAAGCAAAGTCCAGAAACCTATAGAAGTAAATGGCCTGTGGAGTAAAGACAGAATCCAGAAATTAAAAAATTTTATTAAACGGGAAAATATCTTGAGAATTATAAAACCTAAAAGAAACTGGCAAAGAAAGAATGAAAGAAACAGAAATACTAAATAAAGCCATGAAAGGTAAGCTTCATGGCAACAGAAAAGAAAAGGTAGTCAAAAAAGAGAAAATCAAGAACTGGGAAAAGATTTCTGATTTGATAGTGAAGTGGAGCTGTATAGAAAAGAAATATGAAAACTACCACACTTTAAAAAAATTCTGTTTAAATAAACTATAACTTTCCGACTGATAATTCCTCTTCTCTAAAACTACAAAAATTTTCTGTTAAACTACATAGCAATTTGTAACGAGAGGCATTCCCATTCACAAATAAAGATCTATTATAATTGATACAGATTTCATTTGTTGAGTACAGATTTTTTCAGTTCTGAATATGAAAAGCTTTAGTATCAAATTGGCGACAAATAATTTGATACATTGAAGTACATACCGACTGGCCTGTATGGTGGTCAAGAAATTTGCCTCTTGAAAGGTTCACTTCGGGGTGTCTAAACTTAATGATGGAGGGAAAAATTTTCGACCATTCTTTCAAACGTGATGTTTTTCGATGCCTTGAAAAATCACATAAAATCTCCCAAAAAATGTAATAATTAAAACTGTAATTAAAATTTACAAAATCCGTAACTAAACAAGCCAAAGAGTATATCTTCATACCAAATTTCTATGCACCATCGCGAGGACCATACAATAACTTTCTAAAATTATCTGCTGCGTACAAATATTTTCTGTAGTGTTCTGTTTCAGAAAACTTAAGCGTTTTCTCTGTAGCATACGGATGATCTCTAGCAACTTTGCTGCCAAATATTTTCTGTAATATAACAGAATTTTATTTTCATTAAAGGACTGTAGAGCTAGTGAGAAGAAATAGAAAAAATGTATGAGGAAAGCTATAACTAAATTATGGCCCAACAGACATTTGTCTATTTAATTGAGCGCGATCATTATGTATTTTAAAAAAGAATGAGTTTAGTTGTAATGTAGTACTATTAAAATACATCATAATAGAATCAAATTTTCATTTTTACGTATTTTTTATTACAATCATACTAGCATAAAGCAATTAAATTATGATGAATTTCCAGGAAGATTTTCTCTTGATTCCTCAACACTTTATAACATCAGATGATGAACTTATTAAAGTATTTATTTATTTAGTTATTGTAAAATTTAATACTATAAATAGGCTCAATTTCTAAAGCTTAGAATATAAAATTTAAATACAAATTCCATTGGATTATTTTTGTGCTGCTAACTTACTATGTTTTCCATTCCATTTAAATATAGCATTTATCAGTACAATGTTAGAAACAAAATATTCTATCAACATAATATTTCTTTGAAATCAATTATTTTTGAAAACAGTAATTTTTTATTATTAATTGGAAAAAAATATCCTATTTTTTATAAAACCATACGAATTCAGACTTTGCTTATTTATATAAATAATTAGTTATAATTCATATAAATTGTGCAAACTCTAGATGTAAACACGTCAAGGATTCCAAAAATGTGACTTAAATTAATTTTATGGTTCGAAGAATGCTAATTATAATGGGTATAAGAACACATATGTAGTTGATAGAATACTAATTACAAACATGTATACTTTGATCCTCTTTATTCAACAATTTTTACCTTTTTAACTACGTTGAAAGTATTTCTGGTCTTGTAAGCAACAATAAATAAACGTAAAAAGTCTGGATTAAGTTAGTATTGAATAAATAATCAGTTATTCATTATTAGTTAACAACTAACTATTCTCTAATTAGCTCTTAAGGATTAGTAAAGAAAAACTATTTTTTGTCTCAGATTAAATTACGAAATAAGTTGTATTGTACAAATATATCTTTAGTTATGATTAAAGGAGCTATAAAAGATATAGAAAGTTTTATTTATATTTTTCAAGCATAGTATCAAACAATAATAAATTTTGAATACGGTACAATTACAATGTAAACTATGGAATAAGTAGATATTCGCGAATGTTCACAACAAATTTTTTTAAGCATGAAAACTTTTTGTAATATGCATAATAAAACACCAGGGAAATCTGTATATTTTATCAAAAAATATTAATGAATTTAATTTTTTTCTTGAAATATTATTTTATCTTCTTTTTCAGTAATTCATGTAAACTAAAAATCGTAAAAATATGGTAGTAGGGAGTTGAATGAATTCGGGAGGTATATTAAACCGGGACATGGTCTTTTTAACTAAATTAGGGCTGTCATTTATCAAAAATTAGACGGAACTGTCTGCAAACAGAGACGATGTTGGTTGGGAACGAATTAAAGATGCTATATGCTACTTGTTTATCGACGCCAATTTTATATTAAAAAAATGTAAGAATTTTAGTTTTTACTGCACTGATTTATTCTGTAGTTTTTAATTGCTTGAAATTCATTTTAAGTAAGTTCAACATCTGATTACTCTTTATTTAATTATTTTTATAATTATTAAACCCACAACTTTATCAGCCGGTTTGCTTATGCCTAATTGTTTACTTCACGTAGTTCAACTTAGCGTATACTCTTCATATAATTCCTTACGAAAAGTTTGTCAATTACGAACGTTTGTACAGTTACATATGGCATACGTTCTTAATTTAACTACACAATTGGCTTTTAAAATCACTACAACAAAAAGACGATTCACTACACACTGGAAACTTTTATGAGTTGCAAAATATGGTGGGACAAATGAAGGATAACATTTTCTGCTCATTCATGTAAATCAAGTGACAGAGGGGACAACGCATATAAGATTATTAATTTGACATCTTTTTCCCTATACAGAAGCAATCAAAATATTTAAAAATAATAATTTAGGCAAACAATTTATTTTTCTCAAGACCAGCAAACTCAAAAAAAATTTGCATATCTGTGTACCTTGGCCTAGTACCTGTATAGTACCTTTAATTGATAGTTTTCCCTGTTATTAATTCTGTGTTTATTATTTATAGTGTGGTTTTTATTGATTCGGTTTGTACACGGTAAATGCAACAGATTCAGTTAACACAAAAATATATTTCCCAGTAAATTATGCCATTCAGAATAAATAAAACTTTTTACATATTTTTTTTTTAAATCTATATTTTATTTTTAAAGATTTCAATGAAATATTCTTTAGTATTAAGCTTATGATTGACTTAACTTTTTTTTAATTTATGCAAGTTACAAGAAAATAAATTTTAATTGCACATAAATGTCAAAATTCTAACAACCAATTAGTTCAAAAGAAAACAAACTTTTAAAAAATTTTATATAAGTGTGACATCTAATGGTTCAAAATACAAAAATTGATTGTTCAAAGTACAACACCATGTTGCATTGTTGTTGATACCTATCTTAACTGGTCAAGTGAATGAGCTAGACCAGTTCAATGAGTCTCTATACATTCAGAAAATGCAGAAAAATGGGTCTTTGTTTCAAATCTTCCCTCTCAAATGCCAGGCTGGAGAAGGTCATTGGATCGAGTGCGGAATGTGAGGTATACACCATGTTGTACCCTTTGTACGATTCTTCTTTCTTATTTTTTTCTGAAGTGTGTAGAATAATTCGTTCACCCAAAATTACATTAAAGTTAACGTATATTCCACTTCCTACAAAATTACATTAAATTGAATTTCATGAAAATCCAAATTGCATATATTTAAGTGCATGAATATCTAAATTCCATGAACTAATTAGTTTAAAAAAAGCAAGAAATGAATATTATAAAAAGAATAGCATCCCATGATTCAAAATATAACATGTGACTGCTCAAGATACAACACCATGTTGCACCTTTGATCCATTCTTCTTTCTGAAATTTTTCTTATAAGTGTAAAGAATACGTTCCCAAAAAATTATATTAATTAAAAACGTATAATGTTATTCCCCAAAACAGTTCTAAGTTTTTAGAAATTTTACTTTTGCATAAAGTAATGAAAAGTAAAAATTGGTTCCAAGATACAATTCTTTAACTTAAGTATTCCCTGTATGTGTATGTATTCCCTTTTAAAAATAACATATAACCATATTCTAGGAAAGTTTTCTTATTCGTTTCAGAGAATCACATCAATAAACCACATCTGCAATCCTAATACAAAAATAGAAAATACAATAAAAAAAATCATTATGTATTATCTTTTATACTCCTATAAAAAAAAATTTTCCATAATCCTGATAAAAAAAATACAGAATACAATAAAAAAAATCATTATCATTATTATTATCTTTTATATTCCTTTAAAAGAAAATTGAAAATTTTTCATCATTCTAATACAAAAATATAAAATACCATAAAGAAAAAACATTATACATCATCTTTCGTATTCCTTTAAAAGAAAATTGCTTTTTTTCTATCTAATCTTGATACAAAAATATAGAACACAATATAGAAAACTTTGCAGATTATTTTGTTATGTTCCTTTAAAAGAAAATTGCATTTTTTTTTTCATAATTTCTATACTAAAATATCGAATGCAATAGAAAAATCATTATATATTATCTTTAAGAGAAAATTGCCTTTAAGAGAAAATTGCATTTTCCCCTAATCTCGATACAAAAATATAGAATGCAATGAAATAAATCAACATATATTTTCTTTTATATTCCCTTAAGAAAAAATTTCATTTTTTTTTTCTTTCTTTTCTAGCTATTCAGCAAAACATTTCACTGTAAGAGTGGGGGAGTATGATTTAAGTCAAGCAGAAACAAATCATTCAGAATCAGACTACCGTGTTGAGAAGATATTCAAGCATCCCAAACTATACCAGCCAAGAAGGTATAATAATGATATAGCTCTGTTGAAACTCATGAAGCCCATTGGTTACGAAAGTTACGTATGGCCAGCTTGTCTACCTGACCACGAAGAAGACTTCTCTGGTCAACAAGGAACGATAATGGGTTGGGGATTTCTCCTAGAAAACGGTAACAATGAGTCTATACTTATACGAATATTGTGTTTAAATAATGAATTTGTCCTTTTCTTTATTTGTTCCATTTTCCCGTGTTTATCTCGACTAAAACTATGATCAAATTCTAAGAGGGTTTTTTTTTTTTTTTTTACTTTCTATTGAACTCGACTATCAGAGGGATAGAAAAATTCTGAATATGCTTTTAATTCTTTTTATTTAATTTTTATAAATAACTTAAATAAAAAGAATAATTTCTATAAATAGGCTAAATGAAAAGATGTTATTTATTCGCCAGTGTTTATCACACCATGTGAAATACAAGGTCGTCATTTAATCACAATTTTTGTTACAAGGCGTGAGGTAATTTAGATTCTCCATTCATTATTTCTAATAAAATTATAAAAATATAATTCTACAGTCGGCATTGTTTTTGTATAAATTATGTTTAAAAAAACTATCAGCAGTGTCCAAACCAATTTTCATTAGTTTAAACTATAATAAAACTGAATTATAAACAATATGAAAATAGACAAATGTGCAGTTTTAAATTAATTATTTGAAAAAACAGACAGCATCATTTTATTGCCTTACATTTTTGAAAGAAAAAATTACTAAAAGTTCTAAAAATAATCATGCACTACTTCTCCTAATCTAAGAAAACGTCACCTTTAATATTATTCATTCGCCGACCGGTCTGTGTAGGGATCAGGGAACTGGCCTTGCATCATGAAGGCTCAGGGTTCGAATCCCGGCCAAGGCATGTTCTTTCATTCTTTGCACAATCCGTCTTTACTGTGGGAGTAACATTGGCCGACCTGATAGAGTGGCCAACAAATTTGCTTTTCAGATGCCTGTATGACGAAAGGTCATTCTCCAGGTGGGCATTTGAAAAAAATTTAATCTTTTCAAAAAGGTGTTAAGTGAGAAAAAAGCAAATAAAAAATTTAACCTAAAATCCTAGATGAAGATTGAAAAAGCCTCTTAAAGGTCCAGCTTAACCAATTAGTTGTCAATTTCAAATGAAACTTTTATTTTACCATGTATTTTTACATACCTTTCAAATTATATTTTAATGGTGAAAATTTTAATTCCATATATTCCATAAACTTAAAAGGAAAAAAAACTTTTCGTTAATTGTTGGAATGAATGTTTAAGTGTAATTCTAATTTTTCTTAATAATATTAAATTGAATTTAACATTTAGGCTATATTTTTTTACATTAATGTATGTAAAGGTTGTTCAAATTCTGAGATTTGTTGAGCATATTCATGCAATATTGCATACCCATATTCCGTTATTTAATATTATACTACCTAGTTTCAAAAGTATCGGAAATGTTAATCATACAAAATTAATCTTTAAAAGCTCTTTAAACAAAATTTCAAACAAAAGATACTTTAAATTGTATTTTTATGTCATTAAATGTATTATTCTTATGTTTAATCATTGATATTTACGAAATTATTCTTATATAATATATTTGTATATAAATAATTGTCTTTAAAAATTGCAGTTTCGTAAAATTTTCTGAAGATCTTAAAGCACAGAATATTCTATTATCAGATACATATTTAAAATAAAACTAATGAAATGAAATATAATTAATGGTAAAATTTGAAAAATATTCCTTTATCCAAAAGTTGATTTTTAATTTAATATGCATTAACTTTATTTAACAAAGATTTGATTAAAATTTTTAAGCTATTGGCGTAAATTATATTTAAAAATTTCGAATAGTATTACTTTAAATACTATACTTTATACTTTATGAATAATACTTTAAATATTATCAATATCTACAAAATATAATCCAGTTTCATTAAAATGAAAGCTAAATCTTTCTATTTTTAGTGAACAAATAAAAATAATGACATAGGAATAAAGATAAGGCTACATTTATTTAATTTTGTAAAATATTTGAACATTCATCAAACAAAATAAATATTTTGACTTAAGGTAATTTAAAGTGATTTTAAAAATCTCTTTTTGCTATCGAGATTAATTATTCTCATTTCAGTAACGAAATTCTTATAAATTTATATTTAACATCGCTTTTTTTTATTCTTTTTAAAGTTATGGCATTAAAGCGAAAAAATTCACTATTGTTTAAAAGTTCAAAAATTTATGTCGAATGGAAGAATTTTTTTATAATAGACTTACTTATAAATTAGTTAATGATTGTAAATGTTAATTAACAGCAGAAATAATATTAAAAAAAATATGGGCTTTATTAGCTATTAATAATTAGCTATTTTAAAAAGCTATTATAATAATTAGCTATTATATAATTAACTATTATAATAATTGGCTATTTTAAAAAGCTTGATTTAAAAATTCTTGAAATAATGTGATTAAACCAATACATATTTAATAATTAAAATAAAATTTTTATTTGTTTTTCGAGAAGTATTTTCTTATAATTTGTAAAAAATAACTTATACATTAACTCACGCATTTAAAAAACCATTAGCGTTTTTTATTATTGAAGTTGTAGTAATTAAATTTTCATTTTTTAGACACATTAAAAAACTATTACAAAGAAAAGTCATTTTATGGCTTTTGTTATCTATGTCATATAAAGCGACAAGCGCAAAAAATACTTGAACATTTATGGTAAAAGTAATTGAAGTTTAGATGTTTGTACTTTTTACAGTAAAAACCTTCTAGAAACTTATGGTTGAAAAAAGAACGCATAAGGTAGTTGACCACACAAGCATAGCCAGGATTTGAACCTTAAAACACTACTTATTAAGCAAGAGCACTAACTCCTGTACCATCACATCATAACAATATGCTTTGTTTTAAAATCAAATTAAATACACTCGATCCATCAATTTAATGTTAATGCCATAGTGTATGAAAAGAAAGCTACCATGGCCCTCTTTTGACATGCTACTTTTCCATTACTATTTATTGTAATGAAAAAAGTCTCTTAATATTTTTACAATGCATATATGTTATGAAATACATCACAAATTGACCAGATAATACTTGATTCGCTTGTGCACTAAACCATAAGATCGTAATAAAATTTGTAGACGTGTGATTAAGAAATACACTTTATCGTAAAAATAACATGGGAGAAAGATTCCCAAATGAGAAATTTTTTTGAAAATAAAAATTAAGATTTTAACATAAAAATTATTATGATATTTAATATTATTACATGTAATATTCATGCGACTGGTGTGAATCATTAGATGTCGGTGAAATTTAAAAAACTCAACAGATTCACAGTGTTATTTCAAAAAATGAAAACATTTACTAATTATCTAACACTAGAAAAAGTATCCTAATACTCGTATGTGAGAGTTCAGAGATAGCGCCAAAATTGTATATTAAATACTTAAAGATGAACGCCATACTGTGGGAGACACTTTTCATTATCAAATCCTTTTTCGCCTCTATTGGTAATTTAAAGTTGAGAGAAGAGTGAATTCAGGTAAACGTGAAGAAAACCATGACGTTTCAAATACTGAAAATGAAATACGTTTTCAAAATATGCGAACAAATTACTCCAAGATAACATACCAACTGTGTAATCCTAAGTATTCCTGCCAAAAATTGTTTAAATTTTGATAGTTTGAAAAAGAAATCTGCATTTGGTTTTCTCTAGGTTTATCTGAACACACTTTTTTCTATACTTTAAATTTTAAATAACTTATGTGGGTGGAAGGTAATTCGCCATGAACAGTTTCGTCTGCGATATAGCATCCACTTAAGCTCTAATTGTTAAAATCTTATCTGTGGTTATCTGCGGACAATTGTAGGACAAAAATATTGCATTAAACGTATAAAAGTAATAATTCACATTCAACTAGAAACAAAAAAATGTCAACGACGAAATTAAGAACTCAGCAAAAAAAAAAAATTTCGAACTCCATTCGTGCTCGTCCTACAGCCAAAAGAAAGCTTCTAATTTTCTCATATTATCGTCTTTATTTCACTTTCACGGGTGTTTTAGATTATTTTTGGTTGAGTCCACCATCCTCTTTAGATAAATTGAGGTTTCGCATATTAACACTAGATTGCCTAAGGAAGTCATTTTGACTGCTTTTTAATTTCAATTAGAAAAACAATGATGACACAATTTCTTAGAATTTGGTGACTTTTTGTACAACATTTAATTTTTTTATTGTCAATATTTACTAATGACTTGTTATATAACTGAAAATAATATCAAAAATATTAAAAATTAATTTTAAGCAAATTTCTTTATACATTAGTTATTCTTTCACAATGCAGTCATTTTGACTGCTTTTGGGCAATGTATTTCAGTCGTTCTAGTGTTAAGGAAATATCGCATACATACAAATGTATCTCCGGATAAAAATGCGGTAAAAGTACCCACACTTCAGATGCATCATTTAAAAAATCCATTTTACCTTAAAATCCATTTTTACTGTGAAATATTATCCGTAATAATTAATTAGAGTGATTCCGTTGTTTTACGGTAATTATTACTGCAAAAAATACGTTATATCAGATTTTTTGTACCGATGCACGTTCCAGTAAAAGAGGATTTTATAGTAAAGTGTATCGACACCCTGAGTGCCGGTACTTTTTACCACAATTTGATCCAGAATTTTTTTTAATGTCTGAAGTACATTTCCTCTAGATTTTTAAGTAAGTGCTTCATCTTTCCAGGTGGTGTACGAGCAAAGATACTGCAGAAAGTTCAAGTTCCTATAATGAACAGAACACAATGCCAAGATCTGTTTGACGAAGCAAAGAAAAGAGTGAAATTTCAGGATGGGCAGATATGTGCAGGATACAGAGAAGGAAAAAAGGACTCTTGTCAAGTAAGCTTAACTTAAGAGTTACACAAGACAAGAGTTAACTTAAGAGTTAAAAAAAAAAATGCTATGATTTAATCATATTATAAATTTTTTGCACATTCTTCATTTATTGAAGCAACAGATTACGTACATTAATGAAAAATTCTTAATCAAATTACGCTAAAAAGTACCGGCACTCATTATGCCGGTACTTTTTACTTTAAAATACATCTTTACCAGCTCATGCTACGGAACGAAAATCTAATATACCTAATTTTTACTGTAATAATTACCATAAAATCACAATTTTAATAAAGATTACTGTAAAAAGTAGGGCATAATAGTTTACGGTAAAAATGGATTATATGATTATATGATAAAATTTATAGTAATGCACTAAAGTGCCGGTACTTTATGCTACAATTTTATACGGAACTTTTTACAGTGTATCTTTGTGCCCAGAGCAGAGAACTGAGTCAAGTATTCGTACCAAACTCATATTTAATAAATCACGGTGTAACACAAATAGAAAAATTGCTTTTTAGAAATTCAAACATCAAGTATATAAAATATTATCAATATAGTTTTTAAAAAATTTTAGTAAAGTTTAAAAATATTTAGATTTTCTATATGAGTCTTAAGCTCCATTTTTTTTTTACCAACAACAAAAATTTTAATTTTTTTAAATAATTAAAAGATAACTTTTAGTTTCTAGGTTCAAAAACGTTTATTTCAAAATAACATTTAAAAAATTGCGTATAAAATATAACTTTGCGATTTCATGAAATCTGCACTAAAAATATTAAGCTAACGCAAAATCTATAGAAATAACCTAACCTAAATAATAAATTGAAGACTGAAAATGTACTTAGTTTGTTGTCAATGAAAATTAACGTTTCCCTGTGAATTTCAGGACTTGTTCTAAATGCTAGCTTTTTCTTTGCGATTATTTTACAAGGACTTAAAATTTTTAAATCTGAAAATTAAAAGATACTTTTTATTTATACATTTAAAAAGATAAAATTTATGATTTTTAATCAAAAATTTAAATTTTATGCCCATTTAAGAAGGCTTAAATAATTTTCGATTTGACAAAAAAAATTGCGAAATATGTGACTGTGGTTTTTTATCCATATGAAGTTTTGAATTTCGAAAAAACGCTTTCGTGATACATCTCGAGTCAGGAGACTTTTTGAGTAAAACTTTCTAACTTTTTGATTCATTCGGAGGGGAGAACTTTCTTCTACTTGATAACATGACACCCCCCCCCCCCCTGAAAATGCCGTATCATCTTGCATCAAGGCAACACAACTTTTTTTTTTTTTTTTTTTTTTTTTTTTTTAAGTTTGCGATATGGTTTGATTTGGCTCAAATAAGTCAAAATTGGAAGTTATAGTAATGAAAATATATCGATCTAAAATAATACAAATCTTTTGTATATAAAAGAGTAATCGATAATGTGTTTTTCCCTTCAATAATGCGTCGCAATTATATTATTAATAATATAATAACTATGCATTATTATAATTATGCTTATTATATTGTTATATATGTTTATTCTAATGTTATACATTAATTTATAATGGTTTATTATATTGGTTTTACACATTATTGTCTTTTAAGTTGTAATATGGTACAGAGATATTGATATAAAATTATTCAAAACATTTATTTGTGATAAAGTAATTAGTAATAAATATTTGTTTCTACGAAAATGTTTTGAAACTCATTAAAATTGATATTTGATATACAAAATTCAAACAAATAGGAGATTTCAAATGAAATATAAAACGTAATTAAATTTTACGTTAGTTAAAAATTAGAAAAACCAGACGGCATGAAATTCATTCATTTAAAATAATGCGTACAATGTTTTGAACTATGTATTAGACTTAATTAAATTAATTTAGTTAAATAATTAATTTAGTCACTAATCACATTCATGTAATTACTAACATCGTTGCAATCATAATGCACTTATGATTATATTTATGTGTATCAAAATTTGTTAAATTTTTTTTAATATAATATTACATTTCTATTGTTATTAATACAGTAGGTCTATGCTATTAGATTTCATTTGCATTCCCTTACAACAACTTTTTTAATGTTTTTGAATTTTAAAGTAATAAATATTTCAATATTTCATAAAAGTAACATATCTTATAAGTTCTTTTTTTTTTAAAAAAAAATAATTCATGTTGAGTGTAGTGGCATTTTATTTAATTTCTGTAACTTTGTCTTGTTAATATTAAAATGACATAATATATCTATTATAGCATTTCAAATATTAATCAATTTTAAGTATCTTATTTTAAAGTACTCAACTCATCTGTATTATTATATTTTTAAAATAGCTAGTTGATTTTTATTATAGTTACAACTTAGCTTTTAAATAACTTTTTAATAAAATTTTTTATTTTATACAATATTTTAAAATCAAATAGGTTTAAAAAATGGTTTTTGAAAAGAAAAGTCCGTATTATAATCTTATATAAAATAAATTCTTAAATATTCACCTCCTAAATAAAAACAAATTGATTAAAGCAATTTAGATAAACAACACTAACCTATGTTATACAATATTTGAAAAGTATTTTAAATTGGGTCATCAAAATGATGTCGCCGTTTTATTTATCTTGTTCAGTCGATATATTGATTTCTGGTTTTCAACAATAGCATCTCTATATTTGAAAAGTTTAACATTAAAATCCTTTTTCGTTTGATTATGTTTCCAAGTTTAGTAAATAAAATATTTTTTCGATTGAATAGCTTTTAACCATTTTAATATTCTATGGTAATGATTTTTTTTTTCTTCATAATTTTAGTTGACTTTGCAGTTTCTGTAAAAAAGTTTACGGTGTCGCTGTCATTCCCTATGATAATTACTAAAAAAAGTTTTATCCTCAGCATTCAAAAATGATTTTCTTCGAAAATTTCATTTCATTTAAACGAAAAAATAAAAACGCCTTTATACTTAATAAAAAAGATTCTTCCGACAAATCTGCTTCTGCTCGACAAATCTGTTTATAATACAAATTTCATTTTGTATTATAAACTTCATTTTATAATATTATGAGCTTTATTTTTATAATACTATAAACTTTATTTTTTATTAGTAGGTAGGTAGGTATTTTTTTACACCGCACTAGAGCTACAAAATGGGCTATTGGTGACGGTCTGGGAAACATCCCTGAGGATGATCCGAAAACATGCCATCTCACTTTTGATCATCTGCAAAGGGGATGGCTCCCCTGCCTTGGTAGCCCGATGACCTACGCGAAGTCGAGCACTTTACGGTAGAACAGTTTAACGAGGACCGATACCACGCACCCTCGGTCGGTCCCTACGCAGGCCGATCAAAGTGGTCACCCACCCGCTTACTGACAGCAGCCAGCGATGCTTGATTTCAATGCTCTACTGGGAACTGTGTCTTCGAGATCAGTCCACTGCGGGACTTTTTATTACGATAAAATTCATTTTTTAGTACTATAAACATCATTTTAATGTAGTATCAACTTCAATAAATCTCTTACATTGCCTGCTGTGCATCGATATAAAATCGTCATAACTATTTAAATTTTTTGCGCAATATTTATTATACAAATACTTCTTTTAAGGAAATGTTTAAATTCATAATGATTCGCCATTCTTTTAGGGTGACTCTGGTGGTCCATTGGTTGTTAAAAAAGATGGCTTTTTTACGGTAGTTGGCATAGTATCTGCTGGTATCGGATGTGCAAGACCTTTGTTACCTGGAGTTTATACATCCGTGGCACATCATGTACCCTGGATTCATGAAACATTAGAAGAAATTTAGTTTCATATAGATTTTTAAATTTTTTTTTTCAATTCATAAAAGTATATTTGCGGTCCTTGGTTTCAAAACCAGCATGATCAATTTTCAGAAATGTTACAGATGTAACAAAATGAATTTCTCATGCAGGAAGTTGGTGTGTTTTTTTGCGTTTGAGATAAAAACCGAGTTCCTTAAATAATTATTTTAAAGATACTTTCATTGTCAAAATTAGTTTCCTTTTAAGATAGATTTTTCTAAAAAAAAAAAAGAAAGTGTTTTAGATCGAGCTGGTTTTGACTTGAAAAAAAGCTGGTTTAATACCAGAACCGATAAATAATTCGATTATTAATAATTATTAACATAACTATTATAAAACGTCTGTATAATTATTATAAAACGAATTATTAATAGAATTATTAACAATTCGTTTTTACCTTGCAAAGTTCATGTTTACTAGTTTTTAAAACGTTCGTATTTAGTAGGCTAAATTAAAACGAACATGACGTTATCTATACCACTAAAAACTAAAATTAAATTGTTATTTTTATGCATATACTTTTAGTTGTCACTGTTCCTTTATTTAGTTTAATTTTTTATTGCGTTTTACCTAACTCAAGACAATATCTTTTATGTCTTTTTAGCATAAAAAGTATCAAATAAAAATAATCTAATTAATTTTAAAAAACTTACTTTTTTCTTGTCATCTCTAATAGCTTTTTCCCCTTACTTTTTGTTAAGTTTTTCTAAACTAAAAAAAATTCATCGTCTTGGCTTCCATTAATATGTAATGTAAACTGTTCTAGGTGAAAATTTTGTTTATTTGTTCATCATAGCTATTATTTCGTATCAGTGTGAATAACTTTATTATGTTCCATAATGCTTCAAATTGTATTTTTAAATGTAATATTTATTGCTGTTGAGTCAAATTTTCAAATACGTACTGAAGCAATTATAAATATTTTCAATTTAAAAAACTGACATTTTTTTTAAAATTTAATATTTTAGAATTCACAAAATTTATAAAAAGATAATACAAAATATTTCCTAAAATCTTTATCACATAAAATTTTAAAAACAATCCAGGTCATTTCATGTTTTTGGATATTTTACAAAAGGAAATTAGTTTCAGTTCTTTCCAACTTTCAGTTCATTAATTCTAAGTTGAAAGAAAAATTAAATAAAATATAAAATATGGATTGGTAGTCGTAAGCAAATAATCATTTTAAAAAATTTATAATATACCCCTCAAAAGAAGATGCTCAAGCCTTAATCTAAATATATATTTATTTGCAATCAAACTACAGACAACAACTTTTTTGTCGATTTGCACAGGTTAATCTTTGCAACCTTTGATATACATTTCCAAAATCTTAGTCAAAAAAGTAGACAAATAAAATTAAAAACGTTATCGAAATCAATCTAACGAATTCTTCCTTTGGAAGTCGGGAAAAAAATCATCAAACCATGCATTGTTGCAAGAGAAAACTTGGAAGATATAGCTTTGAACAAGAAGATATCGCTTTGAACAGCAATATACAGGTTTTGAGGCATTTAGCCCCACTTTCACTAGTAGTAATTCGTTAAATTATGATCACGTTTATAGATTTTATGGCTTAAATATTAATTTTAAACCCTGTATATGTGAGCTTTTTGGAATTCGTTTTAGACAAAGTTTCTAGAAATATATAAAAAAGCTGATAGGTTCGTTACACCTAGCATATAGTGCTGATTTTTATTTGCATTTAGTAGTTTTATGTATTTCTGTATACCTTTCCTTTCAACAATCTGGATTAAGATAATGATCATTCATTTAGTGCGATTAGTTTCAATTATGAAAAGCACAATAATCAGATGAAACTGAAAAAGAAATGATATTTATATAAAGATTATGCAGGTATCTTATAACATATAAAATATTTTGGTTAAACTTTTACGTATAAAATATTTAGTGTATAAAATATTTAGTCAATTGGGTATGACTTAAAAGGTTAAATTTATTAAATAATTAAATGGGTATGACTTAAATTGTTAAGTTAACTAAATAATTAAATTAATAATTTTAATTCACAAAGAAATGTATTACATGTAAAAACTACGCAAACAATTAATTAGGTCAAATTTCAAAAATATAAGCTTTTCTAAAAATTTTAGAAAACTGTGCATTTAAATAAATTGCTTCTTCGTGTTCTATTTAAAATTTTGTTTTATATAGTATTTGAGTTTAACTTAAATATCCGAAAAATAACAGAAATGTTATTCAAAAATTATTGTTTCTTTCAGTTAAATAGTTTTGTCGTATATAGTTTGAATATATTATAATATGATTTACTAATAATTTTATCAAAGTGTTTTAGGCAGTATAAAGAAGTAAGATTGTTGTTTCGGAAATAAATAATTTTCCACCTGAAACTTAAAGTTTTGAGTACTTTGAAATCATTTATCTTCCTCATAGATCATCCTATTTAAAAAGTTGCTTTTAACAATGTAGACTTTTGTTTTTGTGATAAAAAGACTCTAGAAACGAAACAATTTTACATTTGTATTGATCTCTTTTTTGTAATAAGGTCAAAGGAAATGATCCAGACTTCATGCTTTTATTTCTAGTCATTTTAGAATGCTTGTTATCAATTGTAGATGTATATTATTTGTAATGTATAATTTGAAAATAAATTTTTTTTTAATCTTGCGATTTCGTTTAATTATGTTCTAATAGTCGTCTATGTGTTACCTGCAAAGTATGAAATTGGCCGCGTAAGTATAAAATTTTAAAAATTTCTTGCGTAGCCAAGGCCTTGTATTCAATGCTAAATGGCAAACCAACAAAGTGTAGAAAATTACTTTTTTATACTTTTAATTAAAATATTTATGATTTTTTAGCATTAGTTGAAAGTAATTTCTTGGTGAGACCAGTGAGTTCGTGTTGTATTTTGTTCTCATTAGTTAGAAAGACATACATTTTTAGTAATCGCTTTGCATTTCTAATTAGCTGTTAGAGGTGTAAAAAAAAAATTAGTAACTCAAAAATTAGTACTGAACAACACTTAAAAATCATACACAAACTGAAAAAAAAATATTATATAATGATTTTTGGTAAATTTAATAATAAAAGATGTTTATTACCTTGCTGTAATCCTTATTACCTTGTAAATATGGTAAAAAAAAAATTATTTTGTCATGATACCTTAAAAAGAATAACACAAAAACCATTTATGGGGTTAAATTTTCTTTTCTGTTCAGTATTTTTAATAAATGTGAAGTCATAAAAACTATAGCTTTTAAAACAAGAGCTCCCAGCAAACCTTTACCATATAAACGGAAAAATTACCAAATAATTGTTTAAATACCGGATATTTAGGGTTTATTATTAGAATTATGTTTTTTTTTAACCAGAAATGTCATTGACATATGAGTATGGTAATTTTTTCAGAATTTTTTTCTCCGTAAACCAAAACAATTAATCCTTTGACGCAATATTTTTATTAAATATATTTTTCATACTTTTTATTTTATTTTGATAGGTTAAAACAACTGAAACTAATATAGTTAGCAATAATTTAACAATATAGTAACAATATTTTTTTTCAAATTTGCACTTATTTGCAGTAATTTAAATCTAGAATAAACAGTTATTCATCATTGAAACTTTTTTTAAATTGAAACTTTTTTCATTGAAAATTTACAAAATTATTTATTTTTAAATTTTTAAATGTATGAATGAAAAAGAAATTTTTTCAAACTACTTTTTTCAGTTTTATGTTTTAGTACAAGCATAATTCCGATAATCTAACTGATTTTTTAGCAACTATTAAACTGTTTTATAAAATTAAAAAATAACTAAAATACTTTTTTGCTTGTAATTATAGTGTCAGGAAAAAAATATATTAAAAGGACACTGGTGTCCCATTTGCGTCAAGGAGTAAATAAAGCTAAAATAAGTTCAATTTGTTTTTATTTAATATTCTATTTAGTTGTTCTCGGTAGATTTACGTTTTTATATTAAGCAAGATACGTTTTATAGTTGTTCAACTCATCAAAATCTTCTGGCGCCTTGGTCATCTACACTGACGGTAGCAAGTTGGAAGATGGTAGAACCGGGAGCGGTGTTTTTGTCAACAGAAATGATAGTGAAGTCAGGATTAGTTTCCGAAACCCTGACAATTGCTCAGTCTTTAGATCTGACATCATGGCTATTGGAACTGCCCTTAATTATGCCCAGACAACTGATAATAATTGCATTTGGATATTGACCGATAGAAGGAGTGCTATACAGTATTTCAAGAACTAGCCGGAAATATTTGATATTCCTGGCCAGGAGATTATGAAGCTTCTATCTGAGATAGGCCTGAAGACACCAATAAGCCTCCAATGGATCCCATCGCATGTCGGGGTATATGGCAATGAGACAGCCGATGTTCTCGCCAAAAATGGCTGTGATTTTCCTATGGACTGTTTCAACCGTCTTACTCCCACTGAGATCCACTCCCTGGGAAAACATCGTTTGCTTTCAGAGTGGCGCCGTACTCCATCCCATGAGTGGTATGCTGGAAACCGCCCTGGCCTATCATTAACATGCTGCGGCCCTCGACCTTTCCAATCGGCCATGGCCAGATTTCGTAGTGGCCATCTTAAGTGTTTAAGGTTTCAAAACGGGGAGAAGACTTTCTAACCTTGTTCCTGCTCACAACCTGCTAGTCCTGATCACCTTCTTTTTTGCCTTGGCGCTTCTTATAAGCAGCTGCTGGTTGATCGGGACTTTCTGCAGATATATGGGGAACTGACGCGACGGGGCCTTCTAGACCTGGTCTAGGCTTTCCTTCTCCAGGGGGATGTGTAACAACTCATCAAAATAAGGATTAATGGAATTCATTTAGCTGATGTTGCCGGGGATGAACTTAAGAATATAGCACAATCAACCAATTTTCTTCGGTACGTATCCCTTTTGAGGTTCCGTAAAACGTCTTTCCACAATATCTATATAAAAACCATACATTATAAATGTGGTTTTAACTTGTTCCAAATAAACCAATAGGATTATATATTGTCGCTATGTCAGTATATTTGGAACCTATTAAAACTGAACCAATTATCCTACAACCAGTAGTGCCTGTTATCAAAACCAATTAATCATCACTGGCTAACGAAACCTTACTCCTAAACTAATTAGTACAATTTTGCCTTTAGTATTGCATTTTAGTACGTGGCTAACTTTTTATTTCATTTATTACCTATTACCAAAATTAATTAAGCATAATTGGCAACAGCTATAGTTTGGTGATATTTTACGCTTCTCTTAAATGAGTTAGTACCTTTTTTCCATTAATTTTGCTTTTTAGTACATAGATTATTTCTTTTATTTCAATTAGTAACTAATACAAAAGCTAATTAAGCATCACCACCATCAATAAAAGTATGGTGATTTCTTACGGTCCCTATAATCGGTCGATATTTTATCAGTCCTATTCATCTCTCCCTATAGAACAATAAGTACATTTTCTCCATTAACTTTGCTTTTTAAAATATACATTATTTTTTATTTCAATAAGAGCTAATTACAAAATTCATTAAACATTATTGAGACGACAATAATAGTACAATAAATTGTTACGTTTCTTCTAAACGAATTAGACCTACTTATTCATTAATTTCGCTTTTCTGTGCATAATTTGTTTATTTTTTATTAAAAAAACAGTGCATTTTAAATTTAGTTTTATCGAGTAGCATTTTTAAAACATAGCTGCATAAACAAAATAAACACGTGGTTTCCTATAACTTAAGGAATACTAATTTGGAGACGCAGTCTGCTTCTGATTTGCTCTCCCAAAAATTCTTTTGCATTTCCTCAAGATTTTACAAATAGTGAATTATATTTTCTTCATAACGAATTTTTTAAGAAAAAGATTCAACATTTATTTCAGTAATAGATTTTATTAAATAATGAAATCATTAAAATGAACTGCATCATATTTATATTTAAGAAGGAAGTATTTCACACAGTCGGAGTACAATAAACTGCGTAATGATTGTATAGTACACAGTGAGTTCCACTTTCCTGCATTAATGCTCATAATTTCTTTCATTAACCACATTTTCTATAAAAAGAAATCCTCAAACGTTAAAGTTCCTTATCAAAATTATTTTTACCAAAAAAAATTTTTATGATAGTTTTCATAGTCTTTATCATTACAAAACATTTTAATTTTCCTCCAAACTTTATCATTTTAAATTTCCTTCAAAATTGCGATTTAAAAAAAGGTTTAAAGCTTGTTTATAAATATTTAAGTTTTTCTTTTTCGTTTTTATTTACATACAATGTTTTCAGAACTATACTGTTTAAAATTAAAGAATTGCTCTAAGTTAAAAGCACTCAATTTGTGTTTTATTTTGTTTGAATTTTTTTTAGCAGAACGAATTAGAAAAACATACTTATTAAAAAAAAATTATGCCAAATTGTAAAACTATTGTTTAAAGTTTTCCAATATCCCCCAAGAAAACAAATACGATTTGTATGAAATAAGAATATAAAACTTTTTCTATGAAAACTGTCACCTAAAAGTTTTCAAAAACAAGCTAAAAATTTATAAATAATATTTTTTTATCTCTAAAAAAACTAAAATTGAAAAAAAGCAGTAATGTAAGCTAATAACTTCTTTGTTTTAAAATTGCATAAATTAAATTTAAAAAAATATTTACCAAAGCAACCCGTCATAGTTTATTCTAGAGAGCATTTTAAGAATAAGATAAATGTTTGGTAGGAAGAAAATTAATTACTTTTTTCCACAAAAATTTGTAGACTTGGAACAAAAAAAAAAAAATAAATAAATAACTAAAATAGAATTCGTTCTCAAGTGAAAATATGACAAAAATGTTTTAAAAATTAATTTTCAAGAATCTTTAAACAAATTTCAATTAAAGCATAGTTAATAAAAAAAACACTAAGCTTTAAATAAGTGTGGCTTGATCAATAAATTTCGAAAAAAAGTCAGGATATTTTTAATTAGGGAGGTCTCTATAATGGGGAAGTGTTTAAAGCTCTCATACTTTCATAGCAATTTATTATGTCCTGAGAAAAAATTCTGGTAAAACAAGAATTTTCTTCCGTACTGTATAATAATAAAATTTTTCCCCAAAAGAATTTTAAAAATAAATAAATAAGTAAAAAACATAATTTTGGTTAATGAAACTAAAATATGCCGTAATTAAACCATGCATTTGAAATTTTTTTCGTTCACATGGAACGGTTTAACGGTATAATGGTTTATAAGAAATTCTGGTTTTTAAAATCATAGTTCTTATTATCACACATTCAGTAAAAATTACAAAACTGAAAAGTAAATTTAACCAAATAATTGGATTTTTATACCCTGCTCTAAGGTATCATGATAAAAATATAAAATTTTACTTGATTTACCAAATTTTATCACATATTATAAAGCCATATTTTATTGTTAATTTTACCAAAATCATTAACAAAGATCTTCGGTAAAAAAAAATATATATATATATATATTTTTTTTTGTTCCCATAGAACTAGAAACACGGTAAATTTTACCATATTCTTGTAGCTTTGAACATACTTTTTTCTGAGTGGGGGTCTTTAACTTTTCTTTCGTTAATGTAATTTGAAATGAATTACATTAAAGAAAGTTTGAAAGATTTTTATCAAATTTTAATGGGAAGTAGCATTATACTTTATCAATTATAATTTAAGTGGTTTTGCAACGACAAATTTAAATTAAAACTTGTTTTAGCTTCTTTTTTTTTGGTGTAAATTAATTTAGAAAAATGAAATTGAAATGTCATATTAATTTCGTTTCAAAATCTTTCCTTTAAAAATATTTTATTTTAATAAAAAATAAATAAAATTAAAAAATATGAATTAACTTGAAGTTTTGGAAAAATGTATATTCTAGCAGTGTGTAATTATCAATTTTAAATGTACTCATTACAAAACTTAAAAAAAGAACAGTTATATTGCATTTTTATACACTTGAGTTACGTAATTGGAATAGCTTGATTATTAAAGAAAAAAAAACCTTTTCAAAAGCATCGCCTTAAAGTTTATTTTTTAGAGCGTATTAAGAACAAAGATAAATATTTTTTTGATAAAAAAAAGTTATGAATTTTTTCTACATTAAAAAATTTTAAGACATTGAACAACAATAGAATTCACTTAGTAAGGAACACTTGTTAATAATGCTCTTAGAAAAAATATTCAAGAGCTACAAACGAATTTTTCATAAAAGTGTTGCTAAAAAAAATCGCTTTTAGTTATGTGTTTATTTTCGACGATAAATTTAAGGGAAAAGAGTATGAAATATTTTTTAATAGTTAAGTCTCAAGAATGAACGAGTTTTTTGAGCTGTCATACTCTGAAAACAACTCATTTTAGCATCTTAACTTCACTTATTGTTTGCTTCGGTCGATAAATTTCGGAGAAAAGTTAAGAACTATTTTAATTAATAAGCTCTCAAAAATGTGCGAATTTTTAGAACTTTATTATTCTCTAAACAATTTATTCTGGTCTCTTAATTTCACTTTCTAGAAGTGTAGTTGTACTAACGAAAGTTGAAAGCAAAGTCAAAATCTCGGGGAGAACTAATATTATGCCTTCGTTAATGTAAGTTATCAGTGCATGGGTGTGGTTTTGAGTAAAATTATTTCGAATGGAAACTGTTATTTTTTTTGTATTAAAAGCGTAAGGGTGATTCTCACGAAACATATGTCCCTTTCACTGTCTCTTGCTCCAAAATCTAATACTATAATACTAAAAGAACTTTTTTTAAACAAATTAATAAATAGCATTGCTGTTAGCACTTTAAAATAACTTTGCACTAACATTGACTGTTTTTTATAGTTAAAAAATTTAATTGAACTTCAAAATGTCATTTTCCTGGCATGTCCCAAACAATGATTCCAATAATAACTAGCTTCAAAACTTCCTATAAATTTTTCAATATCTAAATTATCTCAACCGGTGTAAGCATTTCTAGAATATACGCAGAGGGTATTATTTACAAAAACTTCGTTTAAATTAATTTTTTCTGTCAATAATTTGTTTGTCCAAAGAAAATCTGTCATTTTCCTGGCTACTTTTATTTAGTGGTTTATGACCAATATAGATAGAGGCAGCAATCAATATCTTATGTTAATAGATAGATTAGATACCCTCCTATATGAACATGCCTTGTTGCATGAATAAAGAACCAATTTTCTGGTTCAAAATCTATTGCAAAAAATTTTTCAAGGTAAGTAGGTTTCTGTGTTGTCATTTTCCTGGCTTCTTGAAAGCATTAATAACATAAACTACATAGATTTATCTGAGTTATTTTAAGAAATCCTGTTGTTTTCTACAGAATATAAACGTCTTAGGCCAAAATATTTAATTAAATTAAAGTTATAAGCTATAAAATGGCGAATTTGTCATTATCTTGGCTGCCATTTTCCTGGCTTATGAATGCCTTAACTGCTAATACTGTAAGGAGGGAAAGCAAATATTAATCCAATACCAAGTTTATGTATGATTGTAATATGCTTGGATGTAATCAAAGTTATTTATTTATTTAATGATTGATTATTATCCACAATTTTATTCTGTACATATTAGCAAGAAAAAATTTTTTGATTCTTTCTACAGTGGATAAAAAGAATTAATTTAAGCAATTTATGGTCCATCTAACATAAAGGCTTAAGTTGAGTTACTTACTATTAACTTACAATGACTGTTTTTTAAACTTCTAAGCTAAAAAGCCATTTTTCTGGCATTCAAGATTTGGTGAATTTCTATTTTTTTCCCCGAGCAAATGTCAATAAACTACACTGCTGTCTATAAGATATTAATAAGTGTAGCTAAAGAAGTGTACAAAAAAAATTTTTAGATTATTTTGACGACTTTAAATTTGAAGAAATTTTTTGGTCCGAATTGTCATATTTCGTAAGAATCACCCGTAAACTGTTTTCAAAGCATAAAAAAGAAATGCTGCATTTGTTATTAATGAAACTAAAAATTAAAACATGAATTACTTCAAAGATATTTACACTGACAAAAAAAAGTATGGTTAAAACAATCAGAATATAGTAAATTTGCCGCATTTTCTGGCTCCATAGAAGCACTAAAAATTATCGTAATTTTTATCGCAGTGTTTTAGTAATGATTTTTGGTAAAATTACAAATAAAACACGGTAATTTCTGGTAGTAAGTTCTGCAAAGTTTGGTTACTTTACCAAAAGAATCGGTAATTTTAACAGTTCAAGCATTAATTGACGTAACGCAAAAACGTTTAATCTTATAAAAACTATTTTATTTACTAAATGCTTTTAACACTGTTTTGGTTTATCTAAGCTCTAAGCTAACGTCTATAACTTTTAAATTATAAAAAAATGCGATTTCTAAATTCCTGAACAAGGCTAAAATGAATCAGTACTAACTTTACAATTACGTATCATGCCATTCCAACATCTTGAAAAGGAAGCATAAAGTTAAGGGATTCGAATCCCGAGGCAAATTTGGATGTGTCTATTCAGTATTTATTTTTATTTATTTATTGTTACACACACATGTGTGAGCGGGAAAAATATTCTTGTCAAATTGAAGAACAAACAGCTGAAATTATGAAGGACATCGTACTGATGCAACCAGGGTTATGACCATATTCCCACCCGTTGCCTCCACATTTCCGCTGATGTATCTCTGTAATGTCGTTTACTAACTTTTGGAATCTGTTCTTTAATTTGAGAAGGATTTCAAAACGATACTTAGTGATGAGCACGCAAACCTGCGCATGCACGTGTATCAATAAATAAATGATCGAAATAATAATACTAATTTTTTTGTTTATTTGTTTTACAGGATCCTCCGTAATATAGTGCTCTTTCTACATACTGCTCTATAGTAGAAGCTGGTTAGAATTCCGCCATAATCCTGGATGCATCTTAATAATATCATTCTCGAACTTGTTTTATCTGTTTTTCACACTGACTAGAGATTATAAATCAAATCACACTCTATAATGAGCAGACAAGTCTGCATCGATATGTATAGCAATAAATAAGTAAATTAGGTTTTCATACATATGCAGGCTCGGGAATTCATTGCAAACAAATAGCTTGTAAACTCTTGTCAATTTGAAGAACATATAGCACATATTTAAGAATCGAGAAATTTAGGAACAAAGATATTATACCAGCTACCTCTAAGCTTCAGAAAAGTATTTTTATTAAAAAAAGCTTATTTATTCATGATTTCCTATTATTAAAAACAATTAATAAGAATGTGAATAAAATAGCATGAGTTAGAATGGAATTAAACTGGTGTTTGAAAAGCAAATTAAGAATTTATTTTTCCACCATAAAAACCTGATTTCTTTTAGCTATTTACGTAAGAATAGAGTGTATTGTTATTGAATAACAAATAGAAGTGCAAAAAAGTTTTTATCTTCCCAAAATTTTCAGAAATTTTGAATAATAAATAACAGATATGTTTCCGATGTTCCCATTAACCCTATGTCAACACTAGCTTATCTACTAATTGTATGTGACTTTTGCTCCATGCAAAAGTCACATACAATTAGTTTTTTTTTGTTATCATTTTCTAGTTTAAGAAAATGATAACAAAAAAAAAATATTAGTATATTTATCTAATTCTATTTTTGAAAACCGAAATATTACCGAAAATTATATGTTCCATTCCAGCACAAGTTTAAATAATTAATTTTGATGTACAATTTCCAAAAACTTTTTTTTGTATTGTTTCTTATCTCTTTTTCTAAAAAAAATTGAGATTTGAAATAAAAATTTTAAATTGAAGATGTAAGGAATTTTTTTTTTGTCATTCAGTCGTATTTGAAAGTTTAAAAAAAAAGGACTTGTGCATAAAGAAATCAAACACTTCCCGCATTTTAAAACGCACTATAACGAGTCAAACATAAAAAGTTTTATAAAAAGTAATTCGATATTGATTGAGGAAAGGATTATCGAAGTTAGTCAATTTTGCATGAGTTGGGAACAAACATCAGACTATCCTTAAGTTCTTTTTGTGTATTTAGTCAAAAAAATTAACCCATTTCTTTCTTTTTTTAAAACTTTTTTTCCCATTGACGGTTAATCTCGATAATTGGTGTTTTTTTACATGGGTAAGACATTTTCTCATTGATTATTATAAGTAGATATTCAACAAACACAATATAATTTGAATAAAACATTGATAAATAATAGCTGTGTAAACTAAGATGTTTAACTCAAGTAAGCACGTTACTATCTATTTAATGATGCGTAACGTATTTAAGACTTACCTATTGTTTTCAATATTGGCAGTTGCCTGTCATTTTAGGTTGTCATGACAACATTTAGAAAACATGGAAATGCTTTCTTACCTCACTCCCTAGGGAAAATCGAGAAGAACGGGAAAAGGTTGAGCATATTTGTTTTAGTATATTTTCTCAGTATGGATCTCAAAAATAAAATAAAAAATGATATTTTTTATTTATTTATTTATTCATTTTTTTTTTTTTTTTTTTTTTTTTTGCTTGATGAGTGTTGACATCATTACGAAAAAACATTACATATGGAAAACCAATGTTATTAAATAATGGTAATATTTTTTTCAGAATCTAATGAATATTACTTCATATTATTATTATTAACTACTGTAATTCATATTTTATTTTATATTTTATAACCGGCATTGAACAACCGACACTATTCAATTCTGAGTTTACGACCTTGTAATTTTGAACACAATCCAGAAGACAAGAGAACTCCTGGATCAAGAATTTAAGAAATTTGCATTCGTGGAGGACTTTTCAATAGAACTAACCCGCATTGACGTTACATGGAGATGAAAACCACGGAAACCTCCCACTGTTAACCTGGCGGGGAATGGACTCTAACCCATGATCCATCTATCACTGAGGATATTTTTACGTGTGGTAGGTGCAAGCCAGGTGTGGAGTTTGTATCGACCAGTCATCCCTGAGATCGAACCCGAGACACCTCAATCGAGGGCGAGCGCTGTACCCCCTAAGTCACCACGGCACACTTTATTCTTTTTATTTTATAACCGTCGTTGAACAGCCGACCCAACTTAATGGGTTTACGGCTACTAATGTTCAACTCCGTAGCCTTGTAATTTTGAACCCAATCCAGAAGACAAGGGAACTCCTGGATCGAGTATTGGGAGAAATTTGCCTTCGTGGAGGACTTTTTGATGGAGCTAACCCGCATTTGCGTTACATGGAGAGGAAGACCACGAGAACCTCCCACGGTTAGCCTGACGGCAAGGGGACTCTAACCCATGATCCGTCTACCACTGAGGATATTTCACGTCAGCACTGTGGTCAGTGCAAGCCGGATGCGGAATTCGTATCGACTGGGATTCGAACCCGGTTCGCCTCATTGGAAGGCGAACGCTCTATCCCCTGAGCCATCGCGGCTCCCGGCACACTTTATTCATATTAATGAACGTTATAAAAAAGAAAATGTATAAGTTTTTTGCCACAAAGTAAAACCATCAAAAGTCCTTAAGGATATTTTTTGCCAAAGAAAATTTTAAAAAATGTTACAGTTTAATTACCTCGAAAAAAAATGTCATTTTAAATTATAAATCCCGTATTTGGGTTTTAGAAAGGACAAATAACTTAAATATTTTAAAAATTATGTGACTTTTTTTGAAAAATCGCATAATTGACGAGATTTTTATACTTTCAGATGAAAATCATTCAGTGTTTTTCAATGTTCTTCCCCTAAAGAAAATTAATAAAAAAAATAATTTAAGTGCCTTAAAGTTTTCATAAAGTTTTCAAGTAAAGTAATTCAATGTTCTCATAAAAGTTACAATTAAATTAGACTATTTCAAATAATCTTTGTATTAAAAAAAATTCTACGAATTTGTAATCAGAAATAAATGTCTTTATTTATTTAAATTATTTTGCATATTATTATATTTATGTATATTTTTTATAAGTTTTGTCGATATTTCATTAATTTATCTTTACTGATTTACACTTTTTTTAAATTTTTTCTCCTCATAAACTTTTCAACGCATTTTTTTAAAATTTTATATTTATATATAAACTTACTTGTTTTGTATATGGACACGACACCAACCAACTTGTTTTGTAACTCAGTAAAAGCATGTTTTAATTTCTTAAATTAATCAATAGTTATAATTTGTAATCTTACATTCGTTTTAGCATATCAATACATTTTAAAGTATCCCAATTTTTTTGTATATCGTTAAATTTTAATACATTCTTATGAATTGTTTTTTAGTACATGAAATTCCAATCAAAAGATTAAAATTTATTAGCAATGACTGAGTTTTACTTTTTCTGTTAATTGTATATTTGTGTAATGTAATTAGCAAACTAAAGCAGCAATAAACTCTAGTTTATGATTAGTACTAACATTTACGATTAATGCATATCCTTATTAACAATAAGTACAATTATTATCATTATTATTGTTACTATTATTATTATTATTTTATTTTTATTATTAGTACATCTATTACAATTAGTGCTAGCATCAAATTTATTAGCAGATGGAATAGAAATTTCTAAAGGCAAAAATTATCGAGAAGTGAAAATTCCAAAGTGTTTGGTTGTCATTTATCTGTCCAAAATTATTACATTTCAGATAAATTCGAGAGTAAAAGTGAAAAAAGTCTTAGAATTTTCAAATTGTTACAGTTTCTTAGGAAACAAACTTAGAAAAACGGTGCCATTCTAAAAGGGGAATGTATTTGATCAACATATTTAAAAGCCGGGTTGGTACTTTGCTTACGTCACGCTTAATTCACTTACTTTATTAAATTAAGAATTAATTAATTTAAAATAAAATTAATTAAAAATTCATTACGTCACACTTACTTTATTAAATCAAAAATTAATTAAGACATCTTGCAAAAATGTAATAAATAAATAAATAAATGAAGCATTGCAAGTAAGCCTACTTAAACGAAGATTTTAAAATTATTGTAACTTACGAGAATTATTTCCTATAATTCTATTCTTGAAATTAATTAAAAACTGAGGAAAAACATGTTGCAAAACTTTATTAAGCAAACAAGTAGGATATAATTGATGATTTGAAAAAAAAAACTATCAAAACTGAAGAAAATTAGGCAGTGATCATACTATTAATAAATTTTTTTTAAAAATTAAAATTTTTTTTTTTTTTATTTAAAGTTTGGTAGAATAAAACAATTTATGGTGTTAGAATTTTTCTATATGTGTATATTAAAACTGCATTGAAAACGTGATTAGCATGCTGCAATATCAAAATTATTGATGCGCTATAACCCCGTCAAGTCTTGCACTGAAAAAAAGGCTTCGTTAAAGCTACCAAAAGTAAAATATATGTAGAAGAAGTATAATAAAACTTATAGCATTTCTGGCTATATAGGAACACCAAAGCACTCGGTAATAACACAATAAGTGATAAGATAATTTTTTTAAATTTGATAGCTTCATCATGATACCTTAAAGCATGGCATAAAAACCATTTATTCGGATGAATTTGTTTCTCAATTTTGTATTTTTTTTTACTAAATGAGTGCTAATAAGAACTATAATTTTAAAAATGAAAATTTCTAAAGAACCTTTACCATATGAACGGAAACGTCAACAAACGAATCGTTGAAATATTGTATATTTTGGTTTTTATGACCACACACAATCGTGTTTTTTTTTTTTTTTTTTACCAGAAATGTCATTAAAATTCATTTACTGCAGAAATTTTGTCAGAGTTTGATTTTCAGTGTTCAGAAAATCATTTCAATAATTACTTCCTCGCAAAACGACTCAAAACTGGTGTTTGTAAATTTGGTCATTAATTTTTAAAACAAATTTGGGAAACTCTTACACACACACACCATTTTAATGAAGAAAAATGCAAAATTTCATTAAAAATATTTTTTTTATTGTATACAAAATGCTGATTTCTGTTTTAAAGTATAACAAGTTGAACACAGATTATATTATAAACTGCAAACTGTTTAAGTTTTTAAGAAATGTATTAATTAGAAACTACTAAAAATATTTTTTCTTCGTCTCTTTTGCCATCAATTAGAATCAAAAATGTGGCTTTACTATTTTTCTTTTTCCTCAAAGAAATGAGAATCGTTTTCAAAAAACAAGATCATAATTAAAAAGAATGTTTAAATGCATAAGAATGTAAAAAATGGAAAACCAGTTGTTTAAATTTGTTACTTCTGTTTTTACAAATTTCAAAAAGCACTTCTCTCATTTTATTTTGAGGCTCACACCTTTACATCGTTAAATGAACTAGACATCAATTAAATATTTTTATTATTTTTAATATAACAGCAATATAGTTTTGACAAAATAATTTACTTAAATTTCACATTTTGGAAACAATAAAAGGATGTACAACTTTCAGTTTACTAGAATATCACATTTACGAGTATACTGGAATGTCCAATTTTTGGAACATTTCTATAAAGAATAAATTACTTAATATTTAAATTAAACTGTAAATGAATGACAAATTGAAATAAAATTATGCAAATGAGCAAACCATTATAAAAGGAATATACTGTTCTTTATAGACTATATATCTTTTCTTCATCATACTTTCACTCAAGTTCATAAAATAATTTCTAAATTATTTGAAAATCAAAGTATGAGTAGCTATTAATAAAAAGCAAAAACAAAAATTGTTCTCAAACCAATTTCGTATCCAAGGCAACGACTTTTATCTTTGGATGATGAAAGGAATCGCCGCGTCTTCTAATTTTCCAAATTTCACGCAGCTATTATCCCAGAAAATTCTCTATTTTTCTTAGTTCTTTTAGATCACAGTTCTTTTATTCTCCCATATTAATAGTCATTTGTTTAAAAACGGTTAAATACTTAATGATTTCCGTTTTTCATTATTATTATTTCTGTTTGCGATTATCTTTACAAATTTACAAGTTCGACATTATCTATACAAATTACATCCGCTGGAAATTGGAATAACGGAGCTAAAGATTCAAATAAAATTGTTTTAAAATAACTTTATACCATAAAGAATCGGAAAATCAAGCAAACCTTCAAGGTACAGATTGCAAAAAACGGACCATCCTAAATAACTTTTTATCTAATAATCGGATCTTCACGATCTAGGACTCAATCTTAATGGTTCAACTGAGTGACCTCAAATACGCTAATTAATTAGTGCAGACGATATTTTAAATTACGAAATAAGACACAAAAAAAAGGTTCTTTCTTTTAAAAATCATACTTTCCAACAGATTCAAAAATGGATTTTAAAATAGGACTTTTTTGTAATTCGATTTCTCGGGAACTATTGACTGATTTCGCTCGAATTTTAAATTTTGAAATTTAAAATAACATTCTTTAAAATGATGCAAATAATTTCTTACCTAACAGTACAAAACTTTTTTCGATTATTTTTAAATAAAATATTAAAAAATAATAAATATTTACTAAACGTTATATTTTGATTGGAATTGTCTCCAGAAGAACGATATATATAATTGCGTGCAAAACATATTTTCAATTCTCTTAAAAGGTTCGCAAGATATGGTGAAATGCGCAAAATGTAAAATTATATTAAGTTATCTAAACTTTAGATCACTCTCTTATCCAAACTATTGGGACCCTATTTCCCAAATTGCGGCTACCCTCTACATTTTGAGGGTCAGAAATAAGAATCGGTCCGGGAAAAAAAATTTTTGCTTATTCAGAAAAAGTACGTTTTTGTGGCTGATTTCGTTACCTAAAATATCCTTTGTACTAATTAATTAGCATATTTAAAATTACTTCTTTGAGTCTGAATCCTAGAATGTGAAGATCCGATCATTAGATAAAAAGTTATTTAGAGCTGTCCTTTTTTTGATATAACGCTACGTACAAATGATCAAGATCAATATTAATATTAATTAATTATTATTGACCTTTAAAAATTTAGGTACTCAGGTAATCAAAAAATAGATGTCTTGGTTTTTTAAAAAATTAATCAAAATTCGAACTATATATATATATATATATATATATATATATATATATATATATATATATATATATATATATATATATATATATATATATATATATATATATATATATATATATATATATATATATATATATATATATATATATAGTATATATATATATATATATATATATATATATATATATATATATATATATATATATATATATATATATATATATATATATATATATATATATATATATATATATATATACAGTAAAACCTTTTTTTGTGCGGTGGATAGGGACCGCATAAAAGAAATCGCACAAAAAAAAATTTCGAAAATTTTATGAATTCTACATTTAATAAACAAGTTTGTACGATATACTACCTAAAACTTTTTTTATGCGGTTGATAGGGACCGCATAAAAAAAGTCGGACTTAGAAAATGCATCAATGATTTATGAAATAGATGAGAGAATGCTTTCAATTGAATGAAATAATTAAATTAGACCTAAAGAAATTGTAAAAAGATTTAATTCTTCATTGTACATATACCTGGAGAAGTTTTCAAATTATACATTAAATAGTGGAATTGTCTGCCTTTTTACTTTCTTTTGGCTATAATTATTCATTTTAAAGGAGCACTTATGTCTAAAAATAAAATAAAAATCATTAAAACTACATATAAATAGAAACAAAAGTAACTAATTTATTTATCTTTAATCTCACTATAAAATGAATCCTTAATCACGTGAATCGTGTATAAAACTCTGAAAACGAAGCATATACTGTTCTCGCGTCGAGCGACAATATGTACGTAACTGACTCTGCCTTGTCAGGAGATTGTTTAAAATAAATGAGCAGAGCATCGCGAAGTCCAGATACATCGTTGTCAAGGAGGCCACGTAATCAGAGTTCGTCCACAACATGTATATGTATACATTGATAGTAAACATAAACTGGTGCTAACGCCGCTAAGATTCATATACCGCATAAAAAAATTTGCACAAAAAAAATCGCATAAAAAAGGACCGCACAAAAAGAGGTTTTACTATATATATATATATATATATATATATATATATATATATATATATATATATATATATATATATATATATATATATATATATATATATATAATATATATATATATATATATATATATATATATATATATATATATATATATATATATATATATATATATATATATATATATATATAATATATATATAATATATATATATATATATCCTTTATTGGCTTAAGACTTTTGGTTTGTTTTTTATTTAAATTTATAAAATAGATGATAAATTATTAGAAAATAAAGGTCTGAGTAAAAATACAGAAATTTTTCTTAGACCAATTCCGTATCCTAGGTAACGGCTTTACGTCTTAGACTGGTGGAAGAATTCGATGCGGCTTCCTATTTTCCAAATGTTCACGCTGCCGTTATCCCAAGAATTTCCTTCCTTTTTCTTAATTTTTTCTGATCAATGTTCTTTTATTCTTAGATAAGAATATCAAGACACATTAACATAAAAACATTGGAATACTTAATGGTTTCTTTTCTTTTTTTTTTCTCATTTTTGCGTTAATGTCTTTACAAATTTCAAAAAAAAAAAAAAAAATCCAGAGCTTGATTTAGAAGAGTATTAAGTTTCGTCGATAATCTTTAACATCATTTTAATTTTTTACGCCAAGTGTAGAAATGAAAATACCAGAGCTTAAGATTCAAATAAGATTCCTTTTGAAATTAGAAATAAAACTTGAAATATTTCTTCTGAAAACATTCGAAAACTTTAGAGCTTTCAATTAATTTTAAGCATCAGAAAAATGGTATTTTTTAAATGCTGTATACGTGCTAAATCTTGAAAAAAATAGATTACATTTGTGAAGCTTTTTAAATTAAATAAGAGGAATTTCGTGATTTGAAAGTCAAGATTTTATGAGTTTAAAAAAAGCGTTCTCGATTTATTTTTTCTGAACTTGAGATAAAAATTAAAACAATAAAAACAATTCTGGTAAAACTACCGTACGGTATAGTAATAACATTTCTGGTAAAAAAAAAATTTAATTCTAGTAATAAAACTAAAATATTCATTTAAACTATTCATTTAGAACTTTTTCCGTCTATATGGTAACGGTTGACGAGAAATTCTGGTTTTCAAATTATAGTTCTTATTATCATACATTTAGTAAAAAATGCAAAGCTGAAAAATGAACTAAGAGAATGGCATGAAATTCATTTATTAGGCTAAGGTATCATGATAAAATTACTAAATATTACCACACTTACCAAAATTTATTCAATTTTATAAAACCATATTTCATTGTTAATTTATACTTATTATTTATTATTTGTGTTACCAAAATTATTACTAAAAACGCTTCGGTAAAAATTACCGAGATTTTTGATTTTCCAATAGTGCCAGAAACACTGTAAATTTTAACATAATCTGGTAGTTTTGACTGTTTGTCTGGGGGTTTAATCTGGTAGTTTAGTGCATTTGAACCATTTCCCATTTAAACTATTGTATGATATAGTGTTATTACAACATTTTTTACATATTCTTAACTATCAAAATTATTTCTCATTCATTGCTTCTTATTGCGTCTATTTTTTTTTTCAAATACTGTTGTTTATTTTTAAAATCCGGGTAATTTTTCAATGTTCACAAATTTTTCTTACTTCAAACTATAATAATTGCATTTATAATAATTGTATATATAATAATCTTAAAAATAAAAAAAACATTTTTGAGTGGAAAAAAAACACTGATGAATGGGATGCCTTCAAGTGACATATTGTGAGTATCTTGATCCTTATTGGTAGTTGAAATATAGCATTTGTTTACTTTATCAATTGTTATTTCCATTCTAATTTTAGTAAGCCAAGCCCATCAAGCATCAATGGGGTGCCTGCAAGGGACGTAGTGTGGGTATCTCGATACTGATTGATAGTTGAAATGTGGCATTTGTTTACGTTAGAAACTTTCTTTTCCTTCTAATTAGAGTAAGCCAAGCCAATTCTCACCAAGTATCAATTCTCTTAAGTGACACACTCCATATTCTTTCACAAGGATTATTTCACAAAGATTTCTATTTTTTCATTATATATTTCGTACTTAACCCAAAGACAGGCATGAAGCAATGTAGAACATAAACAAACTAATTATGCATCGAAGTTGCTAGGTACACAAAGATAAAATATATCATTTTTATAATAAAATACATAAACAAATAATAAATTTAAGTTAAGTAAAGACGTAGACGAGAAGGAATTATAATTCAACAAGCGATACAGTGCTATATTAAATTAACTTTAAGTTCATTAACATTCTAATTTATATGGAGAAACTGAGCTCAACTTTAACGCGCCATTTTACTTATAAGCAATCAGCTGGCGCTGACATCATAAGTCACATGTGTGGGTATTCGTGATCTTCTTCTTCTTGAAGTGCGAGTACCCGTTTTTCTTAAGTGACACACTCTTTTTTTTTTTCACAAAGATTTTAATCCTTTCACCATATATTCTTACTTAACACAAAGATAGGTACGAAGCCAAGTAGAACCTAGACAAACTAATTATGCATTGAAGTTGCCGGGTACACGAAACAAAAATATATGACGGTTACAATTGAATACAACAAATATTAAATCTAAGTTAAATAAAAGACGGGGATAAGAAAGAATTAATTATAGTGTTTACATTAGCGATAGGGCGTTGTATTTTATTATTATCACGTTAATGAAGATTTTAACTTATGTGGGGAGACTTATCTCGATTTGAACACGCCATCTTGTTTATAAACGATCAGTTGGAGCTGCGATGGCTCAGATGATAGCGCGTTCGCCTTCCAATGAGGTGAACCAGGTTCGAATCCTAGTCGATACGAATTCCGCATCCGGCTTGCATCGACCACAGTGCTGACGTGAAATATCCTCAGTGGCAGACGGATCAAGGGTTAGAGTCCCTTTGCCGCCAGGCTAACCGTGGAAGGTTCTCGTGGCCTTCCTCTCCATGTAACGCCAATGCAGGTTAGCTCCATCAAAAATTCCTCCGCGAAGGCAAATTTCTCCCAATACTCGATCGAGCAGTTCCCTTGTCTTCTAGATTGGGTTCAAAATTACAAGGCTTCGGAGTAGAACATTAGTAGTCGTAAGCCCATAAAATTGGGTCGGCTGTTTAAGGACGGTTATAAAATATAAAATAAAATAAAAACGATCAGTTGGTGCTGTGGTCATAGGTCACGTGTCTGTGTATCAATGATCGTCTTCTTTTCGAGTTGAAAGTAATCAATTGGAAGCAACCACGTGGTTTGGTGAGCAGAATTATGATTTATACATTGTACATGTTTGTTGATAAATTTTACATATAGATTTGAAAAAAGATGCTAAAATTCATTTGTATTGAAAATCAAGTACTCAAGAAAATTAAGAAGTAATGCACAGTGCTTTGGACTTTTTTATCTGCGTTTTCTTGTACGTTATTTATTGGACTTTTTTATCTGTGTTTTCTTGTACGTTATTTATTGGACTTTTTTATCTGTGTTTTCTTGTACGTTATTTATTGGACTTTTTTATCTGTGTCTTCTTGTACGTTATTTATTGGACTTTTTTATCTGTGTTTTCTTGTACGTTATTTACTTTTCACTCATTACTCCGAAAAACAGGTGATGTAATGAAAAGTCATCTTTAAATTGTATTGCCAAACTAAAGCAATGAATGCTGGCTGGATAAAAGTTGTCAACACTTTTCCGTGTAAACAATTACGAAAACAGTTACTTCTATGTTTGTTTTTCTCTGTCTGATTATTGTCTGAGTCAACACGCTTATTGCAGAATGCTGGGAACAACAGTCATTTCACAAAACGGGATTTATTTTTTTCGCTAAGAATTGATAATTAATTTACTTGATTGTCCCGACCTTGAATTTACAGAGCAATGAGACAAAACATATGCAAAATGCTTAATGTTTGGAAATAGTCAAATAAATACAGAGCGTGTGGTTTTATAGAATATTTAAAAAAAAAAAAAAAAAATTTAGTTTTTTCAAAGGTGCAATGAATTAACTTGACTAAAAATCAAAAATTTCATTAAATTCTTTAATTAAAATGTTGACTAAAGCCAGTTTTGATTAAGATTTTATGACGATTCCGAAATCGTCTTGCAAAATCGATTGCTCTCGAAATAATAGAATAATAGCTAATTTTTAAATAATAGCTTAGTAATATAATTTCAGGAATTATTTTTTTTTTTTAATGAGAAACAAGAAAAGTCTATCCTTGCTATTAATTGAAACACTCTAAATCTTTCATACAAGCGCAACTGTAATTTCTTGTACTAATTTGCGTTTCAATATTTTGCCCTAAAGTTTAAGAAAAAAAAAGTCTCACTTTTTTGCAAACGGCCATACATATGTGTTAAAATGTTTATTGTTCCTCCATTTTTAATGTTCACACATATTCATTACCTTGTTGTATCTTGATCAAGACCACACGTCGCGTATTTGTTTTCCCTTTTTTTTAATACTCACAAATATTCATTATATTGTTTGATCTTCACCTAGACCACAATTCACATACTTGCATTTGTATGTTTTTAAGGCTCACAAATATTTATTACATTGTTAGATCTTGACCTAAACTACAATTCACCTACTTGCATTTGTATGCTTTCAAGGCTCGCAAATATTCATTACATTGTTTGATCGCGAGTTAAACCACAATTTGCATACTTATTTTCAATGGTTTTAACTCAAAAAAATATTCATTACATGTTTTATCTCAATCTAGACCTAAATTCTCATACTTAAAACAAACGCTCTGTTATAGTGTGTAAAATTTAAAATACGCATTTCTATAATTCCTAGAGCTTTTCAATCCAATCAATCTCTAAAAAATGTCTTTTTTTATTTGAAATGGTTGGTACTTACGTATTAACGCAACCAAGCCAAAATTCGCATAAATCGCCAAATTTGGCGACCCTACTTACGGCAACCCTACGTGATTTATATTATTTTTCTTCACACATCTTGAATAAATGTATACCGGGCAGTGGCACTTGAATTTAAAAAAACATCAGTGTAGGATATACCGGGCAAATGTATACCGGGCAGTGGCACTTGACCTTAAAAAAACATCAGTGTAGGATATACCGGGCAAATGTATACCGGGCAGTGGCACTTGAACTTAAAAAAACATCAGTGTAGGGTATACCGGGCAAATGTATATCGGGCAGTGGCACTTGACCTTAAAAAAACATCAGTGTAGGATAAACCGGGCAAATGTATACCGGGCAGTGGCACTTGAACTTAAAAAAACATCAGTGCAAATCGCATACATACAAAAAACATAACATACAAATCGCGCCAACCTGGTTGCGATAATACGTAAGAACCAAAATATATAGTACATATTATGCACAAGCGAAAGATATTAAGCAATTAAAAAGCCAAAATATTAATGTTATTACAATAATCAGCAAATAGTTAACATTCAAAATCTACTTCTACCAAGAGTGAAAAGTAAATATATTTCTACGAATGCAAACCAATGTATAATAATTAAAAACCCAAATACATGTGTGGTGTATACTGGAAGGGCATTAAAATAACGAGAAACTGTAATTTTGAAAAGTTATAGTTAACCTTAAGTAATGTGAAACAAAAAATATGAATGTTGATTTGACAAAAATGATGATGTGACAAAAATTACGTAATGTTACGATGATAAAAAGAGAGATGTTAATGGTGAAATTCAAATATTACTTCACTTAGATGTTTGTAGGTATATTCTGAACAGTACAGTTAATACAGAACAATTTAAGTTCTCTATAAAGCTTTCACAACTTGCTAGAAGTACTATTTAAAACGGATTTAAAAGATTATATAAAATTTTAAGAACAAAATAATTTTGTTAACTATTTTTTTATATTTTGTTAACTATGTTTTTTAATTTTAGTTCGGGTTTTTTAAAAGTAAAGAACAGTGAATGCATGTTTATGCGAACCTACAATTTTTGGTACTCGATAACAGTGTTAATTACTTTTATGTATCTGTCATAACGAATTATTTTCTTTTTTTCCTCTTATTTATTCATCATTTATTTATTTATTTATTTATTT